>CP139502.1:310671901-310871174 GCA_021014915.2 Artemisia tridentata subsp. tridentata
TGATACATAAAGGGAACCATTCATTTGGGGATCTGGTATCTAAAGGATTCAGGCTTTGAACTAATTGCATTTTCAGATGCTGATCATGCAGGTTGCTTAGATACTCGTAAGAGTACGTCTGGAGGAGTGCAGTTCCTTGGAGATAAACTTGTCTCTTGGCAGTCAAAGAAGCAAGATTGTACATCACTGTCATCAACAAAATCTGAATACGTAGCCATGTCAGCATGTTGTGCTCAAGTCATCTGGATGAGATCACAACTGATGGACTATGGTTATGTATTCAACAAGATTCCAATGTACTGTGACTCCAAGAGTGCCATTGCTATCTCGTGCAACACCGTTCAGCATTCAAAATCCAAGCACATTGCACTTCGATACCATTTTATCAAAGAGCACGTGGAACATGGTACAATTGAACTTTACTTTGTGGGTACAGAATACCAACTGGCAGACTTATTCACCAAAGCCTTGCCCCATGCAAGATTTGTGGAATTAGTTCACCAGATTGGTATGAGGTGTTTGACTCCTGAGGATTTAAATAAATTTCTTACAAACAATTAAGGAAAGTCAAACACCAAAACTATCTTTGTAATTAAATATTTTAAACAAAAACACAAAAGGATTTTCAATATTTTCTTTCAAAAAAAAAAAAAAAAAAAAAATGCATGCAAGTACAAAATTTCCATCAACCCTTGGTTCATTTCAACATATTACCAATTATTTCTGAACAAGTGTTGAGGGGGAGAAAGAAATTCAAATTTTAAAATTTTCATTAAAATTTGTACTTGCATATTTGCTTTAAAATTGTTGCTTCATAAAATGGTGGTAAAATCATATGTATAATACCTTCCTTGATCTTAAAATGTTTTCAAATACTCATAAGTCGAGGGGGAGTATCAAAGTTGTTCTTGCCAAAAACATGTTAAGTCTAAGTGTAAAAGTTGTGAGTAAGGACCCAAATTGAAAAACAATGTGGTTAGAGGACTAAATGTGTAAAAGTTGGAAAGATTAAAGACTTTTAACAAAAAGGGTCAAAGTGCATTTACTGCACTATTACTTCACTGTCAGAAATCTCACCAACTGGCAACTGTATTTAACTTTTACACCCACTCGAATCCACGGCTTGAATCCGAACAAGAAATCCGTTCAAGTTTCTTCAAATCTGTGAGTAAATATACATTGTTTATATGATTCTATGAAATGGTTTTGAAGGATTTCAAGATCCAACGGTTGAATTTTTCAAAATCGAATGTTTTAAACTTAGGGTTTATGTTGAAACGGATTTTATGATTTTGTGTGTTTGAGATGTAATTGATTGGTGGGTTTTGATCGGAATTGGTACCTTAACATGTTATGAGCCTTTAATTGAACCCAGAAACACGATTGATGCATAATTCATAATTAGGGTTTATATGTCGGAATTGGGAAAATTCGTATAAGTGTGTTGTGGTGTAATTAAGTTGTTGAGATAGTGTTAATTTGTGTCGAATTGCATGATTTAACCCTTGAATTGAACCCAGAAACACGTTCGAAGTGATTTAGATTATTTGGGCCTAAGATGAACTCGTATAAGTTCCATCTTTTGATTTTTTGTGGTTAAAAAGTGTTAATACATAGACCAAAGAACTTAGGAACATCATCAGAATGGATTGGAATCAGTTAAACAAACATCTAACAAGATTTTATGAATTTCGATAATTTCATAAGAACTTGTCGGAATTGTGGACTGTGTTGGTTTTTAATTTGATAAACATATTTAATGAGCATAGAATAACTTGTGAAATTGATTTAATTGGACAGGAACACCAAATTTCGACAAAGAACAAGGAAAATGTACGTCTACAATATTTATCGCAATTTCTTGTATACAAAATTGTCAAAATTGCAAAACTGTCGAAATTGGATAAGTTTTGTCGGAATTGCAAAATCTATCGAAATTGGATAAAATTGTCGCAATTGCCTCAAACTTATCGAAATTCAACATTTTTATCACAATTGGACAAATTTATCGCAATCTAAGATTTTCGTCGTAATTGGACAAGACTTATCGCAATTTAGGTTTTTCCATCGAAATTGATCAAAAGTCGTCGAAATTGCAAAATCCATCGAAATTGGATAAATTTTGTCGGAATTGCAAAATCTGTCAAGTGTTGTCGAAATTCAAAAGTTTAAAACAACATAATCGCATTTCAGATTTTTTTGCAATTTAGCTTTATCATAATCTCTGTAAAAGTCGTCGAAACTCAACAATTTTATCGCAATTGCAAAATTTATCGAAATTCTAGATTTCCTTCGCAATTCAAAAAAACTTATCGCAATTCAGATTTTTCATCGAAATTGGTCAAGTGTTGTCGAAATTCAAAAGTTGTCGAAATTGGACCATTAAACTGTCGGAATTTGTAAAATTGTTGAAATTGATCAAAAGCTGTCTAAATTGGATATCTGTCGCAATTGAAGATTTTTTTTAAAACACAAGTTGTCGTAATTGCTCAAATGGACAATAAAAGGAATTCAACTTTAACCAACTCAACAAAAAGTCCAAAGATGTTAATTGCTATACTTAAACGTGTAATATCAAATTAAGCAACTAAAAGGTCACATGAATGATAACAAGTTTAACTATTTGCTAACTTTCATGTTTCCTGCAAATCTGTGTTTGATTGATGTTTCAGATATCTCAAATGGCTGCTCCACAACAACAACCACCACTCCCAATGCTCACAAAAGCTGAAGTTCTTCCACAAGACTATGATGTGGAGATTGGCAAGAACAATGCAAGGGTGGAATTTCACAAGGTAAAGTGTGCTGAACCAACCTGTCAGATTGCTATAGAGGTTCTCAAGCAACACAAGTGCAGGAGTATGCTGGACAAGTCAGCTAGTGTTCCAGAACTATACATTCATCAAATGTGGAATACTATACAGCTAGACTTGAGACAAACCTATTTTACATGCAAGCTGGATCGAAAGGAAGTAACCATTGATGCAAACTACCTTCGCAAAGCTTTGCTACTTCCAGAAGCTCCTGAACCAGACGAAGAATTCTTTCCAACACCTACAGAAGAAGAGGTTCTCAACTTTCTTGAAGAGATAGGCTACGATGTACAACCAAACAAACCATTGACAAAGATCTCAAGGGTTGAAGCCAAGTTCATCCCACAACCTTGGAGAACCATATACTACATCCTGGCTCGTTCTGTCTCTGGAAAGGAAAGTCGTCATGAGAACCCCCGTCTGCCTCATCTTCAAATCTTCTGGGGAATGGTTAATAAAAAAGAGATTGACTATGCTCAACTCATCTGGGATGATATTGTCTACCAGATCGAAAAACAGACATCTCAAAATCCCTTAACCAAAATCCCATTTGTTCATTTCACCAAGCTTCTCATCCATCATCTACTTGACGACAACTTTGACATCTCTCCACGTATTGAAGACAAGGAATTGCATCTCTTCAAAATGGACAAGACCATCAAGTTAGTCTACATCCCGAAAAGCAGCATACGAAAGCAAGGGATGAGACTACCTGAATCTCTGCTGACAGAAAAAGGTTAAAACAACAAAAGTTTACAGAGATTATGATAAAGCTTTTAAAGAAGGTCATATCGGCTTTTGAAAATATGATGATGAGTCTGCATCAACTAGGTCTCGATCAAAGGATAGCGGCAAGTCTGAAAGTACTTCTAGTGTATCTAAGAAAATCAAACCATCAGCTCCCAAATTCATTAAAAGACGAGTTCCGGTTACGATAGCTAAGCCTGAACCTGAAGAAGGAAAGATTGTTGAGGAACAGGAATCTGATTCAGAAACGGAATCCGGTGAAGAACCAATAGTCTATAAGGAGGAAATAGATACTCAGATTGCACTAAAAGAGAGCATAGTGTCTTTTAAAGCTGAACAGAAAAGATGAGAGCAATTAGAAAAGGAACAACAAAAGAGATTGGATGAAGAACTGGCCAGAGATTTTGGTGAAACCCAGACCGACGATAATTCGGTTAATCGACCCGGTGGGTCTGGGGTTGTTAAAGACGTCACTCCTCCTCAGACTGATCTGGTTAATCAACCCGGTAGGTCTGAACTTGAGAAAGAAACCATCCTACCTCAGTCAAATCCGGTTAATCAACCCGGTAATGACGAGGAAAAGAAAGAAGATGAACAGATGAAAGATGTTGAAATAGATGAAGGGGAAGAAACTGAAAAGGAGTCAACAGATGAAGAAAAGAATGAAGACGAACAAAAGAAAGACTTTGATGAAGGGGAAGAAACAGATAAGTTGACTGATGAGGAGGAGATAACTAAAGCTGCTGAAGAACTAGAATCGGAAATGAAGAAGCAAGAAAAGGAAAATTTGGCTGAAAATGAAGCAGACAAATACATCATTACACCACCAATCACTCCTCCACCTTCTTCACCAGTTACTCAGGATACACCACCAGTGTCTCAGCATGCGTCACCTCCCAAAGTTCAAACACCACCAGCATCATCGACACACCCCTCACCCCCACCACCATCACCATCTACTACTGAAGCAACAACAAAAGAAACTAAAGGAAAAACAATCATGAAAAGCAAGAAAACGAAGAAGATAACTAGGCTGAGATGGGTTGAAGTAACCTCACAAGCGTCATAAAAGGTGAAAAAGGCCGCAAAGCTGGCACGTGCAAAGAAAGAAAACCAGCTCAGTGACCAAGTCAAAAACTTAACCAATATGGTCAACGGCCTTGTCACACAAGTAAACGAAATATGTTGAAGACCAATTGCTCAAAGCAGTCAAGGGCAATACCAAAGCATATGTAAAGAAGTGTTTGCCCAAGGTTGTATCTCAGAACGTAGAAGAGTATATCGATCCCAACATCAAAGGCATAGTAAAAAACGTTGTAGCATTGGTTCCTCTTGTCTTCACAACCCAACCAACGCAGCCTAAGGAACAACTCTTGAAGAACTCCAACTCCAACTCCTGACAAGGCTTGTAAGCATCACATCTCCAACTCCAGAAGAAATAGCCCTCAGTGAGGCTATAAAATCCAATCTTGAGAAGGAGTCGTGTAAAGTTGAAGCCGATAAGGGTAAACGTCCAAGAGAGGACGAAGACCAAGATCCAAACACCCAAGCAAAGAAACAAAAGGGTGTCGAAGGATCGGGCTCAAAACTTAAAGAACCCGTCGGTCTGTCAACAACAACAGCCACTCAACTGCCAAAGGCTTCGGGATCAGGACCTACAGCAATGGAGCATCAATATGAACATACTTCTACTGAGGACTTTGACTTTCAACAATACTACGATCAACCATACTCACCTCCCAAGACAAAAGCCACTTCATCTAAATCCAGCAAAAAGACTTCCAAAAGATCTACTATTGTCTCCTGGCTGGATGAAGACACTACACAGGAAAATGAATGGTTTGATCAGCTAGCAAGTGCTCAATCTCAGGTGGACGAAGATTCAGTGATTGAAGGTAGCACTTTTGAGTTCACACAAAGACTCAAGTGTGACCAACGAATCAAGAAAATGACCAAAGGAGAACTTCGTCGCATCAAGAATGATGCTTTCAACCTGCTCAAGGATAGGTCATCCAGTGCAGCTGAACTCGAATATCACTTGGAGAACATTGCTCGAGCAATGTCCAGTGAGTTCAGCTAGACAAATCCAGATGTAATTATGGTTGGTAGCACTTCAAGAAACAACCAACCACATATTACAGACTGGACGAAGCCGTTGCCAGTTATAAGAGTCTCCGATCAACCTGCTATTCCATACCAATTCTTCTTCACTTACTCGCACACGGAATTAAATGTCAACCAAAATACGCAACCTCAATAACTTTGATACCAGCAGCAAGTTACACACAACCTGCCATCGAGAAAACTGCTACTCAACTCTTCATTACATAGAAAGTGCAGTATGACCAAGATGCGCAACTAGGCATTTATCATTGGTTTGAGAAGAGGAAGACATGGTACAAAAGTAAACTCACGAAGAAGTCTTCTACTCTAGTGATGAGTGATCTTAGGATTCTTGCTGTGGTCAGTCTCGAGGGTGAAAAGAGATATGACTACACCTTCTTGACAGAAATCAAAGTTAGAAGACACGACCAGCACATCTACACGTTCTCAGAAGCAAATTTCCTGGATTTGAATATCAATGATCTTGAAGACATGTATCTTATCAAAGTATAAGGGAAGCTGCAACACTTTTCAACTGATCTACAATACGCGTTTAGCACTTCCTTAATGCACTTCATCAGAAGAAAGATCATAAAAGAACGTGTAGAAGATCTACAGCTTGGGGTCGAGAGCTACCAGAGAAAGTTGAATCTAAGCGAACTGATGCGTGGTTTTGCGACCTTACAACAGGTTTTACCTCTCGAGGGATCTCAAGAGGCTTGCAATCCCCACCAGGCAGTGTACCTGACCGATGTAGTATAGTGAAGTGGCAAGTACCGGCGGATTGATCGTTCTCTAGGGGAATAGTGTCGTTAGGATTGAAAAACTACTCTAATAGGTCTAAGGGTGAGGGAAGATTCTTTTTGTATTTTTTATATTTTTATAAAAGCAAGTAAAATCTCGGGTTTGAAGGAGTGGGCGGAATTAGTTGCTAGTCAACTAACCCAAATAACTACAATTGAAAATAAAATAAAATAACTGAAAATGAAAAGGTTGTGGAACTTATATGGAGAGAAATGTGTTTACTTAGATTTCCTTACTCCCTAACTATCTTTTACCGGTTGATTAGTGTGTATTAATTGCGTGGATGACGGGTGTATTCCTTAATACCAATCGTGGGGTGGCGTACGTACTTCCCCAACTCTACAAGCTCCTACATCACTCCTATGTCGAGCCGGCTAAGAAGCTCCTAACATGGGATCACTAGAATTTGCTCATGCATTAAATACAACCATAAAAACCTTAGTACGTATTGGTTCATGTTTCTTAAGACGTTCAAGCAAGTTACCGTATAGGAGGTTAGCCAGTTTTCTTAAGCCTAACATCGATAAACAATCATCCAATACACTTAATAACACACCAACAACCAATAATCAATAGTTAGGTTTCATTAGATCTAAGCAAACACAAGATAAATCTAGCCTAGCATGTTAATTAAAAGACAAGAACAAGATATAATCAAACAACACATAGACATATTGAATGATTAATTGATTACTTATCTTCAATTAAACATGGGAGATCCAAGGGTATAAAACCCTTAAAAATGGCAGAAAAATCGTCTAGGGTTTCTCCTCACAAAGTTGCACACTAATGACTAAAAATTGCAAAACTATATATAGAATTTAGGGTCTGACGGCGTCACGTTGCAGGAGGTGACTCCGTCACCTCGCCGCGGCTAGGGTTCCCGGATGGTCTTCCTGACGCCGTCCCTCTTTAATCCTCCAAAATCCACTCTGGCGCGTCAAGGGTTGACGCCGTCACAATTGTGCTTGACGCCGTCTCTCTTTAACTTAAACCGTGACGGTCTTGATCACCTTAAAGGGTGACGCCGTCAGACTTCCTTTGTAAAACTTTCTGGCGCGTCACGTGTATTTGTCATATCCACCTCTTTTGCCAAGCCGTGACGCCGTCAAGAGCAATCCTTGACGCCGTCACGTGTACTTTTCCAGCAGCTTTGGAGACTTTGTCGTTTTCTTCACTTTTATGCTCCAAAAACGTCCAAAATGCTTCCTTTTCCAGATTTCTTCTCCAAAGTACCTAAAATGACAAAAGGAACGATTTAGGGCAATATTTGATCAAATAAATACGATTTAGGGCTTAAATGACCCCCTAAAAGCGGTACACGTTTCGCTTCATCAAATACCCTTACACTTGAGATTTGCTTGTCCTCAAGCAAATGCGCTTTTATTCTAATCAAAATAGAAGTTAGGGGTCATTTAACGCTAATATAAAAGTAATTACAACAAATAGTCGTTCCACTTTAATCATAATAAGCACGGAGATTACAAACTAGCACCTCACAAGTAGTGTTTAGATACTCACATCTCTCAGGTGTCATAAAAGTATATCTCATAAATGAAAATGGATAATATCTCTCACTACCTGTCATAGCAAATAGATTACCTGTAAAACCCTAAAATCTGAAAGCATGTTAAAAGACAAAAATGCCCCTATGATATTAAAAACTAGATAAAAGGTTTATAAAGTACCGAATCAATCCCGAACATCTGGAAATGGACAAGATATGATACCAAATAATTTTGGCAATTACAATTAACATTTTTACAAAGTTCAAAATGACCAAAATGCCCTTAAGAATCGAATGGACATTTTACATATTATTATGATTATTAATTAAGCTTTATAAATGAAATTAAATACATTTTTAAGTAAGGAAATTATTCTTATTAATGGGCCTTTATTGTAGGCCGTTTTTTTTGGTCTTTCCCCCAAGACTCGGCTACCATTAATAATAATAACAAACCCTTTTTATTTCCATAAGCACACACACGCTTTCCTCCTATAACCTATACGCTCACTTCTCCAAATATTTTACCATTCATACACAATTATACACAAGAGTTGTGGTGATTTATCCCCTCAAACCAAAGACGCCTATTATTCCAAGAGCTAGACGTCATCTTTGTTCCAAGTTCAAGAAGTGTTGTTGCTTGATAACCTTGTGACTGTGGTATCCCATTCGAGGCGATCAAGACTTTCGTTGCTGTGATGATTGTTGCTGTGGTGTTCCATGTTCCCATTCTTTTGTTGTCACGATTAGGGTAAACGAACCCTATCGTTTTGGTTGTCCCTTAAGTTCCGATCGGAGGTACCCTTTATTCGTTTTTCTATGTTATCACGTTTCGACTATTAATAATCGTACAAGATATATGAACAACAGACTATGTTTCGTTAATAATGTGGATATACTAATGAATTTTGTCGCATAAAATCACGAACTCTGAAACATGTACAAGTCGATTTTGGTTCTGTTTATATTTTCGAATGGGTCGCCATGCACTCATATGTCTGGTTATTAAACATTGGCTTTGACCTTTAAAATATGTACTAAAACCAAGAATAAGACACAATAAGTAAAGGATGGGACATATATGTTTATTGACGTGAATAAGGGTAGGCATATGTATGATTTCATGCAATCTTATGCCTCGTTAATTGTGTGTTGGTGTGCATGTTTTGTGTGTGAGTTGGGTGAAAAACGAAGGGCTGTTTAGCATGCTTGTGTGTGGTGTAATGGACTTATGAAGTGTGTGGTAATCGGACTTGTAAAAGGGGTAGACCTAGGATCGTGGTTGGTCTTGTAAAGCTATGTCATGCCTCGCTATTTTTTTTCAGGTTAAGTTGTGTGTCGAGTGTGGGTTAGTAGTTGGTCAAGAGTTGTTTTGTTTCGTTATTTCATGATATGGTTAGTTAACTTGCTGTCGAATGGTACGGTTTTGCATGGGTTATGAGTGGTCTAAGTGGTCATTAAAATGTATATACAAGCTAATTTAAATGGTTAAGATTGGTCACTTTTGGAAGGGTGTGTCATGTTTAAATACTACTGGGAATGGGTTGGGTAACTTTGTTTTCCATTTGAGTTTTACGTAAAAAGGTGTTGTGTCTTACTTGAATTATTAAGTTATAAAGGTGTGTATCGACTAGGTTGATGGGGTATGTCTCGGTGATATTTTGGAGTCGTGAAATGATGAATGGTGTGCGTACCAAGAAGTGTGTAAGTGTGTGTGTGAACGCGTGTGTTTTATGTCAAGTTTAAGTTTCGGAAATGTGTTAAAAATGTTAATTAAATTGGCTAAGTTTAATTGGTCATTCATGATGTTAATTTACGATATAAACCTTGAACTTCGATAAATTACATGTTTTAACTCTAAATCTCACTAAAAGTTACATATTAAACCCTATACTATGAAATTGGTCATATTAAACCTTTAACTTATTTAATTGTCAGTTATAACCCTAAAGTATCAAAGTTACTAAATCGAGAAAGTTACTAAATATGGAAAGCCTACTAAAATAAGTAATCCGATATAAAATAAGTTTTAATAAGACACAATCATGAATTCGTGTAGATTCGCTGAAGATGGAGTCTGCTTCCGATCTTTATATTTCTAGATATGTTTGCACGTGCGGTATAAGGTACAGATATTCTGACCTTCTCTGTAAGGTTTCCTATGATTCTTTTCTGACTCGTTAAATCTTTGATTTGATACTCTGTTACGATCCTTTGCTATGACACCTTTGCTTTGACCTTTGATCTCGGATTTTGGACCTATGATATGAAGACCTTTTTGATATGAGATGGAAATGTTTAAATAAAGTATTTTGAAAGGGTTTTTCAAGCATGATATATTGACTTTAAGAAAACTATTTTTGAAGTTCATTTTATGAAAACTAATTGAAAGACCATTTATGAAAACTATTTCGAAGGATTGTTTTAAATGAACCTTAAGAGAAAACCTTTTGAAAAGTATTTTGATATTGAACCTTTTGAAGATTTGACCATATAATACTTTGACCCTTTTGGATATTGACCTGGGATATTTGATCTTCTGATATTGACTTCTGATATTGAACCTCCTGATATGACACCCTGATTATGATTTGAACCTTTGACCTTTGACTCCCAGTTTGATACCCGAGCCAAATTTGTGACCCTAGCCATGAAGGTAACATGGCCGTGTCTGTGATGCACCACTGGCATGACTAGTGTGTAGCCCTAGTGATTTGGTTACACCGTCCCCATTCTGATTTTGATTATGCATGCACACTATATGATTTATTATGGCCGATCTGTTCTGGGGGCGAATGGATGCATCCTAGATTTGTTCTGTTTCTGATATATCTGGTATGTCTGGTGACTGGTACTGTGTGCAATACATGCCTTTCACAACCCTGGGAGCTTGCAACTCCAACCCTGGAGGTATCCCCTCAACCTTGTCTTGGTATGCTGAGGTCACCCCTCCATACACCCTGGTATGTGATTTGATATGATATGTTTCTGGGCTCGTGGTGGATGACTGTCCTAACCTTTACTCTTGTACCTTATTTATATCTCTTTCTTCATGCTTCATTTGTTAAATTCCGTTTGTTTCATTTTCCGTTTATTGTATATATCTGTTCACTGGGCTTTTTAAGCTCAGCCGCACGTTTCTTTTCGGTGCGGCAGGTTTTTAGTTGGAAGCTGGGCTGTTAATAGAGAGGACCTTGGACTTAGAAGACCTTACTAGCTAAATTGGATTAGAGATGATTAGAAGAGTTATATTCAGACTTAGTAATTATTGTGTATTTCATTTGTAGCCTTGTAATATCAGATTTTCAGTTGTAAACCTTGGAATCTTATTGTATTATGTATGTCATATGCTTGTGTTTGTTCTGATAAGAATCCGTATTTGTGACACCTTTGCCCTTGTCGGGTTGGGGTGTTACAATTATGGTATCAGAGACAGGTTACGACTCGTAATACATTTACCCTTGACCTGTGTAAGTTAGGACCACTAAGCTTTCCCTGTAGGCGCTCGTAAGACAACCTTTGAAAATTTGCTTTAGGATTTCCCTATAGGAACGTAAGTTTTGACCAGTGAGGAATGGGTAGACTATAAGGCATTTGTTTAAGTATCTTTGCTTCCGCATCACTCTGATTCGTGCCTTGCTTTTGGATTAGATCCTGTTGATGCCACTTTTGGAAAGTGAAAGCTTATAAACCACCTAAGATTTGAACCTGAATAAATCTTGAAGCCATTGAAAATTTCATAGTAATTGCCTAACACTATTTGATCCTTACCTTCAGATTCCGACTCTGACCTCTGATCTCTTGTTAATCATTTCAATGCCTCTTGGGCATTTTGAGAATCTCCATGACGAATAGTTTGGCGTTCCCTCTTGATTATGACATTTGATTTTGTTGACCTCCGAGACTATAGAAGTACTAGGTGGATTAAGATAGGTTGTTTTTGCTTACGACTCGAGATAAAGTATGATCATCATGAAGGCATATTTATGTGGTGCTAGTATTATGACGTCTGGCCAACGTGATAATACTTACACCATATAACGTGCCCTCATTGTGGCCATAGGATATCTTGGAAGTACCTAAGAAGTTTAGAATTTGATCTCCGTTGGATTAGCCGTGATTAGTGAGATTTTAGGTTCATTCTACCTATGCGTATACTCTGCCTTTGTTCATTAGATATCTGGATGAGTTTGAACTCTCGATTTGCATTCTGTTGACCTCAGCTATAAATCTTGAACTCCTTTTAGAACTCCCTACTATTGATAACAATTAATTCGATTTGAAATCTTATTCATATTCCATATGAGCTTCCTGAAGATTCACCTAACGTCCATTTTATGTTGCATGAACCTTTTGTTCTGAATCAACCTAATTTGTCTCCTTCTGAGAAATTTGAACCCACTTCGTTTAATTCGAGTCATGAGAAACTGTTCGGTTTAAAGATCCTTTCTCGAAGAATCCCCTCGACGTGAAAACGTTTGTGACGATCTTTTGCAATTTGCTACGACTTCGTTTAATTTTGCGACTTCAATTTTCGAGGACGAAAATTTTATTTTAGAAGGGAAGAGTTGTAAAACCCTAAAATCTGAAAGCATGTTAAAAGACAAAAATGCCCCTATGATATTAAAAACTAGATAAAAGGTTTATAAAGTACCGAATCAATCCCGAACATCTGGAAATGGACAAGATATGATACCAAATAATTTTGGCAATTACAATTAACATTTTTACAAAGTTCAAAATGACCAAAATGCCCTTAAGAATCGAATGGACATTTTACATATTATTATGATTATTAATTAAGCTTTATAAATGAAATTAAATACATTTTTAAGTAAGGAAATTATTCTTATTAATGGGCCTTTATTGTAGGCCGTTTTTTTTGGTCTTTCCCCCAAGACTCGGCTACCATTAATAATAATAACAAACCCTTTTTATTTCCATAAGCACACACACGCTTTCCTCCTATAACCTATACGCTCACTTCTCCAAATATTTTACCATTCATACACAATTATACACAAGAGTTGTGGTGATTTATCCCCTCAAACCAAAGACGCCTATTATTCCAAGAGCTAGACGTCATCTTTGTTCCAAGTTCAAGAAGTGTTGTTGCTTGATAACCTTGTGACTGTGGTATCCCATTCGAGGCGATCAAGACTTTCGTTGCTGTGATGATTGTTGCTGTGGTGTTCCATGTTCCCATTCTTTTGTTGTCACGATTAGGGTAAACGAACCCTATCGTTTTGGTTGTCCCTTAAGTTCCGATCGGAGGTACCCTTTATTCGTTTTTCTATGTTATCACGTTTCGACTATTAATAATCGTACAAGATATATGAACAACAGACTATGTTTCGTTAATAATGTGGATATACTAATGAATTTTGTCGCATAAAATCACGAACTCTGAAACATGTACAAGTCGATTTTGGTTCTGTTTATATTTTCGAATGGGTCGCCATGCACTCATATGTCTGGTTATTAAACATTGGCTTTGACCTTTAAAATATGTACTAAAACCAAGAATAAGACACAATAAGTAAAGGATGGGACATATATGTTTATTGACGTGAATAAGGGTAGGCATATGTATGATTTCATGCAATCTTATGCCTCGTTAATTGTGTGTTGGTGTGCATGTTTTGTGTGTGAGTTGGGTGAAAAACGAAGGGCTGTTTAGCATGCTTGTGTGTGGTGTAATGGACTTATGAAGTGTGTGGTAATCGGACTTGTAAAAGGGGTAGACCTAGGATCGTGGTTGGTCTTGTAAAGCTATGTCATGCCTCGCTATTTTTTTTCAGGTTAAGTTGTGTGTTGGGTGTGGGTTAGTAGTTGGTCAAGAGTTGTTTTGTTTCGTTATTTCATGATATGGTTAGTTAACTTGCTGTCGAATGGTACGGTTTTGCATGGGTTATGAGTGGTCTAAGTGGTCATTAAAATGTATATACAAGCTAATTTAAATGGTTAAGATTGGTCACTTTTGGAAGGGTGTGTCATGTTTAAATACTACTGGGAATGGGTTGGGTAACTTTGTTTTCCATTTGAGTTTTACGTAAAAAGGTGTTGTGTCTTACTTGAATTATTAAGTTATAAAGGTGTGTATCGACTAGGTTGATGGGGTATGTCTCGGTGATATTTTGGAGTCGTGAAATGATGAATGGTGTGCGTACCAAGAAGTGTGTAAGTGTGTGTGTGAACGCGTGTGTTTTATGTCAAGTTTAAGTTTTCGGAAATGTGTTAAAAATGTTAATTAAATTGGCTAAGTTTAATTGGTCATTCATGATGTTAATTTACGATATAAACCTTGAACTTCGATAAATTACATGTTTTAACTCTAAATCTCACTAAAAGTTACATATTAAACCCTATACTATGAAATTGGTCATATTAAACCTTTAACTTATTTAATTGTCAGTTATAACCCTAAAGTATCAAAGTTACTAAATCGAGAAAGTTACTAAATATGGAAAGCCTACTAAAATAAGTAATCCGATATAAAATAAGTTTTAATAAGACACAATCATGAATTCGTGTAGATTCGCTGAAGATGGAGTCTGCTTCCGATCTTTATATTTCTAGATATGTTTGCACGTGCGGTATAAGGTACAGATATTCTGACCTTCTCTGTAAGGTTTCCTATGATTCTTTTCTGATTCGTTAAATCTTTGATTTGATACTCTGTTACGATCCTTTGCTATGACACCTTTGCTTTGACCTTTGATCTCGGATTTTGGACCTATGATATGAAGACCTTTTTGATATGAGATGGAAATGTTTAAATAAAGTATTTTGAAAGGGTTTTTCAAGCATGATATATTGACTTTAAGAAAACTATTTTTGAAGTTCGTTTTATGAAAACTAATTGAAAGACCATTTATGAAAACTATTTTGAAGGATTGTTTTAAATGAACCTTAAGAGAAAACCTTTTGAAAAGTATTTTGATATTGAACCTTTTGAAGATTTGACCATATAATACTTTGACCCTTTTGGATATTGACCTGGGATATTTGATCTTCTGATATTGACTTCTGATATTGAACCTTCTGATATGACACCCTGATTATGATTTGAACCTTTGACCTTTGACTCCCAGTTTGATACCCGAGCCAAATTTGTGACCCTAGCCATGAAGGTAACATGGCCGTGTCTGTGATGCACCACTGGCATGACTAGTGTGTAGCCCTAGTGATTTGGTTACACCGTCCCCATTCTGATTTTGATTATGCATGCACACTATATGATTTATTATGGCCGATCTGTTCTGGGGGCGAATGGATGCATCCTAGATTTGTTCTGTTTCTGATATATCTGGTATGTCTGGTGACTGGTACTGTGTGCAATACATGCCTTTCACAACCCTGGGAGCTTGCAACTCCAACCCTGGAGGTATCCCCTCAACCTTGTCTTGGTATGCTGAGGTCACCCCTCCATACACCCTGGTATGTGATTTGATATGATATGTTTCTGGGCTCGTGGTGGATGACTGTCCTAACCTTTACTCTTGTACCTTATTTATATCTCTTTCTTCATGCTTCATTTGTTAAATTCCGTTTGTTTCATTTTCCGTTTATTGTATATATCTGTTCACTGGGCTTTTTAAGCTCAGCCGCACGTTTCTTTTCGTGTGCGGCAGGTTTTTAGTTGGAAGCTGGGCTGTTAATAGAGAGGACCTTGGACTTAGAAGACCTTACTAGCTAAATTGGATTAGAGATGATTAGAAGAGTTATATTCAGACTTAGTAATTATTGTGTATTTCAATTGTAGCCTTGTAATATCAGATTTTTCAGTTGTAAACCTTGGAATCTTATTGTATTATGTATGTCATATGCTTGTGTTTGTTCTGATAAGAATCCGTATTTGTGACACCTTTGCCCTTGTCGGGTTGGGGTGTTACATTACCATAGGCTTGGGAAAGGATAAAAAACCTCCTCCACTAGGCGTAAGCACCTAAGATAAACTATCAAAGAGGGCTTTTAAACGGGTTATAACGTTAGGTGTAGGGATATGATAAACACGGTTTTGTTGGATAAGGGATATGTAAAACCCTAAAATTAATACAATCCGAAATGACAAAATGCCCTCAAATTTAAAATTTTGAGAACTTATGAAATTATATGAGTAACATTATTTGAATTCAACGTAAGTAATTAAGACCTTATGTTAACTAATAAAATTAATTAAATGAAATCTTACACTATAATTTGAAATGTCCCAAAATATAAGTCTTACATTCAAGTATACTAGTCGATCCATTTTATGTGTTATGTGCACGAATTTCGGCCCATATATTGAGATAATCATGCATTGGACTTGATTGATCACTAGCTCAAAGTATCATCAATCAAATTAAATTGTGTTATATACATGCTATAATTGTTTCCCTGTTTAACTATTTAAAATATATCACCCACATCTAAAATTTTGGGAGTCACGCCTACAATTTTGGGAAATATAAACTAGTCACACGTCTAATTGATTTAGAGAATCCCATCTTTTACGCTTTGACTATTTCACTCATTAAACTAAATTAAATAGGGTATACCTAACTGATATAAACGCATACTGTTTCTTTTTCTCTTCCAAACCAAAAACAAAACAAAACAACTCTCACCTTTTGTCTTTCGTATTCCCATTTGGACGTGGAAGAAACAACTCACACACTCACCTCTCCCATTTTTCCATGCGTACCAAACAAACACCACAACCGATTCTTATAGATAACAAAGGCATGACAAGGGGAAATGAAGAAGGAGTTGATCATGGTGAATATTTTTTCGAATGGGTGACTGGTAGTAGTTTTGGCTCGTTGGAGATACGCCCTTGTTCTTGTTTCTACACGTTCATCCGACTCTAAGGTAATCTAATTCCGTTTTGATATACCTAAATATGTTCCTTATACGCATACATGCGATCACTCGAGGGTTTTACTTCGTTAATGGAAAAGTTTACGTAATCACCAACATGTTTTGTTATACGAAAATGAAACTATATCATACGAACAGAAATAAAAGAAAGAAAAAGGCATGCTTGTTTTGTTATTTTTTTCGAAGACCCATTCAGTGAATAAGGGGTATCGAGTAGTATGAATGTCATGATTTTATGTGGTCATAAGTGATGTCGTGTGGCTGTGAAATGGGTCACTATGCGGGCTGTTGTGTGTGATGTGTGTGTTGATCGATTTCAAAAGGGATAGGCTTAGGGTCTGTTGTGTGGTATGTGTTTGCATGAAATACGGATGGTGTGTATTGAGAGGATTAATAAACAAAGAGTAAACATATGAGTACGTGTATGTCAAACTAAACAAAATAAAGGTTAGGCTTGTTTTTGGTGCATGTTCTGTCCAGTAGGTGGGGGTCAAGCGATTTTGGTGGGTCGCATATAAAAAAAAAAAGAAAAAGAAAAACTGGATGAACGTGGGTTGGTTAGTGAATGATTGGTCACATTGGTTTTTGTTGTTCGTTAAGTATATACGAAAAGATGTTTTGTCTCGTACAATGGCGTGGTTTAAAAAGAGGTCTCGAGGTTGATGTGAATTTGAAATGAGTGTGAGTGTGTCGAGAGGAGTGTGTGTCTCGGCCAAGTTAGTAGGGTGTGTTCCAGTTTGGTTGAAGTCGACAAGGGTGAGTTTAGTCTGTTTTGGGGTATAAAAAGGTGGCTGTAACTTGGTCGAATTTCATGCAAAAGAAAGTGGGTCGTGTGGTTTTAAGTGTGTGTCACGTACAGATTTCAATGTGTAAAGATGGGTCGATCAGTCATGCTAGCAATATGGGTGTGGGTTGTGTGTCAGTGGTGAAAGAAGAACACATATTGTGTGAGTTAAAATATATTAGGAATGCATGCATTTTAAACTATGGGGTGGTTTGATGTGGCGTATGGCAGTGACCAAAATGGGGTAGTCTCATCAAAGAAATATAAGATAGAATACATGTGGATCTGTGTGTGTAATTTTGATTCGAAAATAATATATATGAGTCATGGTCAATTATAACATGCACGTATAAGTTATTTTAAAAGGATAGGTTATTTATTCAGTTTTGTTAAATATTTGTTTTGGTCTCGCATGTTGGGTCCTCTATTCGAGTGTGTTGCATAGTCTCTACTGTTTAATTTCGAGAATGGGTTTGTGTTTTGTCCCAAGAATAGTATGTCTGGTTTCGGGATGTTACGCCTAAATTATTACGAGTTGATTTGATTCGAGATATGTCCATTTGTTCCTAAACCCGGTGTAAATCCTAATTCTAAATTAATTAAGATATTAATCTGAGTTACACTTTAACCTAATTCTAATTCGGTAATTAAACCCTAAACCTAAATTGGTATACGTTAACCCAAATATGATAATCTGAATAACAATAAGTATTAAAATCAATTATGGCATTAAATATATGGACTTAATTGTTAAATGACCATTACTTCAGGAAGACCATTTGAAGAGGGATTAGCTGTGTTCTTTGTGTCCTTTCCTTCATTTCAGTGTTGTCAAGGTACAGATATTCTGACCTTTCTTTTAAGGTTTCTCATGATCTCTCTCGTATTCTGAATCCATTAGTTCTGATTCGATTGCTATGATTGCCCTTTGCTTGAACCTCCCCAGTTGAGTTCCATTTGATATGAATTCTGATCTGAAGCTATGCTATGAAAACCTTTTCTAATTATATCTTGAAAATGTTTTGAGGAAAAAAATATTTTAAAAGGGTGTTTATAAATGAGGCAAAACCATTTTATATAAATGTTACTAACTTTTATGAAGGCCATTTTGGAAGACTAATTTTTATGAAAAACTGTTTTGAAAGAATATTTTGTGAAAATTACTTTAAAGAATCGTTTTATTAAAGGCACAAATAAAGGATTGTTTAAAATGGATTTTGATGGAAGTTTTTAAAATGAACTTTTGAGATGAACCTTGATTATGATTATGAGTTATGATTCAGTTAAGATTTCCCAGGCCATTTCTATGTTTCCTTGTGTATGAACCTTTTGATATGACGTTGAGATGCATTTCTGATATATGACTTTGAGATGACCTTGAGATATGACTCTTAGTTTGATACCCGAGCCACCTTTCTGTTTCCTAGCCAGGAAGGTAACCTGGCCGTGTCTGTGATGCACCACTGGCATGACTCCTGTGTGGGGGAGTGATTTCTCACGCCGTCCCCTTTTATATTATGATATGGCCATGATGACTTTGAGATTATGAGTTTGAGATTGACTTTGAGTGGGGGCGTATGGATTGCAATCCTAGGCATGTATGTTTAGTGGATTTAACTATGACTTTGAGTATGACTTTGAGGTGACTGGTGCTTGTGTGCATTACACGCCTTTCACATTTCTGGGAGCTAGCTACTCCACCCCATTTGATACATGAGGCCACCCCTCATATTATCTGGTTGCCTGAGAGGTATCCCTTCTGATTGTGAGACTATGATGTTGAGATGTGACTTTGAGATTATGACTTTGAGTTTCTGGGCTCGTGGTGGATAACTATCCTAAACCTTTACTCTTGTATCTTATTTATATCTCTTTCATTATGCTACATCTGATTATTTCCGTTTATTTTCGTTTCCGTTTATTATATATCTGTTCACTGGGCTTTGTAAGCTCAGCCGCACGTTTTCTTTTCGTGTGCGGCAGGTTTTAGTTGGAAGATGAGTACGAGTGAAGAGACTTTTGGACTTAGAAGACTTGATAGTTTTGGGCCTAGAGATGATTAGAAGTTATCTTATTGTTAGAAATTGTATTTGCCTGGTAACCTGGTTATTTTAGTATTTCCTTTGTAACATTTAAGAATCTTTGTATTACTATTGAATGTATGTTTTGTTTGATCTGATATGAAGCCATTAATGTGATACTTCTACCCTTGCTGGGTTGGGGTGTTACAATTATGGTATCAGAGAGACAGGCTGCGATTTCGTAATACATTTACCCTTGACCTGTGTAAGTTAGGACCACTAAGCTTTCCCTGTAGGCACTCGTAAGTCAACCTTCGTTTCGCCTATCTCTGTCCTTATGAGAAGTCTTGTGGTGTGTAACCATGAGTATAAGAATGTTTTCTTCCTCACTTCTAATGATATAGCTTTGATTTGCGAACCGTCTTTCTTTGAATAGTTAACTTCGATTTTATTCTGACAAGGAAATTGTGGAATGATCAGTCAAATATTGACAACTACCCTTCTATGTCTCACCTTTAACGTTTGCAACAATTTTGAACTCCCTACTACGATTTCTGATTGTTAAACCCTTTGCTATCACTATTACTCTGGAGACTCGTGTGTTACGTTTGCGGTTATAAAGTTTTCTTAAAAACCATTTCGTACACCAATAAATGAACCTCATCGTAGAAACCTTTTGGCACCTTGAGTTTTCTGAACATGAACCTTGTATTGAACGTTATTTGGCACCCTGAACTTCTTGAACATAATCCCTGTTGGACCGTCAAGTTTTTCCACCGGAGTATGAAGTAAGATTTGACATGATACCGAGAGATTCTAGTCACTAAACGAAGATGTCTTTCGGATCATACTAATTGACTGGAGCAACCGGGAAAAACAGCAACCGAAGACCAGGAAGTGAGTTTACTTAAGTGTATCTTCTGGGCATGTTTTAGTTTTGTTCGCGATAAAGATGAATGATGACTGGAGATATGTATGGAAGCTGAACCGTATTGCTGTAGGAGCCAATATTCCTCCACCCTGGAACGATTATGTGTTTTGTTTAAATTCAGAGCGCGAAGTTTCCTTTCTGATGAATTGATACTATTCTTGAAATCGCCTTCCGTATTCGTAAACGACTGCCATGACGGTTAATGACGCTAATAGTATTAGCTAAAGCTCTGACGATCTTGGTGAATTTGATAGATGATATTTCTCATGAGTACTGGGCATATGGTCATTGTATGACTTAATGGTACATTCGGAGACGAGGAAGAACATGAAAATCATGTTGCACCTTGTTAGAAATTTGACGATCATTTGTACATTCTGGGAGAGTGATATTTGTTGATAACTGCGAAGGCTACCCCGAAGAGTGAAGACATTCCTTTCAAGACAGAAGTGTTGGCGATGCAGAAGAAGAAATTCTAGTCAAGATGGCGAACCTGGAGCTGATGAAGACATGCAGTCCCACTTCCCTATTCATCTTAGTTGTACTGAGATGAATTGAGAGCGGAAGCAGACTGGATGATGAAGAAGATTTAAAGACCGTGCCAGAAATCCACGTTGCCCCATCACATTCCAAGAAGAACTGCAGGAGGCTCGACGAATCAGACACAAGTTCCCGATTTTGATTTCACTTCCCGATTGATGGACAGCCGAAGACAGATCAACCGGACTTGAAGAGATTAGATGGGTTGAATAAGCGGATACTTGAAACAGACCCTCTATACTTGGAATAATTGATTCTATGAAGGCAGAAGTTTGGCGACTAATTTTCATTTTCGTTGACCCTCTTAAGTTTCGTTATCTAGTAATAGGTTCCTCTTATGATTTAAGTTCCCTAGAAGCATTTCTGTTCGTGTTTATCTTTCGTATGATTCGGTGATGACTTTATATTGAGAGATTTTGGCGAATTGTGGAAGATTTGATGCTTGTGACAGCATACCCCACTTCTGCTAGACAAATCTGGGATTTTGATACTTTTGCGAATAGTTTTGTTTCCTCTCTTGACTATGGCATTTGATTTTGTTGACCTTTGAGACTGTAGAAGTACTAGGTGGATTAAGATAGGTGGTTTTGATTACGACTTGAGATAAAGTATGACCATCATGAGGGCATATTTATATGATGCCAGTATTATGACGTCTGGCCAACGTGATAATACTTACATCATATAACGTGCACTTGTTGTGGGCATAGGATATCTTGGGGAGTACCTAAGAAGTTAGAATTTGAGTCTTCGTTGGATTATCCGTGATTAGTGAGACTTCAAGTTCATTCTACCTATGCGTATACCTTGCCCTCGTTCGTCAAATAACTGGATGAGTTGGACTCTCGTTTTCATTATGTTGACTTTAGTCATAAATCTTGAATTCTTGTAAAAAACTCTCTACTGTTGATACAGTTAATTTGATTTGAAATTTAGTTCGTATTCCCGTATGAGTTTTCCTGAAGATTCACCTATCCTCCATTTTGTTGCATGGTCTTTTGATCAGAAACAACCTAATTTGTCTCCTTCTGAGGAAATTTGAACTCACTTCGTTTTGATTCGAGTCATGAGAAACTGTTCGGTTTGAAGATCCTGTTGGAAGAACCTCCTTGGGCGCAACAATGTTTTGACGACCTTTTGCGAATTACTACGACTTCGTCTAACCTTGCGACTTCAATTTTCGAGGACGAAAATTTTTCTTTTAGAGAGGAAGAATTGTAAAACCCTAAAATTAATACAATCCGAAATGACAAAATGCCCTCAAATTTAAAATTTTGAGATCTTATGAGAATTATATGAGTAACATTATTTGAATTCAACGTAAGTAATTAAGACCTTATGTTAACTAATAAAATTAATTAAATGAAATCTTACACTATAATTTGAAATGTCCCAAAATATAAGTCTTACATTCAAGTATACTAGTCGATCCATTTTATGTGTTATGTGCACGAATTTCGGCCCATATATTGAGATAATCATGCATTGGACTTGATTGATCACTAGCCCAAAGTATCATCAATCAAATTAAATTGTGTTATATACATGCTTTAATTGTTTCCCTGTTTAACTATTTAAAATATATCACCCACATCTAAAATTTTGGGAGTCACGCCTACAATTTTGGGAAATATAAACTAGTCACACGTCTAATTGATTTAGAGAATCCCATCTTTTACGCTTTGACTATTTCACTCATTAAACTAAATTAAATAGGGTATACCTAACTGATATAAACGCATACTGTTTCTTTTTCTCTTCCAAACCAAAAACAAAACAAAACAACTCTCACCTTTTGTCTTTCGTATTCCCATTTGAACGTGGAAGAAACAACTCACACACTCACCTCTCCCATTTTTCCATGCGTACCAAACAAACACCACAACCGATTCTTATAGATAACAAAGGCATGACAAGGGGAAATGAAGAAGGAGTTGATCATGGTGAATATTTTTTCGAATGGGTGACTGGTAGTAGTTTTGGCTCGTTGGAGATACGCCCTTGTTCTTGTTTCTACACGTTCATCCGACTCTAAGGTAATCTAATTCCGTTTTGATATACCTAAATATGTTCCTTATACGCATACATGCGATCACTCGAGGATTTTACTTCGTTAATGGAAAAGTTTACGTAATCACCAACATGTTTTGTTATACGAAAATGAAACTATATCATACGAACAGAAATAAAAGAAAGAAAAAGGCATGCTTGTTTTGTTATTTTTTTCGAAGACCCATTCAGTGAATAAGAGGGTATCGAGTAGTATGAATGTCATGATTTTATGTGGTCATAAGTGATGTCGTGTGGCTGTGAAATGGGTCACTATGCGGGCTGTTGTGTGTGATGTGTGTGTTGATCGATTTCAAAAGGGATAGGCTTAGGGTCTGTTGTGTGGTATGTGTTTGCATGAAATACGGATGGTGTGTATTGAGAGGATTAATAAACAAAGAGTAAACATATGAGTACGTGTATGTCAAACTAAACAAAATAAAGGTTAGGCTTGTTTTTGGTGCATGTTCTGTCCAGTAGGTGGGGGTCAAGCGATTTTGGTGGGTCGCATATAAAAAAAAAAGAAAAAGAAAAACTGGATGAACGTGGGTTGGTTAGTGAATGATTGGTCACATTGGTTTTTGTTGTTCGTTAAGTATATACGAAAAGATGTTTTGTCTCGTACAATGGCGTGGTTTAAAAAGAGGTCTCGAGGTTGATGTGAATTTGAAATGAGTGTGAGTGTGTCGAGAGGAGTGTGTGTCTCGGCCAAGTTAGTAGGGTGTGTTCCCAGTTTGGTTGAAGTCGACAAGGGTGAGTTTAGTCTGTTTTGGGGTATAAAAAGGTGGCTGTAACTTGGTCGAATTTCATGCAAAAGAAAGTGGGTCGTGTGGTTTTAAGTGTGTGTCACGTACAGATTTCAATGTGTAAAGATGGGTCGATCAGTCATGCTAGCAATATGGTGTGGGTTGTGTGTCAGTGGTGAAAGAAGAACACATATTGTGTGAGTTAAAATATATTAGGAATGCATGCATTTTAAACTATGGGGTGGTTTGATGTGGCGTATGGCAGTGACCAAAATGGGGTAGTCTCATCAAAGAAATATAAGATAGAATACATGTGGATCTGTGTGTGTAATTTTGATTCGAAAATAATATATATGAGTCATGGTCAATTATAACATGCACGTATAAGTTATTTTAAAAGGATAGGTTATTTATTCAGTTTTGTTAAATATTTGTTTTGGTCTCGCATGTTGGGTCCTCTATTCGAGTGTGTTGCATAGTCTCTACTGTTTAATTTCGAGAATGGGTTTGTGTTTTGTCCCAAGAATAGTATGTTTGGTTTCGGGATGTTACGCCTAAATTATTACGAGTTGATTTGATTCGAGATATGTCCATTTGTTCCTAAACCCGGTGTAAATCCTAATTCTAAATTAATTAAGATATTAATCTGAGTTACACTTTAACCTAATTCTAATTCGGTAATTAAACCCTAAACCTAAATTGGTATACGTTAACCCAAATATGATAATCTGAATAACAATAAGTATTAAAATCAATTATGGCATTAAATATATGGACTTAATTGTTAAATGACCATTACTTCAGGAAGACCATTTGAAGAGGGATTAGCTGTGTTCTTTGTGTCCTTTCCTTCATTTCAGTGTTGTCAAGGTACAGATATTCTGACCTTTCTTTTAAGGTTTCTCATGATCTCTCTCGTATTCTGAATCCATTAGTTCTGATTCGATTGCTATGATTGCCCTTTGCTTGAACCTCCCCAGTTGAGTTCCATTTGATATGAATTCTGATCTGAAGCTATGCTATGAAAACCTTTTCTAATTATATCTTGAAAATGTTTTGAGGAAAAAAATATTTTAAAAGGGTGTTTATAAATGAGGCAAAACCATTTTATATAAATGTTACTAACTTTTATGAAGGCCATTTTGGAAGACTAATTTTTATGAAAAACTGTTTTGAAAGAATATTTTGTGAAAATTACTTTAAAGAATCGTTTTATTAAAGGCACAAATAAAGGATTGTTTAAAATGGATTTTGATGGAAGTTTTTAAAATGAACTTTTGAGATGAACCTTGATTATGATTATGAGTTATGATTCAGTTAAGATTTCCCAGGCCATTTCTATGTTTCCTTGTGTATGAACCTTTTGATATGACGTTGAGATGCATTTCTGATATATGACTTTGAGATGACCTTGAGATATGACTCTTAGTTTGATACCCGAGCCACCTTTCTGTTTCCTAGCCAGGAAGGTAACCTGGCCGTGTCTGTGATGCACCACTGGCATGACTCCTGTGTGGGGGAGTGATTTCTCACGCCGTCCCCTTTTATATTATGATATGGCCATGATGACTTTGAGATTATGAGTTTGAGATTGACTTTGAGTGGGGGCGTATGGATTGCAATCCTAGGCATGTATGTTTAGTGGATTTAACTATGACTTTGAGTATGACTTTGAGGTGACTGGTGCTTGTGTGCATTACACGCCTTTCACATTTCTGGGAGCTAGCTACTCCACCCCATTTGATACATGAGGCCACCCCTCATATTATCTGGTTGCCTGAGAGGTATCCCCTCTGATTGTGAGACTATGATGTTGAGATGTGACTTTGAGATTATGACTTTGAGTTTCTGGGCTCGTGGTGGATAACTATCCTAAACCTTTACTCTTGTATCTTATTTATATCTCTTTCATTATGCTACATCTGATTATTTCCGTTTATTTTCGTTTCCGTTTATTATATATCTGTTCACTGGGCTTTGTAAGCTCAGCCGCACGTTTTCTTTTCGTGTGCGGCAGGTTTTAGTTGGAAGATGAGTACGAGTGAAGAGACTTTTGGACTTAGAAGACTTGATAGTTTTGGGCCTAGAGATGATTAGAAGTTATCTTATTGTTAGAAATTGTATTTGCCTGGTAACCTGGTTATTTTAGTATTTCCTTTGTAACATTTAAGAATCTTTGTATTACTACTGAATGTATGTTTTGTTTGATCTGATATGAAGCCATTAATGTGATACTTCTACCCTTGCTGGGTTGGGGTGTTACAGGATATTTTACTGGTGGCGAGTTAAAGATCTTGATTAATTACATGTACAATACAATGTTGCTAAGCCAAGACTAGACTCAATCTTAAGCTAATGAAGAATAACAAAAAGATAAAATAAACATAAAATGAAACGGGATGGTAGTCCGTATGTTTTTTCTACTTTTCTTTTTCTCATTTTTTTTTTTTTTTTTTTAATACACTCTTGCCCTACCATCCAAAATAATACATCATAGGGGCCTCGGTTCTCCCCTTATACTTGAAATTTTACATAACTTTACAATTAACTATTCTAATGACTCGAATTAAGATAATCGAAACACTTGGAGTACTTTTAAAATATTTAGCACATATGGGGGTAATAATGTTGTTCTTCCCCATTACTCCATTACACTAGTACTTTACCCATGAGTCCCAATCGTCCCAAAACAATATGTACAAGGATATGACTCGACTTAGCAACCATGTAATCAATTAGATAATTAACTTGGGGTTTAAACAAATGTTGTCACAATAATGCACTAAAAATGAGTGCATACAAGGTAGGCTAAGGTGATTTGGGTGTACATTTAAGTGGGGTGTAAACAAATTCTTACTTTAAGTAAAATGCTTAAAGTTAGAAACAAAAAGATAGGCTCTGAGGGGTGTACTAGGGGTATCGTGTACTAAAAATGAGTACAACGCAATGGGTGTGGGAGAATTACTTGACCAATGTAGCCAATGTAATTATAACAAAAACACAGGTGTAAAACAATGGGTTAATCCTAATGCCTCTTATCATGTAGTAAATCTAACTACACGAATGTAGTCTCACTTGTGGCCTCGGAATGGTCCTAACGCAAGTTCTAGAATCTAAGTGCTACCGGTACACACATCATAGCATAAATGCTTTTCCTACCAATTCTAGGGGCAAACCTCACATATTTGGGGGTGGAAATTTTTTTTAGTGGTACGGTTTTGTGCTAGTCATATAAATCCTATCCATGAGACGCTCATTAAGATCAAAGTTTCACTCCTATATGTTGTAAAAAATTTTAAATTTGGCACTAAAATTGCCTTAACATGTATTTCTCTCAGTTTTATTACACATCTACCATTAAACAAACAAAAATCAAGCGTAATAGCATTCTCTAAGGTATCGTACTTTACCCCCCCCCCCCCTTACACTTAAGATGAACATTGTCCCCAATGTTCAAATAACAAGATGTAAAAGTAAATAAGGTAAAAGAATGAAATCAAATACTCCCCTGATTCGCTCGGTGGATAAAGAGGTAACATGGTTAGATCTTCTTCCAAGAGAAAGTAGAAGCTCCAAGACTAATGCATCACCAAAAGCTAGATTCCACATACATCTCCTTGTCCAAAATAACCTGTTAAACCTGAGAAAACAAACAAGAAAACCTGCATAACATCGGCGGGATAAATCTGTATAAGGATATAATGCTTGTGGAATGATTATTTTGCAGATTCCTGGAGTTTATAAGTTAGAGATTTAATAAAAACTTTTTATGATTCCGGTAGAAAAACAAAACTTTCAAAAATTTCAGAAAATTAAAACCTGACGCCGTCAGGTTGTAAGGCCTGACGCCGTCAGAAATGATCTGACATAATTCTCATGTTAAGTTTTCGGAAAATTTCTGGAAAAACCTATACCTTACTTCCTGGAATTCCTGCAAAATATCATTATGACTCGATACAAGCATTTGACTCAAACAATTACTAATATATATGTTAATTTAATATTGTTATGATTCATGTTTATTTGTTCTAATAAACCGATTTGGATTTCCCTTACACTTAACTTTTGCAAAATACCTTTATATGTAGTTAAGACGAAGTTAAAAACAAGATAAAGCATTTTCACAATTTAGTTTTGAACATGAATCAATAATAATAAAAATTAAACATACATACGGAAGCAAATAAAATCAAACAAACAAATAAATAAACACACAAAGCAAATAAAGCTTGGGTTGCCTCCCAAGAAGCGCTTTTCTTTATTAACGAGTCTTGTAGCTAGACTCAAAGTCCTTCTACCCTATATAAGTGAGTTCGTCATCGAGGACGTCTTTAGGGTTAAGCTTGGATTGAAGTTTCCTATTGGTCCGCTTAGTACAATATATCTTTTCAAACTTCTCTCCATCCGGGTCATACAATGTCATCTTAATATGCCATGACCCATCTCCATCTTTGGGTGGTTTGTCCCAATCCCACTTATAATCATCGTCCTCACAAGTCCACTTATTCATCCCAAGGTTAATTGGCAAAACTCCTAGGAAATCAATCATCTTCCTAAAAACAAGAGGGTCTTCAAATGGATCCAATTCGGTGTCCCTAGCCAAGAGTTGTTCTACCGCATGTGTTTTGTTCACAAAGTCCTCTTCTAGGTAAAATGGGCTTTGGGGTCCTATGAAGTCTCTATCGATCCAAGGTCCATATCTAGATGGTCTCCTATTTAATTCTAACCAATGGGGTGTTGGTTCCTCACTAGTATCATAGGCATGTTTCTTCACATCATAGACTGACCAAGTATCACCTTCTCCTACCGCTATCTTAGATTCCTTACAATCAATCATAGCACTAGCGGTCGCCAAAAATCCTCTACCTATCAACAAGGGGCATGTAGGGTCGCTAACCATATCAAGGACGTGGAAATCGGCTAAAATGGTTAGTTTTCCTATGTGTACTAACACGTCCTTGACTACTCCAACCGGGTAAGCAACACTTCCATCCGCTAAGCCTATTATTACCTCGGTTTCTTCAAGTTTCCCTAGTTTTAGAGAGGTGTAGAGAGGTAACGGAAGTAGGTTAAGGCTTGATCCAAGATCGGCTAATGTGTCATAAGCCTCCGAATTACCGATCTTGCAAGGTAGAACAAATAAGCCCGGATCATCTAATTTCTTAGGTAGCTTGTTTTGAACAAAGGCGGTCCCTTTTTCACCTAACTCGAGCTTCTTCTCATCCAACACATCAATAACCGGACTTTCAAGGTGGAGCTCCTTGAATTCTTCGTCAAGGTTTTGAGTGGGAGGTGTTTCAACTATGTTGTTGACCAATTTAGTGTTGGATATCATAACTCCTTGGTCATTTTGAACGACTTGGGTTTGTTTGAAACACGAGCTCATGGAATTGACCGAATAATATTGTGGACAAGAACTAGGAGACGAAACCGATGAAATGGCATTGACATTTAGTTTCGGGTTCTTGACTGTGTTGCTAGGGAGTGCTCCCATTTCTTGGTCATTGAGGGCTTTCAACAAAGTGTCAATCTTATTGGTCATCTCCGTTTGTTGTTGATTGAATTCGGATTCAAACTTGGCCAAACGAGCTTCTTGAGATGCCATAAATTGGGACATGAATCCTTCAAAGTTATTGGTACTACCATAATTGTTGGAAGGATTGTTATTGAAAGTACGGTTCGAGGGTGAACCGCTTGATTGGAAACGATTAGGTGGGTTGGAAGAATTGGTATGTTGTGCGTTTTGGTTTTGTTTCCACCTAAGGTTTGGGTGATTTTTCCATGAGGGGTTGTATGAATCACCGTAGGGGTTTGGCTCGGGTTTGAAAGTGTACCACTTGTCTCCCGCTCCGTCGGTACGTGAGGATGCGTAGTCCGCAAAAGCTTGTTCGGGGAGTTCCACGCAATCACGAGTGTCGTGGGGACCACTACATAATTCACATGAAGAAGTGATTTTGTTCACTTGGCTTGAAGGTTTAGGAGCCTCGTAGGATTTCATAAGAAACTTGACTTGGTCTTCAAGTTCTATGATCCTACGGTCGGGAGTGCTTGAATTATTCGAAGGCAAAGATATTGCCTTGACCGTTTTATTCAAATCACGGGGATCACTCCAACTTTCGTTGTCATAAAGAGCAAGATCTTCCAGGAGAGCCCATGATTGTTCCGCACTTAGATCACGTAGCTTACCACCGGCCGATTGGTCAATGGTTTGCCTCGTGGAGAGATTGATATGGTCATAGAAGATTTGGACTTGGAGCCAAAGTTCTATGCCATGGTGAGGGACTTTTTGGAGTAAGTCCTTGAATCGAGTCCATGCCTCGTAGAGGGTTTCGCCTTGACGTTGTTGGAACATCAAGATATCATTCCTTAGCTTGGTAGTTCTTCCTGGTGGGAAAAACTGAGCAAGGAAACGAGTAGTGAGATCATCCCAAGAGGTGATGGATCCTGCGGGTAGACGCTCTAGCCATTGACTAGCTTGGTCCCGCAGAGAGAATTGAAAGAGACGCAGTCGGGTCGTCTCTCGAGTGGCAACATCAAGGTCTATAGAATCAACGATTTTGAGAAAGTCCTTGAGATGTTGATTAAGATCTTCGGAACGAAGTCCAGGGAATGCGCATCTGCTTTGCACCAACCGGATGGTGTCGGATCGCAAGGGAGTGACATTGGCTCCTTGAGTGAGCTCAATGGTGTTTCGATAGCCATGGTGGCTAGGACGGGAGTAGTCTCCTAAGGTACGGGCTCTAGGAGGTGGGTGCTGTTGTGGTGGTGGGTTGTTGGGATCGAGGATATTACCACCTTCCATGATGTCGGATGGTAATGGTTACGAACAAAGAAACGAAGAAAAAAGATAGACTAAAGAAAACCTAGAAAAATAAAAATAAAAATCTCACTAGAAAGGAATCTAGTGAGTAGACGTAATAAAATAAAAATTCAACCTAAACAATAACTATTCCCCGGCAGCGGCGCCAAAAACTTGATGCCTGGTTTTGCGACCTTACAACAGGTTTTACCTCTCGAGGGATCTCAAGAGGCTTGCAATCCCCACCAGGTAGTGTACCTGACCGATGTAGTATAGTGAAGTGGCAAGTACCGGGGGATTGATCATTCTCTAGGGGAATAGTGTCGTTAGGATTGAAAAACTACTCTAATAGGTCTAAGGGTGAGGGAAGATTCTTTTTGTATTTTTTAAATTTTTATAAAAGCAAGTAAAATCTCAGGTTTGAAGGAGTGGGCGGAATTAGTTGCTAGTCAACTAACCCAAATAACTACAATTTCAAATAAAATAAAATAACTGAAAATGAAAAGGTTGTGGAACTTATATGGAGAGAAATGTGTTTACTTAGATTTCCTTACTCCCTAACTATCTTTTACCGGTTAATTAGTGTGTATTAATTGCGTGGATGACGGGTGTATTCCTTAATACCAATCGTGGGGTGGCGTACGTACTTCCCCAACTCTACAAGCTCCTACATCACTCCTATGTCGAGCCGGCTAAGAAGCTCCTAACATGGGATCACTAGAATTCGCTCATGCATTAAATACAACCATAAAAACCTTAGTACGCATTGGTTCATGTTTCTTAAGACGTTCAAGCAAGTTACCGTATAGGAGGTTAGCCAGTTTTCTTAAGCCTAACATCGATAAACAATCATCCAATACACTTAATAACACACCAACAACCAATAATCAATAGTTAGGTTTCATTAGATCTAAGCAAACACAAGATAAATCTAGCCTAGCATGTTAATTAAAAGACAAGAACAAGATATAATCAAACAACACATAGACATATTGAATGATTAATTGATTACTTATCTTCAATTAAACATGGGAGATCCAAGGGTATAAAACCCTTAAAAATGGCAGAAAAATCGTCTAGGGTTTCTCCTCACAAAGTTGCACACTAATGACTAAAAATTTCAAAACTATATATAGAATTTAGGGTCTGACGGCGTCACGTTGCAGGAGGTGACGCCGTCACCCTCGCCACGGCTAGGGTTCCCGGATGGTCTTCCTGACGCCGTCCCTCTTTAATCCTCCAAAATCCACTCTGGGGCGTCAAGGGTTGACGCCGTCACAATTGTGTTTGACGCCATCTCTCTTTAACTTAAACCGTGACGGCCTTGATCACCTTAAAGGGTGACGCCGTCAGACTTCCTTTGTAAAACTTTCTGGCGCGTCACGTGTATTTTTCATATCCACCTCTTTTGCCAAGCCGTGACGCCGTCAGGAGCAATCCTTGATGCCGTCACGTGTACTTTTCCAGCAGCTTTGGAGACTTTGTCGTTTTCTTCACTTTTATGCTCCAAAAACGTCCAAAATGTTTCCTTTTCCAGATTTCTTCTCCAAAGTACCTAAAATGACAAAAGAAACGATTTAGGGCAATATTTGATCAAATAAATACGATTTAGGGCTTAAATGACCCCCTAAAAGCGGTACACTTTTCGCTTCATCTAAACGAACCAATTCTATCACTACCTGGAATCAACAATGAACCTCAGTACACCTTGAAGAAAGAACCAACCTTCAGGTTTGTTTACAAGAGCGATCTTACGATCAACTGCTTCATGGCGTACAAGGAAATTCATAAGTTTTGCGATCATACGCTAAAGAAGGTTCGTGATGGGTTGGTAATCCGAGTACGTGATCAAGAATTGTACAAGACAAGCAGGTGGAAAGCTTCTCAGTTAAGAGAAGTTCGTCAGTTTATTCAAAAGATCGAGAAAAGGCTGTTCCATAGAGACCAAATGAGGCGGTTGGAGAGTTACGTTGGAGGACGACCATCATTCCCAATCAGGAACTTCCAAAGACCTGATCCAGTCTTCACTACATTCGGAAGGGCGGGATGATGCAAGAGTTTGTTATATTCTTTGATTGATAATTCTTGCTTCTGTGATTGTTCATAATGGCTTGTGCACACATATAACAGTGCACATCCCGTTCTTGTAAAGAAAGGACCCTGAGGTACGCTTCAGTGCCTCAATCCTCATATAAGGAGCGAAAGCTTCTTACTTTTGAGTAGAATTAACCAGAATTTTCTAAGTTTTTTCAAAATTCTGCTCAAAAGAACAAGTATTCCCTTGTTAAGGGGAGTACTTGAAACAAAAAATCTTTGTTCTTAAAACACAAAAGTTCTTGAAATTCTTCCCGTAAACCTCAAAAAGCATATTTTAATCAAAAGTTTAACAAAAACAACATGAATATGCTATTTTTGATGGGGAGAATGAATATGTGATTAAAATATGGTAATAAAAAGTTGAAATCTCGCATGAGCTCTGATGAACTATAATAAGTACATTTTATTACTATCATTTATCCTATTTATTTGACTTGTTTTATTATATTATGTATGAGAATTGATACTTAATCGTTTACTTTTGTAATTCTCAGTTAAAAACAAGCATTTGGTGAAACTTGGCGATTTTGGACTAATTATAGAGCAAAACAAGCAAGAAGTTAAGAGTCTACCGAAATGTACAAGATCAAGACATTCTGCTCCAGATGCGCCGCATCTCACTTATTACATACGGCGCATCACTATCAAGATTTCACCAGATACGATCCAAGATACAAGAGGACATGCGCCGCATCCAAGAATGAAGATACGCCGCATCTTCTGGCGGTGTACGAATATTCCTGAATATATTAATCTTGGACCCCACGCGAAGTTAAGTCAATGCGCCGCATCTACTTACTAGATGCACCGCATCTTACCCTCAGACAGAAACTATAAATACCCCAAAGACCAGACGAATTAAGAGTTCCTGAGTTCCTGAGTTCCGAAGTTTGACAGAAGACCGAAGTACAGAAACCCTAGGACGAATTCAGTCAAGGCAGCAGCACAAGACATACCTTGAACGAAGATACAAGAGCTATAAGAAGGTCCTGCATGTATTTAATTCATTAAGTAGTTTTGTTTTATTGTGTTAGTAAACTTTAATTCATCAGGATTGGTGGCTTGTGTAATGTGACAACGGAAAGATAGCACTCCCTTAAAACTGCTTTCCCATTAATTAAAGTTTATATGTTGATGTCTTTGGTGACTTTTATTAGTGCATTGATAACCTTTGTGTCTAGCTGAGCGTTGATCGGGTCGCCATGCCTCTGCCCTCGCCTATTTATTAGATCGCCTATGCATTCTATCGTCTGTAGAAAAGTAGGAAGAAAGATAAATAAGATAGTCATAAGTAATCATTAAGGGTTTAGTCGCCGATAAGATTAGAACCAACGAGAAAGGACTTAATCTCGGTGCGTTGCATCGAACTATACACTTCATATAAAACTAGCAATAAAACAAGTGACAAACTACTTATCTATCAGGACAAGCCTTCTTATTGTCTCAAGTATTTATCTGTGTAAGTGTGTGCTACTTGCTGATTCGTGCCTATTGGTTTAGTTTATTATTTAATTGCAACCAATCGTGCCAGTCTCTCAGGCTGAACCCCCTTGCGTTAGATTAGGTTGTATAGCTAACTTAATATATATTAAAATACTGATTAGAATAACTAGATAATACGTTCCACTCTTAGTGATCGACACTCTACTTACCATTATATTCATACTGACCGGGTACACTGCTCGTTAAGTGTGTGTGTTATTGATAAGTCGGCTAAATATAAATTTAAAACTTGAGTAGGCATTAATACTGCTAAACCGCAACGACACATCGCACGCATCAAGTTTTTGGCGCCGCTGCCGGGGAGTGAATTGTTATTATCTGTTAATTTGATTAGTATTTTAATTAGGTTTTTCTTTTTAATTTTTAATCTAACTGCTAACTGTGTTGTATATTAGGTTAAATTGTATTCATTGTATTATTTGCATATTTTCTGTTTTGTGTGTTATTTGTTTTCTTTTATTTGTGTTTATTTTCGTTTGTGTTTTTATTTGTTTTTATTTTTTCGTATTTTCTGTATTCTGCTATCGTTGTACTGAGCTTATTCAAACGATACGGCGCATCTGATTTCTCAGATACGGCGTATTGCGTTTAATTTTTATAAAATACAACGCGTTTAATTAATTCGATACGACGCATCTTTTCCCCAAGATACGGCGTATCTGTTTTTAAGGAAAATTTTTTCTAAACGTTAACGCCATACGACGCATCTGCTTTGGCAGATACTGCGTATCTATTATTTTAATTAAAAACAGTTTTCGAATTATTAAACAGATACGACGCATCGATCTTTGTCGATACGGCGTATCTTCTGAATCAAAAATCTTATATTTTGAAACGTAACGAAATACGGCGCATTAACTTTTGTTAATACGACGCATTTAATTTTAATAAGTATATCGATTTTTTATAAATAAATTTATACGGCGCATTCTAATTTCTAAGCGGCGTATCTATTTTCTGAATAAAGTCTGATTAAATTTTAACGATTATAAGATACGGCGTATCCAACTTTTTGGATACGGCGCATCGTCTGCAGATATCAGCTATTTTTATTCTTATATCCGTTTCTAAATTCGTTAATTTCTCTTCTAGCGAACAAATCCTACTGATGATTTTACCTATGATAACAGGTTCTGCTATGGAAGACATGTCAGTGAACGGATATCTTGCTAAGGAACTCTTGCTTTCGGATTCATTCGATGTGAAGGTTTTTGATGATGTCAACTTCAATGTGCTCGTGATTGATGCATATTTATTTTCTTGGGAAACCCCTCTTGAAGCTACTTATAAGGAATTCAAGCGCTTATGCAATATTGAAGATGGGATATTCTCGTATGATTTACTAATGAGCTACACTGAAGATGAGTTGGTACTCTTATGGCCCATCATTGAATCTAAAGGATTGACTTGGACTACTATCAAAGAGAATGATGGGAAATACAAAATTGAATTCATGAACTCAAGCAATAAAAGCTGTGGTGGAGGCAGTACCCATCCTATGCAAATTTCTTACATGCCTTATTCCGAACAGTACTGGGGATTAAATGAGAACTATCTGGACGATGAAAGAATTTATGCTGTGGCGGAGTTACTATTTCATGGCAGGTTGGTAAGGTTGATTGACCTCTCCCTTGATGAATGGCTTGAACTTAAATATGGTAGTCCGAAATTTGCCCCTGCGAATGAAGTCAAGCGGATTATGACCTCATGGTTGACACGGAGTTTTAGGGAGCAATTTAACGAGTTCATGGAGATAAGGAGGAAAATGATTGGTAAAGCTTGCTTTGACGTTGACCACGATCCTAACAATGTTGATTTTTCAGATTGGTTAGCTAGTAAGTTCAATAACCATAAGAGCATGGATCGAGCTACTAAGGATGCGTTATGGGTATACTGGATGAGAGGTGAAGACGAAGAAGTAGAGAGCGACTATGGGTCGTCACTTCATGATTCAACGATCAATGAGGGCATTGAAGAGTTATTCAGAATAGACATTGACGTGTTCGATTATGAGACACCCTTGTGCAAACAATTCAAAGAATTCAATTACCTTCTTCAAGTCGACAATGATGTGCTAACTGGAGATCTACCAGGATTCAAGACTTATGATGATTTCAAAAACACCTGGTACTACGAATGGAATGACTAAATACCATGGGTTTGGGATAAACCATGGGAATTTGAGCACATTAATCACACCTGTACACCTTTCGTTTTCAAAGATGGGAGTAGTGTTTGGCCGACCTGTGATTATAAGAGTGACGAAACCTGTAATGGGGGAAGTATAATTGGGATGAAACGGGTTGGAAACGATGTAACCTTTGAAGACTATGAGTGTTATGATAATGTCGAAGACTGCCCACAAAAAGCGAAGGCTTTGCAAGAAAAGGGTAGAATTGAATACTTGAAAAAGCTAAAGGGAACATCAAATACTACTTTCTGGGAATGGGTGCATGAACAATTTGATGATTACACGAAGCTTAGTCGACAGCTACAATGGGAATTGGAAAGAGAATGAGAGGCAATTCGAGATGATGATAACAATAAGTCATTAATTGATGAACTAGATGACTATTTGATTAAGGATCCTTATTTTAAGTTTGTTGATAAAGACGAAGAAGAATTCACCAAAAGAAAGTGTCAACTACTTGGGATCCCTTATGATGAGCCACCCATGATTATTTCTGAAAAATTTAAAATCATCAAATATTCTTTGGGACCTGATGAGGAATATGTTGCGACGAAGACCAAGAGTTATAGAAGATTAAGCCGAACGGAAGAAAACATTGCAAAGCTATACGGGAACATCTTTCGGATGAAGGAAGAAGGATGGACCATGACAAGGACTAATTGAAGAGCTGAACGTGAGTCTAACTTGAAGACTCTGGAATAAAGACAAGTGCTGGCCGGGAGACAACCCGGAAAATTTTTATTATTCTGTTCTGAGTCGAGTCAGTCAGGCCGCAGAGGATACGGCGCATCTCAATCCCAAGATGCGACGCATCTCCTGCAATGGTCATATCTTACTTTATTTTTCTGCATTCATTTTTTATTTCCGACTTTAAAACTTTTTATCAGTTTATTTTAATGCGGCGCATCCCTGGTTAAGGATGCGACGCATCTTCTATTCTAATCCGTATTTATTCCAGGCTCGATACGGCGTATCTTCTTCCATAAGATACGGCGCATCGACTGACCTGATGATTTTCATTTTTAATTTTATGTTTTATTTTTCCTAACTACTAATGTATTATGCAAGTTTTGACCTTTCTTAACTTAGGTGTGTTTAAAGTCTTGGTGGTAGTATAGATTCCTGCATTTCCTGTGGATACATTGATTATGAAGCTTAAACGTTCTAATCCACAAGAAAGATGATTTTTGCTCTTATACAAATGGAGGATCATACCGAGCAAATATCAGGGGAGTTTTTCTGTTCTAATTCTTTTATTTTCCAGTTTTTAACCTTTTATACAAACAACGAGGACGTTGTTTAACTTAAGTGGGGGGATTGGAGAATTAGAACACTTAACACTTACTTGTCCTAAACTTTTCAAAATATGCTTAAAATGTGCTTAATATATCAAAATTTAAATTTTTTAGCATGTTTTTGTTTAAAGTCTAAGTTGCATAGCTGCACACATGACGTTATTTTCAAAAATTGTGATTTTTCAAAACTCACAAATCTATGAGTGTGCCGGTGACTTGTAAACTTTAGAACTTGACTTGTATACTATTCGAGACCACCATAATAAGTATTATTTATATAATTGGAATGACTTGTCTAAATTGGTAAATTTCTAGGATTACACCCAAATAGCCTTTATATGTTATGTGTTATTAGCTAACTACACTGGTTAGTTAACCCCCGTATAAACCCTTTTGTTACTCTCACTTTTAGAGTAAGATACCCCTAGAAAAACACTCAGAGCCATTCCTTTCGTTTCTTACACCTTTGTTATAATGTTTCGTTACACCCTTACACCTTAGCCTACCCTATAGATTAAAATCCGTGGTTGGTTAATTGCTTTACGCAAAGTGTGTTTCCTTACATTACCTGTGTTCGCGTGCGTAATTCATTATCTATGGTTAGGTCGGGAAATTGCACAATGCAATTGGAGTGAAAGTAAATATTGTATATCTTTGAGTTTATTTTTCATGTGTTTACTACTTTCACTATTACCGTTATTTCTGAAGTCATGAAAAGTATGGAGAAATTATCCAGAATTATCATTATAGTGATGTGGTGAAATTTTACACATCTATGTTTATGTTATTAAAAAAAAAAAAAAAAAAAAAAAAATTCGAAAAAAATAGAAAAGAAAAAGAAAAAAGAAAAAGTTGGATGTTTGTTTAACCAACTTATGTAAAGTTTTGTATTAAGTGGTCGATATCACCACTAGTTGTTGTATATTATATTAATGGATTGAATGGGAGTTGGCAGTTATGGGAACACCAACTAAGGTTTATTCTTTGATTAAGATCTTGTTGAGTATAATTCGTGTCCACCTAAAGCGTGTGTTTCAAGTATTAAAGCATGAGTTATTCTCTATGATATGAGTCTTATTCATGGGATGGTTGGGATAGTGATTAACCACACTTAGGATTTTAATTTATTTGTTTTGTTTATTTTTCATTTTACACCTATTTATATCCCAAATATTATCCATACCCTATATTATTCTTTATCCAAACCTTTGATTTATTGAGATGAGGGATTTGAGCAATCTTAAGTATCGTAGTCGTGGATTCGGCTATGTATTTATGATTTTGTCGCCCTTTTTGATATAATATTATTGGTGAAGATTACTTGATCCTATCTTTAGCCTATTCGAGTTAAGGATTTGAGCAATTGCAAGTATCGTGTTCGTGGATTCGATCATGTATTTGTGATTTTGTCGCCTTTTCTGGAATTTGAGATCGATAGAGATTAAGGAGAATGATTAACCCTTAAACCTCAAAACCCTTTTTACCGCTTTAGACTTGTTATTCCTTGGCTTTAGTGGGGGAGATGTGTATACTTGCCAAGCTTATGATAGAATATTCGTCGCGACTGGACAGTTAAACGATTAGATTTGCTTTTATCAAATTATTTTATTTTACTTCTAATTCGTTAAGTGTTTGGTTGTGTGATTATGATAAAAATGAATACATGCTTAAATATAAAAATAAATCCTAATATCTTTTAGGATACATTTTCATAAGATTAATTCTAAGGTTTACTTGGGGACAAGTAAAGTTCAAGTGGGGGGATATTTGATGAACTCAAATAAGTACATTTTATTACTATCATTTATCCTATTTATTTGACTTGTTTTATTATATTATGTATGAGAATTGATACTTAATCGTTTACTTTTGTAATTCTCAGTTAAAAACAAGCATTTGGTGAAACTTGGCGATTTTGGACTAATTATGGAGCAAAACAAGCAAGAAGTTAAGAGTCTACCGAAATGTACAAGATCAAGACACTCTGCTCCAGATGCGCCGCATCTCACTTATTACATACGGCGCATCACTATCAAGATTTCACCAGATACGATCCAAGATACAAGAGGACATGCGCCGCATCCAAGAATGAAGATACGCCGCATCTTCTGGCGGTGTACGAATATTCCTGAATATATTAATCTTGGACCCCACGCGAAGTTAAGTCAATGCGCCGCATCTACTTACTAGATGCGCCGCATCTTACCCTCAGACAGAAGCTATAAATACCCCAAAGACCAGACGAATTAAGAGTTCCTGAGTTCCTGAGTTCCGAAGTTCGACAGAAGACCGAAGTACAGAAACCCTAGGACGAATTCAGTCAAGGCAGCAGCACAAGACACACCTTGAACGAAGATACAAGAGCTATAAGAAGGTCCTGCATGTATTTAATTCATTAAGTAGTTTTGTTTTATTGTGTTAGTAAACTTTAATTCATCAGGATTGGTGGCTTGTGTAATGTGACAACGGAAAGATTGCACTCCCTTAAAACTGCTTTCCCATTAATTAAAGTTTATATGTTGATGTCTTTGGTGACTTTTATTAGTGCATTGATAACCTCTGTGTCTAGCTGAGCGTTGATCGGGTCGCCATGCCTCTGCCCTCGCCTATTTATTAGATCGCCTATGCATTCTATCGTCTGTAGAGAAGTAGGAAGAAAGATAAATAGGATAGTCATAAGTAATCATTAAGGGTTTACTCGCCGATAAGATTAGAACCAACGAGAAAGGACTTCATCTCGGTGTGTTGCATCGAACTATACACTTCATATAAAACTAGCAATAAAACAAGTGACAAACTACTTATCTATCAGGACAGGTCTTCTTATTGTCTCAAGTATTTATCTGTGTACGTGTGTGCTACTTGCTGATTCGTGCCTATTGGTTTAGTTTATTATTTAATTGCAACCAATCGTGCCAGTCTCTCAGGCTGAACCCCCTTGCGTTAGATTAGGTTGTATAGCTAACTTAATATATATTAAGATACTGATTAGAATAACTAGATAATATGTTCCACTCTTAGTGATCGACACTCTACTTACCATTATATTCATACTGACCGGGTACACTGCTCGTTAAGTGTGTGTGTTATTGATAAGTCGGCTAAATATAAATTTAAAACTTGAGTAGGCATTAATACTGCTAAACCGCAACGACACATCGCACGCATCAAGCTTGACTTTGAATGAACCCTCGAATTGACGATATCAAAAGTCAGTAATCGAAAAGACATGTCCTGGACGGGTAATAATTTCAAGCCGGTTTATCCGGTGATGTAAACGTGTCTCGCAAAGGACTTGTCTGAGTAGAATGTACCGATTTCGAGAGATTATTCTTTGAATATGGTCGGGAGGGGTAATAATTTCAAGCTAGTTTAACTAGTGATGTAAACGTGTCTCGCAAAGGTCATATTCATTGAAAATCAATCAATTCTAAAAGTGCTGACTCAACCCGACATGTGCAAATTTACTTTAAACACTTATGAGCACATGTTAAGGGGGAGTATTTCTGAAAAATGCAAAACTCTCAAAGTGTAAACAATATAAGTTTTACACTCATAAACACTTTGAGAGATTTTTCAAAAGATTGGTTTTATGGCAAACATAGGTTAGTCATGGAGATATAAGGTGACTAAGGTTAGGAAACCGTCCTATGATCCGCCAGAGCCGGAGGGATCTACCCAAGGACAATACCAATAGTTTAGTACTAGAAAAGTCTTAGGTATGATGGAAAAAGGAGAAAAGAAATGAAAGGGGAAAGATGGGGTTGAGGAATGAAAAAGAAAAGTAAAGAAAAGGGTGAAAAGAAATAGCCCTCAATTTGTTCAACCTTAGGGCAGAAACCGGGTTTAATTCATATGCTACTGGTTGTTACTAAGGTAACACCGGTATTGAATATAAAGACGTCATGGACCCAGTAACGCATTGCACTAAACCTTCTAACCACTCAGGTGTCTCTCAAAAGACACTTGTTTCATTTCTCACGAAAAACCCTTCATTATCTATCGACCTCTCATTCCGAGATGTGTTGATATTGAAAAGGAGGCAATCTGCTCCATGCCTCCGACGACTAAAATCAATAAGCACTAGCCACAAGATACATAAAATATCTCTTAAGAACACTTAGCATTGTTACACTAGTTATTCAACAAAAGGAACACCAGTTGTAAATTTATAAGAGTCCTGAGCAGATCTTAGTAATCTTCCAAGAACATTTATGAGGGAATTCATTAATTATGATTCTCAGTGATTGAATGGAAATCCTGCCAGGGTCAACATCAAACAACCTTGACAACAGGTCACTTCGGTAATCCCTTGTGGATTACGCTTAGTATTATTGGTGGTTCCAAACGGTCGACAGTCGTGGAGTGATACTTCGGTATACTTCAACGGCTCACTGAATCGTTGATACACTTCGGTGTATCTGTGTTAGCTCTTTCGGGGGCATCTGGTTCAGAACGGCCTTGGCTAGGATTAGAGAAAGTCTTCACACTATGCTGTTGACGATCTCGAAGTCTGAATCTGTAAGTGCCGGATGATTTATTGCAAACTGTTTACACTGCAGGTAATCATGGAGACCAAGAGTTCCACCACCACCACTTCCATCATGCTCATATCTTGAAGAAAAGTTCTCACAAAACTCAGAGATAACAAAAAGTTCAAAGAAGTCAAAGAAAAGTCAAAGATCAAGCATAACAAACTTTCACAAGTCAAAGATTGAAGCATATGAAGTGAGAACAACTAGATATATGAAGAACAAAAGTCAAAAGACATATGAGCATGGTGGAAAAGACGTAAAGACACAGTGATTAAAGAACGTCTGTGGAAGGCAGATCAAGACATCACCATATCACATCACAACAAGAACAAATAACCAATATTCCAATGACGTCGAAGCTGAAGAAGCAAAGATGACGTCAATCAACCTTGATAACCAATCCTTAGGGGGAGATTGTTGGGAACACGTTTCACTATTATTTAACTATTATTCATATATTTGTAATAAGGTTGCTCGTTTATGGACTCTATGTTAGGATTAAAGCCCACGACCTATAAGGAGTCCATGGGCCGTGTGGTAAGGTTAAATGTTTCTAGAAACAATTAAGCGTATGATGCCCTAGAAATTGCCTGTAAATAGAAGGCATATGTGCTCATTGTATTTGTTGGTTTTATTCATCATGTTACCGAACCTTTTTCTAATTATATGCGTGAATAAGATTAACCTTAACTATCTTCATCTCTCTCATTCTCTATTGTTTATGTGATCTATAGTTATTGTTTAGTTGTTATACGTGTTGGTTAGATCTTGTGTTAAGCTTAAATAGGACCTAACAATTTATGTACCAGAACAAGAAATATCTTGCACACAACACCACAAGCTTACCGACACAAATCTAGTAATGGCATAAACCAGTGTTTAATATTCGGGAACCAAAAACATTGCTTTTATATAATTTTTATAAAAACACACTCAAAAACGATATCGTCATATCGATCGTGCTCACGACAACCCAGGAAACACCGAAATAAACCGGAGCTCAATGAAACACGGAGTACACCTAAACTCACTAATAAAATACTTACTTTTATTTAAACTAACCCTTACTTTTTATTTACACTCACCTTTTATTATTTACCCTCACTTTTAATTAAAAATCAAATAAAAACAAATATATATATATATAAGGGGTCGACTATATATATATATATATATATATGTTGGGAATTATGATGCGTATCAAGAGCAGACAACTTAGGTCTGGTAGTTTACTGAGTTAGGTCTGTTTGTGATTTAGGTCTGGTTATGTAAAGTCTGGTAGTACATGTTAAGTCTGGTTGACTTATAGAGTTAAGTCTGGTCTGGTCGTGAAGATAGGAAAGTTTGTTAGAGTTATATTAGGAAAAGATACATTGCGTGTATGTATCTTTATAGAAGATTTGTGTATATCTTCTGTGTCGTCTAGGGTTTCCTTGTGTTATAAAAGGATCCCTAAAGGTTGTTAGTGAGCGTGTGTGAGTTGTACGAATTGATAATAGTGAATATCAATATACGAAGTTAGTGATATCCCTGCTTGTGTTCTTAATTGTTCTTGTTAAGATTCCGCATTAACATTAACAATCACTTAGGGTTTCTCACTTAGATTGGTTCGGATTTATCCTAACCATCTACTAGGTATTCAAAACTACTTAGTGATCCATATACAATTTTTGGACCAACAAGTGGTATCAGAGCAAGGGAGAGACTCTGAATTCGTAGAACACTAAAACCTAATTCTCACTCAAATCACCCTTCAAAATGTCTGAACTCGATAAGCCTGAAACTTTCTCAATCCACAACAGTGAGGATGAACAATCAAATCATGAAGATGAAGGAAAAACCGAAACCAGTAACTCCCAAACACAACAACAACTCATCCCTTCCACAACCACAATCTCAAACATAAAACTTCCACTACTGAAGAGAGAAGAATATGATATATGGGCCATGGAGATGGAACATTATCTGGAATACATTGATAGTGATGTATGGAAGGTGATCCAAAAGGGAAATTCTAAGAAGAGAATTTCACAAGGGAATGATGGGCAGCTCAGAATAATGCCACCAGTATCTGCTGAGGAGATTAGGGCTGTGGAGAAGGAAAAGAAGGCCAGAACCTTGCTTCTTATGGCTATTCCTAAGGAGCATCTACAAAGGTTTCATGGCATTCTTGATGCTAAGGAGATGTGGGAAGCCATCAAGAAACGATTTGGAGGTAATGCTAACTCCAAAAAGATGCAAAAGGCTGTTCTTAAACAGCAATTTGAAACATTTAGTGTTTCAAAGACTGAAGGTTTGGAGAAGGGCTATGACAGATTTCAACATCTGTTAACACAACTGGAAGTTCATGGTGCAGCAGTCTCAAATGAGGATGCAAATCACAAATTCCTCAGATCTTTACCATCAGAATGGGGCAATGTATCTGTGGCAATGAGGATTAAGGAGGAAGTAGATTCTATGACACCTGATGACCTATACAATAATCTCAGGATGTTTGAAAGGGACATCAGTAATAACACTCAGGGTTCAACCAGTTCATCAAATGTTGCTTTTGTGTCTCAAAACAAAAGCAGTACTTACAAGGTTAGATCTGGTGTTAGGTCTGGTAACTATGAAACTCCTTCAAGTGAAAGGTCTGCTTCAAGTTTTACTGATGAAGTGATACATTCTTTCTTTGCCAATCAAACGGAAGATGAAAGCTTTATTAGTGAAGACCTTGAACAGATAAATGATGCTGAAGTTGAGGAGATGGATATAAAATGGCACATTGCCATGGTTGCTTTAAGGGTCAAACGATTTCAGAAGCAATATGGTAGGACTATCAACTTCAACAACAAATCACCAGTGGGATACACAAAGAGGACTGTTGAATGCTACAACTGTCACAAGCATGGGCATTTTTCAAGAGATTGTCCAGAGAAGAAGTCTGCTGATGAGAAAAGAGTTGAAGATGGGAAGATGGAAAAGAATCAGATGAGTCTGCTGACAATGGAAGCTGGAGGAGTCAATTGGGGTGAGCATCCAAGAGTAAATGAGGAGTCTGATCATGCTCTCATGGCCATTGGTAATAAGGTATCATTATGCTCTAAATTATGTACTGACTCATATAATCATGTTAAGGCTTTATGTGATGAGCAGCAAGAACAAATAGGTGATCTAGAAGTAAATTTATTAGCACATAAAAATGCTGTAAAAACTTTAGAGGCACAAAAGGTCACCCTTCAAAATCAACATGCTGCTTTAAATGAAAAACTATACTTTCAAGCTAATAAAATATATGAACAAGATGAGAAGCTTAAAAGGTATAGACAATTAGGACTTAAAATTCAGAAGGAGAGGGATGAGCTGAGAAAAAGGGTAGATCAATGGAATAATTCAAATAAAAACCTGTTTAAGTGTTGGGATTCTCAAATTAAGTCAAATAAAAAATGTGGCTTAGGATATGAGGAAAATGAGAATAGGGATATATTTAAGAATAGAGAAGAGGACTATGCTGATAAACCTTTGTACAATAGGTTTGTTAAGACTGGTGACTTTAAGGGAGTACCACCACCTTTGAGTGATGACTATACTCCTCTTGAAAAAGAGGAGTTAGATGATTCACTCTTTGTGTATGGTAAGAAAGGTCCTCAAGTGCCTGAATCAACTACCTCAGAGGACAAATCTAGTAGATATTCTTCTTGTCAATCCAATGACTCTGAAGGATCTATTGATAGTTCCTCTGATCACTCTAAGTCTGAGTCAAACAATGAGGAAAAAGAGAATCCTGAACCTAAGGTTGTTAAGAAGTGTGAACCTGTTGTTACTAAACCTTTAGTGACTGAACAAAAGGCTGAAACAGTTAAACCTAGTTGTGTCAATCACATAAAAACTCCTAGGGAATCTGTTAAATTGAATGAGTCACCTAGAAGCAATAGTGTTCACAGAGAAAGTAGGAGTAGTTACAATTATGCTCCTAAAAGATGTTTTGTGTGTGGAAGTTTGAGTCATTTAATAAGAGATTGTGACTTCCATGAAAAGAGAATAAAAAGAGAGGCTGAGCAAAAGAGAATGAATGTTAATAAGGTTAATGGTTCAAATAAACCAGTTTGGAACAATGCTAATAGAGTTAACCATGCCAACCAGTTTGTCCCCAGACCTGTTCAACTAAATAACACTACCAGACCTAACTCCTTTGTTAGTTCTGGTAGACCAAATTTTGGGTCTGGCTACAGAAACTTTAATGTGAATAGGCAAAATGTTAATTTTATGAGGCCTAAAGTGAATACTGGTTATGTCAACTCTGTGAGACCCAATGTTAACACTGGTTTTGTAAGACCCAAGCAACCTTTTCAAAAACCTCAGGTGAATGAAAATTTTCAAAGAAATAATCTTTACAAAGCTCATTCACCTGTAAGAAGACAAACAAATAGGGGTTCTACTGATAATTTCTCTGATTGCTGGACTTGGAATCCATTTAAAAATGAATTTACCTATAAGTCCAAACATGGTTTCACTGGAGCAAGTTCATACAAGACCTATAAGTATGTTGCTCCACAGGATGGACACAAGCCCACTCAGGCTTGGGTTGTTAAGAAAAACTGATCTTCTTTCTTAACTTTGTATAGTTTGTATATTTGTTTGTTCTTTATCTTGCTATTCTTTTTGGTTATTCTTATTTTCAGTACTTATTTTGCTTTCTATAGTATGTGTGTTTGGTATTTTGTGCTTAACTTTGTTTTGCAGTTGTTAGCTCTTTTCTATTTGCAAGTTATTCTTATGTGGAAAATCAAAACATCAGAACCAAAGAGCTTCTTATTTAATAACAAGAAATTGCATTCTAGGATGCAAATTACAAAGCTTCATAAGACAAAAGATTTTTCCCAAACCAGTTAAACATCACCACCTACACCTTCTGCTTTCCTTTACCCATGAAGTCAGGAATGGTCTTCTTGGCCCCTCTGCCACCAAATTGATTCCATGCTTTTGGGCATGGGAGTGCAAGTATCACACTGCTTGGTGGAGGACGTGGCAGAGAACCACTACTCAGGGAAGGCACAGTCTTCGAAGGAAAGGTCTCTTCATCATTCTTGGAGGGGTCTTCTTCTTTGGCACTTTTATCATCTACATCAGAAGGAGGAGTTGGTCTTGAAGTTTTTGGTGTTTCTTTGTCTGGTTCCTTTTCAGACAGATCATAAGCAGCTAGCCATTGTTTCAGGGTTGCTTCTCTCAATGTCTTGTTTCTTGTGATTGATGAATACCCTGGTGGGAAGTATCCACCCCATCCTCCTGAGGATGTATCAGAGGATGAGTCATTTGGATCCCAGGAATCGGATGAAATCTCTATGGTGTTTAAGTTGGATGGATCCATTATGCTTGTAAGGTTTTCTTCTGGTTTGTGATGGTATTTGTGATAAAACTATGGGTGGTTTTATAGGGAAAATCAAGGTTTAATGTCTTTTAATGCTTGGTTGGTGTATGAGTTAATACTTGCAGGGAAAGAGTTATTAATTGTGTTTTTGGAAAGTTGACCTTCGTTTTTATTAAGTATTTATTAGTGATAAAAAAAAAAAAAAAGGGGAATTTACACTTAAGGGGAGGTAATGTACATTTAAGGGGAGGCAAATGTACAAGTTTTAAATGTTTTTAAATCGGGTAACCTTAAGTGTTAAATCTGGTAGCTCATGTGTCTTGCAAAAATTGGTTTTTGTCTCCTCTTTCTTGTTGTTTCAACTAATTCTTGCAGAGAAGAGTGGAATGAGGTGTTACAAAGCTTTGCATTCGCTATAGTAAGTATGTAAGTTCACTCTCTTGGTTAGGTCTGGTAAGTGTATGATTCGGCCTGGTTGACTTTTTAGGTCGGGTAGTGTTAATTTTATGACCGTTAGATCTGGTCAGAGTAACTAAAGATTTTACTAATATATTACCGTTGCACTATTTTCGGTAAAACAAGATATTTATGAAGTATATAAGCTTAAAATTTGATATTATTTATCTTCTTTTATTCTTTATTTGCTTCCAAATTTAAATAATCTTTATTACTCACGACTCTGTTTCTACGCAAATATTTTTCAAAACCCTACCTCTCTTGTCAACCAGACCTAACTCATTAACTCATCCATGGCTAATCTCAAGTTTGTGGACAAACATAATCAAGTCGGGTTCTTGAAGAAGCCCGATCAAAGTACAGGTTTTGAGCAGATTGTGGATTTTCTAAAAGGTTCTTATATTTGTTATTCATTAACTCATAATCCTACTATTTATCAGTCCCTTGTCAAGCAGTTCTGGAGGTCGGTTACCTCTGAGACTCTTGATGATGGGACACCATGCTTAAGAGTTGTCATAGACAAAAATGGTTTTACCATTTCTGAAGCATCCATTAGGGACAGTCTCAAATTGGATGATGCTTTAGGAGAATTTGATTTGCCTAATGAGGATATTTTTGAGGGTTTGAATAGCATTGGGTACCCCACAGATGGAAGCTTTACCTTTTGGAAAAGTCATTTTTCACCTCAGTGGAGGTTTTTAGTACATCATTTACTTCAGAGCTTAAGTCCCAAAAGTGGTGGATGGGATCAATTTGGAAGCAGAATTGCTTCTGCATTGGTCTGTTTATCATCTGGAAGGAAATTTAACTTTTCAAAATTAATTTTTGAAGGACTGGTGAAAAATGCTAAGAACCCAAAATTTTTAATGTATCCAAGATTTTTGCAAATGATCTTGAATTTTGAAACTAGGGATAAAGTGCCTTACATCAGTGTGGCCTTTACTTCTAAACTCTTTGCAAATCTAAAACGGAGTTTTCAAGGGACAGACAAACCTTTGCTTGCTGCTATGCTTGGTACTAACAATGCAGGTACTTCTGGAGCTGCACAAGTGGACCCTGATGAAGCACAAGACCAAGCATCATCTAAATCTGCTACACCTACATCCTCTCCAATTCCATCACCTCAACCAGATCCCTCACCATCACAACCATCAGTTGAAAGATCATCTACACCAATCCAACAATCTTCACCTCCACAACCACATGTTCCAAGTCCTGAAAGGGAGGAGGCTCATAATCCCATAACTGTGGAAGATCTCCTTGTCATTGTTCCTCAACTACAAAAGAAGATTGACATTTTGGAAAAGACTAATGAGGCACTCAGGAAAGCTTATGTGACTTTGGTGAAGAAAGTAAAAAAAATGGGTGTAGCAGTGAAGAAAAAGGGTGTCTCTTTTGATGATGAGGATGATGAAGCTGAAAATTCTTCCAAACAGGGGAGGAATTTGGAGCAAGAACAAGAAAATATTCAAGAACAAGAAAATATTCTTCAAACACCAGTTCAAGAACCACTTGTTCAAGATAATGTCACCACAATTAGTCCAGAGACATTGGAAGTTGCAGAGACTTTGGCTCAATCAATGGGCAAAATCAAACAGGATAGGAAAAGAAGAAGGTTAATTTTGTCTGTTGAGGAAGAAGTTGAAAAGTTTGGGACTATATCTGATGAAAAGTCTGGTGAAAAGTCTGGTGAAGAAAAGTCTGGTGGAAAGTCTGGTAATGAACTTAGTTTTGGTAATGAAGAACAACAATCTGCACTAAGAAAGGGAAAGCAGGTCATGGAAGAAACTTCATTGCCAAAGAAGTCTAAGAGAAAAACAAGAGAAGAACTTGCATCTGAGGCTGAAATTGAGAGGATTAAGGCTCAAGATATTGCTGATGAAGAAAGATAAAAGATGTTAGATGCAGTCTATGCAAGACAGTTGGCTGAAGAATCTGATGATTTTACAAAACTACTTAATGTTGATGATGAAGTGAGAGCAAAGTATGAAGAGCTGCTAACTATTGAAGGTTTAACTGCTGATGAACGAGCCAAACAGTTAGCTGACTTCATTAATGCAAGAAGTAATGATGATACATTGGGTGGATTTTTGGAAAAGTTCAAACTTCAAAAGAAATCTAAGATTCCTAAGAAGATGTCTATGGCAGAAAAGAAATATGATATGAAGATGTATCTTAAGAATCAAATGCATTCTTCTTTGGAACAGATGAAAAAGATGTCATATGAAGAAATTCAAGTAGCATATCTCAAGGCATTTGAGAGGGATCAAGGTTACAAAGCTACTGATTATGATGATGTGCAGAAATTTTGCTTTCAAGGTAGAAAGGATAAAGAGACTGAACTAGTCATTGAACCTGATAAAGTGATTGATACACAACCTGAAGCTGGTAAGTCAACAGAAGAAGTGCAAGATGAAGTGATTAAGCCTATTGTGTTTCATAGAAGAAAAGGTTTGGAAAGGAAGAGTAAATCCAAGAAAGTAGTTGTTGAAGAGGAATTAGATGAAGAACCTTCATCTGAAGGAGCCACAATGGGAACTATTGAAAGCACTAAGGAACCTACTAAGGTTGTCAAGTATCAACTTATCATGACTGGTGGAAGGGCTGCATATCAAATAATAAGGGAAGATAATTCTAACATTGTTTATATGAATTTTGCTGGCATTTTGATTGATGTGAATAGGGAGGATCTTCAAGAACTTTATCAGTTGGTGAACATTAAATATGGAGATCATCCACCTGAAGATGAGTTTGAAAGAGTCTTTTGGGGAAATTTGAAGGTGATGTTTGAGCCACCAACTGAGTCTGATATAGTGTGGAAACTTCCTGAGGAACATAACATTGTCAGCTGGAGATACTTTCATACCTGCAAGGTACATTGTGTGTCATTAAAGAATGCTGATATTTATATGCTTGCAGAGGTGGAATATCCTTTATCATCAAGTGTTTGCAAGGAAATGATGAGCAAAAAGTTGTATGCTAGTAAAAAGGATGAAGGATATGAGATGTTATTGGATTTAATTAAGAAGCAGTCTTTGAAGGATGTAGCCTAAGAGTGTTTGAAAGAATTTTCACAAGTTGTTGAGTGAGATTATTGGAACTTCTCACTTGGTGGAGGTGCTTTGCACTAACACATCAAAAGGTTATCAGTCCACCTTGTCTCATCAACATAAGGACTGGCTAATCCTGAGCAAACGGCTGACAGGTAAAGATTGCTCAAATCCGTTTATGGCTGACAATTTGCCAAAAATTGTATGGTATTCAACTCACCATATCTAAGATAAGTGAAGAGTTGGCTAGCCCACAAGGTTATGGCTTGTGGTAAAGGCTGTGGAAAACCATAAATGGTAATCAATTCACCATGATGAGGTGCTTTTCCATCAAAGAATTGACTAGTCCAGAAGCAAACGGCTTTTGGTAAAGACTTAACAAATCCGTTGATAAGCTGATGATTTGCTTAAAATCATATGGTTATCAGTGTACCATAGTCTTACACACCAAAACATTTGGCTACTCCAGTAGTAATGGCTATTGGTAAAGAGACATCAAATCCATTAAATTTCAATGATTCACCTCTCACAGGTGTTAACACACCTGGAAGTGATGAGAATAGCTATGAAACTTAATATGAATTGATGTACATATAGTCAATGTTGCTGCAAAGACCATATCAGAAGAGCTTATCAAGATTCAAGCTGCTAGAAAGGAACAAGACCTAAATACATTTCAAAATGTTCAAGATTCAATCCTCAGAAGGCTAAATCAGAAGAACTTGAAGTTCATGAAGCATGAAGATCAAGTTAGGGGAGGATTGTTGGGAATTATGATGCGTATCAAGAGCAGACAACTTAGGTCTGGTAGTTTACTGAGTTAGGTCTGTTTGTGATTTAGGTCTGGTTATGTAAAGTCTGGTAGTACATGTTAAGTCTGGTTGACTTATAGAGTTAAGTCTGGTCTGGTCGTGAAGATAGGAAAGTTTGTTAGAGTTATATTAGGAAAAGATACATTGCGTGTATGTATCTTTATAGAAGATTTGTGTATATCTTCTGTGTCGTCTAGGGTTTCCTTGTGTTATAAAAGGATCCCTAAAGGTTGTTAGTGAGCGTGTGTGAGTTGTACGAATTGATAATAGTGAATATCAATATACGAAGTTAGTGATATCCCTGCTTGTGTTCTTAATTGTTCTTGTTAAGATTCCGCATTAACATTAACAATCACTTAGGGTTTCTCACTTAGATTGGTTCGGATTTATCCTAACCATCTACTAGGTATTCAAAACTACTTAGTGATCCATATACAATTTGTGGACCAACAATATATATATATATATATATATATATATATATATATATATATATATATATATATATATATATATACAAGGGGTCGACTATAAACCACAAAACGATAATATCGTTTCATTATCCTCACCCACTCAACCGTTTCCCTCTCTCTCTCCTCTGCACACCTTCATCCCTACCTTCTGAAGACATCCCAGATCTGGTACGACATCAATAACGAACGAAGCTCCAAGATGGTCCAGGGTTGATTAGTCTGACCCTCTTTGTCAAACCCTCGAAGGTCAACGCATCCAACCAAGGGAGATGATAAAGCAAAGGGTGACGGTATTCTCTTTTTTGGCTTCGGGTCGACTGTTAACAAGAAGAGAAAGAGTCAACCCTCCATTGTTTAATTTTTTTATAACCCTAATCGGTTCACAAGTGATTCCACACACACCTAAGGTTTATCAAAAGCAAATTCTTAGTATAGTTTCAAAGGGCAACGAGTTCTGTGTCAAAAAGGGGTGTGGATTGCTTGTTGGAATCGGATTCGGGTTGTAATTCTTTGATCTCCTTGTAATTGACACTATTGTTTGTAATGTTATAAACCTTGTTTCATTTTTGTTTTCATTCGAACATATAGTAATTGTTATGCTTAGTGTATGTTGGAAATTTCTAAGTTTAATTAATTGAATCATGATGAATACAAATTAATTGGTATGCGTAAGGAGTTAAATGGGTGTGTTGGGTTCATGACAAATCCGAATTAACTAAACCCTTTTTTGTGATAAATCGATTTGCTCAATTATGAATGGATCGTTACGAAGTGTTAGTAATAAATTTTGTGTTAAAAGTCTTGTGTGGTAAGTAATTTGAATCAAGTCGAAATTTGTTTTATGTTGGCTCGATTACGGAAGTCGTTCATTTAATCCGTGTCAAGTTATAACTTGCTACATCCTCTTGGTTTGGTTTGTTGTCTCAGCACACACCATGTTCTAAAGTATAGTTTGTAAGCAAATAGGTCGGGTAGACCTTGTGTAAGTAGTCGATTGGGTTCTCTACTTGTGTGTCGAATTATAGGCTTGTTGTAGCGTTTAAACGAGCCTCATTTGGGTTAACTATCTTGGCCGAGTCGTAAGAGTTGAAACAAAAACGTGGTCTAAACTTTGTGTTGGAGTCACGATTTGGTAATATTTCCTTGTGCAGTGTCAAAACGAAACCCATAAGTCTGCGTACTCTTTTGTTATTGCTAAGGGAAAACGAATTGGGCCAAACCCATAAATAGACTTTGTTAATCTATTTCGAAAATGGGCCAAGCCCAACATTTTATTAAAGCCTTTTGATATTTAAATCAACTTGGGCCGAAGTCCTACTATGTTAAATAAGCGCTATAAACCAAAACGGGCCACAACCCATCCACGCCTTTAAAAGTAAAACGGAAATAAATAATGTTAACTTTTACGTATACCTACTTCTTCTTACCCGAGCTATTCCGCGACTCACGATCGGATACGTCACACACATATCAATAACTATCCTTTTCCCGTCACATTTCATATCAAAATGTGAAACGTACTCTACAACACGATACACACTAGCAACGTATTTTGAAAATTTTAAAAACTAAACTTACCTACAAAATCTATTCAAATTATAAATACTTGAAATGGTAAACGTTACGACAACGAATTAGAGTTTTATAGACTTACAAAAACGACTACTACTTAGACGGATATTTTCACGTAAAACAACAAGCGCGTATACACGGGTCATGCCCATATCTTTTTTCCAAGAAAAGAAATACAAACTTACATTTATTTTTATAAACCTAAATGGTAACATTTAATCACGACTTACAATGAGAAATAAAGTGATGCTTAACTTTAGACATTTTATTTCGCACTTAGCCTTTATAAAATCTTTTAACCAAAAGGTTTACAAATTACATCAGCGTCTAACATTTATATGTGAATATTTCCCACAACTTGTCTTGGTTAATTCTAAACCAAAGACTATTCATTTTCGAGGTCTTATTCGTTGTACACTTTCAAGAGCCAATACACACAAACGTTTGGAAAACCATTTTCAAACTTAAATGCCGCCACACAAGCAACAATAAAACAACACTTTAAAACTTTTGAGTTTAATTAAACTTCGTTGAGTCTTGAACTTAAACTATGAACTAAATCATGCCTTACTAATCTAGGTCGCGTGTTGGTGCCACACTCTCTCTGATTTACTTCGTTTACTGCGTACTCTACTGAGGTGAGTTTCATAGCCCCACATTTACAATGTTTATACTGGTTTTCAAATACTCGGGGTGAGAATAGATTGCTCGTTTTTAACATAAGGACACAAGCATTTAAACGATTATACTCCCATAACCAAATGGATCGGCTAAGCCAAATGAACTGGCAAACCGGCTATGTACATACATAACCGAATGTACCGGTATGCCATTACCCTTTCCTGACCAAATGTAGGGTCAAACAAATATTAAATCTTGTGGTCCACACTATTTTTACATACTATAAACCTATGAACTCACCAACTTTATGTTGACATTTTAGCATGTATTTTCAGGCTTTAAGATGATAGCTTATTTCTGAAGGCGCTTGGTAAGGGGCATGGTCATAGGTGACTCTGATAAACAGTTGGGACCGCTTTATTTATTTATGGGCCTATTTCTGCTCTACTTTGGAATAATGTAAATTTAACACATTTTTGTTAATGAATTTTATTCTAAATGATTAAGGTAAAAACCATTCTTTGTACTTGTGTTGTGATACCAATTGAGTATCACCCCAGTGATATGTATGCTTTCGCTGGACCCGATTTTAGGGGTGTTACAAATTGGTATCAGAGCCAGGTTATAGAGAACTGGGTATTTTTCAAACCTAGACTATAACTACTTTTACAAAACAAAACCCTATGACCATCACATGCCTGCCTGTCAAGCCTGTTGCCTTAATTACTGTTATACATGACACAACTATATGCTATACTTTACCGTTTAATGACTTATATCATACTTGACTTACACTATATGCCAAAAGTATTTTCTACATACTTATATATACATACCGTACTTGTCACAACTTACCTTCCCCTACACAGTTTCAGTACCCGACTCCGAGTTCGAACGCTCGCCCAGTTCTTTTGAAACACCTAATTTACCATCATCTAGAAATCCACCAATCCATTTGGTCATGACCTCAACCTATCGGCTTAAAACATGTTTCTTCGAAACATCTAAGACACATCACTACTAGGTCTCACTCTTTCTCCATTATCTTGAAGGGACATGTCATTTGAGAGGTAAGACCTAGGCTTCGCAGCCATGTAATGACTATTAATCTGTGACAAGTATGATTATCTATTCGATTGTGTTTCTTCTCTCATGGTTGATTTTGCTCGCGTGTTCTATCTGTGATGATTGTACCCTCGTGTGATATTGTTCTTTCTATTTGAAACCCCATCTGTCGTTACCCTTTGTGATGTAGATATATGGCTCCTACAAGAAAAACAACCAGGGCCACACGTGGTCGACCCGCTACTACCACTCCTCCAACTGGGAATGAAACAAACTCACCTATTGTGAGTCAAGCCATGCTAGATCAGTTGGTTAATGACCGTGTGGCAGCAGCACTGGCTGTAGCAAATGCAAACAACTCGACTACTGATGTCGGAACCTCAAGACCTACAAACAATAACAAACGTGGCTGCACCTATCAGGAGTTTCGAAAGACCATGACTGGAGGTTTTGGAGGAACCGAGGGAGCTGTTGTTTTGGTCAGATGGATTGAAAGGCTGGAGACTGTGTTTCGAATATGTAGCTGTGAGGATGAAGACAAGGTTAAGTATGCATCGTTCACCTTCATGGATGCTGCTCTAACCTGGTGGAATAACTATCTGAAGTCTACTGGCTAAGACGCCACTTATGCAATGCACTGGGAAAACTTCAAGGAAATGGTACTCAAAAAGTATTACCCTCGCAACGAGGTTAAGAAGTTTGAGGTCGAGTTTTGGAACCTCAAGGTGCAGGACACCAACATTGCTGCATACAACCAAAGCTTTCAAGAGTTGGCTCTACTATGCCCTGAGATGGTCTAGACTGAAGCTCGCCTACTAGAGAGATACATCGGAGGATTACCCCTATACATCAAGGGTAATGTCACTACCTCCAAGGCTGCTGATCTCCATGAGACTATGAAAGTGGCTAACAAGCTAAAGGACCAAGTAATCAAGGATACCACCGAGAAGACGGTTGACAACAAAAAATAGTGGGAATATCACTTCAAGGACAACCAGAACCATGGTCTGAACAAGCGACAATAAGTGGTCAAAGTCTATGCTGCTGGGATCAGTGAAAAGAAAGGTTATGCTGGAACATTACCCAAGTGCAACATGTGCCCATTTCATCACAATGGGCCTTGCCCCATTCAGTGCGGGAATTCCAGGAAGATCGATCACCAAGCCAAGGATTGCAAAGCTCCTACTCTCGTGATAAACCCGCAGGTCACTGTCACGTGCTTTGAGTGTGGAGTGATTGGGCACTTCAGGTGTGATTGCCCAGAATTGAGGAATAAAAATGAAGGAGTTTGCCAGGATCCTAACGACATTGCGGGTAATGACGATGCTTGAAGAGAGAATTCACTCTTCGCATAATAAGACCTAAGTCTAGACCCTCTTGGATTGTATTTCCTCGAGTATTTGTACTTTCTTAAAGATTTTCTTTTTGGTTGCAATGTATGGATCTTCATCTAATGAATTCCCTATCTTTTATGTCAAGGCGTTATAATGACTTCTTTCCGTTACGCTCTCTATTGTACAAACCATATTTGAAATTTTTCCTACAAACTATTATGCTATCGTCTTATGTAAGGTTGTGCTCCTTTATAAACTATTTTGATTTCAAGCTTATAAACGGAATGGCCAATACTGTTTTAAACCCAATACTATCTTGACTAAACTGAACATGGCATCATCAATCCTCAATTAAACATAGCCTGATCACCTATGTCTAATTCAGGAAGGATCATGCTAAGATGGGAATGCCCACCTCAAAAATTTTGGACTACAAAGCAAACACTTCACATCTCGACTGTCAAAGTTCAATAGTTTCTTGAAAAGGTCTCGAATTCATGTAGGAACGTGAAAATGAAAATAAAGTGCAAATACCCACACCTTTTCTCAACTCCATCGGGTAGCTCTAAGTGAAAACCGATGATGGTTTTCCTTCTAAGGCGGGGAGAATGTGACAAACGGTAATTTTCCAACCAATATTTTAATAATGAATGTTAATTTATTTTTACCTAACTGTTTAAATTGAGCATTCATGAGCTTGCATAACTAAATCGGGAAGCAAACCCGCACACTGTAGCTTATAGTAACACATTTCATTGACTATTTTATCAGAAATATGTGAATAAGTCATTTTCTGACAATTACTGAGTATTTATGTACCAGAACGAGAAATATCTCGCGCACAACACCACACGCGTACCAACACAAATCTAGTAATGGGATAAACTAGTGTTTAAAATCCGGGAACCAAAAACCTTGCTTTTATATAATTTTTGTAAAAACATACTCAAAAACGATATCGATCGTGCTCACGACAACCCGTGAAACACCGAAATAAACCGGAGCTTAACGAAACACGGAGTACACCTAAACCCACTAATCAAATACTTACTTTTATTTAAACTAACCCTTACTTTTTATTTACGCTCACATTTTATTATTTACCCTCACTTTTAATTAAAAATAAAATAAAATAAAATAAAATATATACATATATATATATACAAGGGGTCGACTATAAACCACAAAACGATAATATCGTTTCAGTATCCTCACCCACTCAACCGTTTCCCTCTCTCTCTCCTCTGCACACCTTAATCCCTACCTTCTGAAGACATCCCAGATCTGGTACGACATCAATAACGAACGAAGCTCCAAGATGGTCCATGGCCGATTAGTCTGACCCTCTTTGTCAAACCCTCGAAGGTCAACGCGTCCAACCAAGGGAGATGATAAAGCAAAGGGTGACGGTATTCTCTTTTTTCGCTTTGGGTCGACTGTTAACAAGAAGAGAAAGTGTCAACCCTCCCTTGTTTAATTTTTTTATAACCCTAATCGGTTCACAAGTGATTCCACACACACCAAAGGTTTATCAAAAGCAAATTCTTAGTATAGTTTCAAAGGGCAACGAGTTCTGTGTCAAAAAGGGGTGTGGATTGCTTGTTGGAATCGGATTCTGGTTGTAATTCTTTGATCTCCTTGTAATCGACACCATTGTTTGTAAGGTTCTAAACCTTGTTTCATTTTTGTTTTCATTCGAACATATATTAATTGTTATGCTTAGTGTATGTTGGAAATTTCTAAGTTTAATTAATTGAATCATGATGAATACAAATTAATTGGTATGCGTAAGGAGTCAAATGGGTGTGTTGGGTTCAAGACAAATCCGAATTAACTAAACCCTTTTTTGTGATAAATTGATTTTCTCAATTATGAATGGATCGTTACAAAGTGTTAGTAATAAATTTTGTGTTAAAAGTCTTGTGTGGTAAGTAATTTGAATCAAGTCGAAATTTGTTTTATGTTGGCTCGATTACGGAAGTCGTTCATTTAATCCATGCCAAATTATAACTTGCTACATCCTCTTGGTTTGGTTTGTTGTATTAGCACACACCATGTTCTAAGGTATAGTTTGTAATCAAATAGGTTGGGTAGACCTTGTGTAAGTAGTCGAGTGAGAACCATGCTTAGAAGTGTTAAAAATTCTTTTGTTGGATACCAAAAACTCCCGGTTTGAGCCGATTGGGTTCTTCTCTACTTGTGTGTCGAATGATAGGCTTGTTGTAGCGTTTAAACGAGCCTCATTTGGGTTAACTATGTTGGCCGAGTCGTAAGAGTTGAAACAAAAACGTGGTCTAAAGTCTAAACTTTGTGTTGGAGTCACAATTTGGTAATATTTCCTTGTGCAGTGTCCAAAACGAAACCCATAAGTCTGCGTACTCTTTTGTTATTGCTAAGGGAAAACGAATGGGCCAAACCCATAAATAGACTTTGTTAATCTATTTCGAAAATGGGCCAAGCCCAACATTTTATTAAAGCCTTTTGATATTTAAATCAACTTGGGCCGAAGTCCCACTATGTTAAATAAGCGCTATAAACAAAAACGGGCCACAACCCATCCACGCCTTTAAAAGTAAAACGGAAATAAATAATGTTAACTTTTACGTATACCGACTTCTTCGTACCCGAGCTATTCCGCGACTCACGATCGGATACGTTACACGTATATCAATAACTATTCTTTTCCCGTCACATTTCATATCAAAATGCGAAACGCGAAACGTACTCTACAACACGATACACACTAGCAACGTATTTTGAAAATTTTAAAAACTAAACTTACCTACAAAATCTATTCAAATTATAAATACTTGAAATGGTAAACTTTACGACAACGAATTAAAGTTTTATAAACTTACAAAAACGACTACTACTTAGACGGATATTTTCACGTAAAACAACAAGCGCGTATACACGGGTCATGCCCATATCTTTTTTCCAAGAAAAGAAATACAAACTTACATTTATTTTTATAAACCTAAATGGTAACATTTAATCACGACTTACAATGAGAAATAAAGTGATGCTTAACTTTAGACATTTTATTTCGCACTTAGCCTTTATAAAATCTTTTAACCAAAAGGTTTACAAATTACATCAGCGTCTAACATTTATATGTGAATATTTCCCACAACTTGTCTTGGTTAATTCTAAACCAAAGACTATTCATTTTCGAGGTCTTATTCGTTGTACACTTCCAAGAGCCAATACACTCAAACTTTTAGAAAACCATTTTCAAACTTAAATGCTGCCACACAAGCAACAATAAAACAACACTTTAAAACTTTTGAGTTTAATTAAACTTCGTTGAGTCTGAACTTAAACTAGGAACTAAATCATGTCTTACTAATCTAGGTCGCGTGTTGGTGCCACACTCTCTCTGATTTACTACGTTTACTGTGTACTCCACTGAGGTGAGTTTCATGGCCTCACATTTACAATGTTTATACTTGTTTTCAAATACTCAGGGTGAGAATACATTGCTCGTTTTTAACATATGGGCACAAGCATTTAAACGATTATAATCCCATAACCAAATGGACCGGCTAAGCCAAATGAACTGGCAAACCTGCCAATTGGACTGGCCAACTAGTTATGTACATACATAACCGAATGTACCGGTATGCCATTACCCTTTCCTGACCAAATGTACGGTCAAGAAAATATTAAATCTTCTGGTCCACACTATTTTTACATACAATAAACCTATGAACTCACCAACTTTATGTTGACATTTTAGCATGTATTTTCAGGCTTTAAGATGATAGCTTATTTCTAAAGGCGCTTGGTAAGGGGCATGGTCATAGGCGACTCTGATGAACAGTTGGGACCGCTTTATTTATTTTATGGGCCTATTTCCGCTCTACTTTTGAATAATGTAAATTTAACACTTTTTTGTTAATGAATTTTATTCTAAATGATTGAGGTAAAAACCGTTCTTTGTACTTGTGTTGTGATACCAATTGAGTAGCACCCCAGTGACATGTATGCTTCCGTTGGACCCAATTTTGGAGGTGTTACAGATTGGTATCAGAGCCAGGTTATAGAGAACTGGGTATTTTTCAACCCTAGACTATAACTACTTTTACAAAAACGAAACCCTATGAACATCGCATGCCTGCCTGCCAAGCCTGTTGCCTTAATTACTGTTTTACTTGACACAACTATATGCTATGCTTTACCGTTTGATGATTTATATCATATTGGACTTACACTATATATCAAAAGTATTTTATACATACTTATATATACATACCGTACTTGTCACAAATTACCTTCCCCTACACAATTTCACTACCCGACTCCGAGTTCAAACGCTTGCCCAGTTCTTTTGAAACACCTAATTTACCATCATCTAGAAATCCACCAATCCATTTGGTCACGACCTCAACCTATCGCCTTAAAACATGTTTCTTCGAAACATCTAGGACACATCACTATTAGGTCTCACTCTTTCTCCATTATCTTGAAGGGACATGTCATTTGAGAGGTAAGACCTAGGCTTCACAGCCATGTAATGACTATTAATCTATGACAAGTATGATTATCTATTCGATTGTGTTTCTTCTCTCATGGTTGATTTTGCCCACGTGTTCTATCTGTGATGATTGTACCCTGAAACCCCATCTGTCGTCACCCTTTGTGATGTAGATAAATGGCTCCTACAAGAAAAACAACCAGGACCACATGTGGTCGACCTGCTGCTACCACTCCTCCAACTGGGAATGCAACAAACTCACCTATTGTGAGTCAAGCCATGCTAGATCAGTTGGTTAATGACTGTGTGGCAGCAGCACTGGCTGCAGGAAATGTAAACAACTCGACTACTCATGTCGAAACCTCAAGACCTACAAACAACAACAAACGTGGCTGCACCTAGCAGGAGTTCCGAAAGACCATGACTGGAGGTTTTGGAGGAACCGAGGGAGCTGTTGTTTTGGTCAGATGGATTGAAAGGCTGGAGAATGTGTTTCGAATATGTAGCTGTGCGGATGAAGACAGGGTTAAGTATGCATCGTTTACCTTCATGGATGCTGCTCTAACCTGGTGGAATAACTATCTGAAGTCTACTTGCTATGATGCCGCTTACGCAATGCATTGGGAAAACTTCAAGGAAATGGTACTCAAAAAGTATTGCCCTCGCAACGAGGTTATGTAGGATCGAGCACTTGATAAATCTGTGAGCTTGGCAAACGTGTAGCTAGCTTATGTAAACACAAACCAACTACGTTGAGAATCTCTGTATGGTATACAAGTGTTTATGCGGAAACTAAACAACAAGTATATGAAAAAGATAATGACTATGAAATTAAACACAAGAATTGAAAGAAGAAAACTAATAGCACTTGATCCTCTATGGATCTTTTATTTCACTAATGAAATTGTTTTTCTTGAAGTGTTAAAGTGTTACCAAACATATTGGCTGTATGTTTCTTATATAGATAAGAAACCCTAATTCCTAATACAGCCTGTTACTAATAAAACGTGTAAAGAGATAAACATCAATCTCTTCTAAAAATAAATCCAACAAACACTCTAAACTTACGGGATAACAATAACTAATACCCGCAGTAATAACACTAACGGCAGGAACAAGATATCACTGTCGGCAGCAATGAGCTTGAGCAGGAACCAAAGCTATCGGCAGGAACCAGCTTAACACTATCGGCAGCAACAAGAATATCTTATTTCCTTAGTTCCTAACAATCCTCCCCTAATCTTGAGGTTGACTAGGTTAACCTGCAAGATTCCAACGTGATAGAGCTTTAACTTCTCAGGCTAGAGGATTGCGATTTAGCAGCAACAATAATTAGTAACCAGCAGCAACATCTATAACCTGCAAGATTCCAACATCTATAACGTCCAGCAACAACTTCGATAGTTCAGCAGCAATAGGACTTCATCTTCAAAATTTGAAACTGGTCACCATGACATTCAACTTGAGCTTGACTGCTACTATGACAATATTTATGTACATCAAATCACTTAAGTTTCATACTATTCTCATCACATCCAGGTGTTGTTAACTCCTGTGAGAGGTGAATCATTGAAAATTAATGGATTTGATGTCTCTTTACCAATAGCCATTCACTACTGGAGTAGCCAATGTTTAGGTGTGTTAGACCATGGTACATTGATAACCATCTGATTTATTAGCAAATCAGCAACTATAAACGGATTTGACTTGTCTTTACCTGTAGCCGTTTGCTTAGGACTAGTCAATTCTTAGGTTACAGCAAAACCTTGGTGAATTGAATACCAAATATGGATACCAAGTGTCTTTACCACAAACCATACGTTTGTGGACTAGCCAATTCTTGGATCCTAGAAAGGGTTACATCCATGGTGAATTGAGAACCATTTCAACTCTCAGAACTGAACCATGGTGAGTTGAAGTACCCTATAGCTTTGAGCAAGCTATTACAGCTATCAACGGATTTGATAATCACACAGAGCCGTACCTCATGGTAAGCCAACTTTTCTTGTCTATGAGACATGGTGAGTTGAGTACCATTTATTGTGTAGGTATAAACACCAACACTGTACCTGCAAGATATTGCTCAAAACCAACTTATTAGCACACAAAATATACATAAATTTATTTATTTATTTATTTATTTTTATTTTATTATTATTATTATTATTATTTTATTTTTATTATTATTTTTTTTTTATTTTTTTTATTTTTTTTTATTATTATTTTTTATTTTTTAATTTTTTAACTAAGAAACATAAAAGAAAAATAAAGAAAGAAAACAAACAAATGAAAATGATTTTTTTTTACCAACAGCAGAATCCGAGCAGCAGGAATGATGTTACCAGCAGGAATGCGATCAGCAGGATTATAATAGGCAAGCCTGAAATCCCTCTGAAAGAATGATGTTACCAGCAGGAATGCGATCAGCAGGAATCGTGCAACAGAAACAATGATACTACCAGCAGGAACTGAAACACTACCGGCAGAAACCAAAGTACTACCAGCAGGAACAGTTCAAGGATAGCTGCAGTATCCATGTGAGAGCACCAGAAAAATATTGAAACCAGAATTAATCACCAACTGACTGATCCATGTACCACTTCAGTCTGCAACTCATGCGTTGCTTCTGACCCCACTCACATGCATAAACACCAAGACCTAACACCCTCACACCATAATATCAAATAGCAAATTAGACCTGACATCATCCCATTGACTTATCAGATACCAATGCCACTTATTCATCAATTGATTTTTAACCAATCAATCATAGGCCCACAACTTATATGAGTAATATCAAACCAATCCAAAAAGTAGTAGCATCATGTGCAGTTCACTTCTTATAATATCAACAACCATTTTACTTAACCCATTAATTGATCAAATTAAGTAACAAAGCTATCGATCAGAGATGGAATTTAAAAGCAATCCCACATGAATCACCAAACGTCATCAATTAATTTTTCCCATGCCCAATAAATGACTCTGCTCCAATCTTGCTACTTCCTTTGACCACATTACGACAAATTGAACAATCAGACCCACGTGATGAGTCAATATACAAGATATAGCAGCTTCTTATCTCCACATAGCATCGGCCCCCCAATATACAATTCCATCGCAGTACATGACAAACTCCAATTGCATCAAACTTTATTACCTCATATTGACCAATAAGCCATCCACTTTATCAGTAAGCGACAAAATAATAAGAGGTAGCTACATTAGTCCCACATGATTGACCAAATGATTTCTCATCCAATCAATTAAATATAAGAAGCCACAAACTCAACAGCTGCATTATTTTAGTTAGTGAACACAAAACAAACTAAAAAATATGTTAGTTATCACAAAATATACAACAATAAGCCTCCCCTCAAACACAGCAATGAAGAGATCCACCATTTTCCTTGGACCTCATTCTCATATTGTGACCATTGTGCCTCCAAGGCCAACCGCCTGTGTACTGAACATCATGATCCCATCTTTGCCCCCCCACAAACATTGGGTGATAAAAACCAAACCTATAATCATTTTGAAAGAAAGTACTTGTAGGTCTGTAGTAAGGTCCAGTAGCATTCTTTTTCCAAACAGCAGGAATAGACTTACCAGCTGGAACTGGTTTTCCTGCATTAAATGGCTTACCACTAGAAAATCCATTTGCCTTAGGGACAAATGGGGGAATATTCTCTACATTTCTCCATACTGATCTAGGTTTTTGTTGTTCAGCACACACACCCATTTTACTCTCATAATAATTACAATCCTTAATAAGATGAGAGTAACTACCACAAACAAAACATGATTTCTTTTTAATCTTTTTGTTCTTTCCATGTCTTGTTTTATTACACACAAAAGTCTCACTACCAGTACTTGAAGGTGAACTGATTTTAACAAACTTAAGTGAACTATTTTCAGGAGGAGCTGTTTTAGAAATGGATACATCATCAGTCACTTTTGTGGATGCAACATCAGACCTGTGTGAGAAAGACTTATCACTTGAATTACATGATGTATAATCATCAGACTTGGGTATGGGTGACTTATCATATGAATCACATGAGACAAAGTTTTTGGTCTCTGGTTCTGAGGACTTATCACTTGAAGAACAAGGAACAAAGTCATCAGGTTTAGGCAAGTCAGTTGACCTTTTGCCATAGGTCATGTGTGACTCATCTAAGTCTAATTCAAGGGCTGTGTGCATAGGAACAGGCTTAAACACTCCTCTTATAGGAGGAGGGACAACATGCAATTCACCTTCTTTCACATACTTAACAGGTATTTGGTAGTCTACAGGTTCAGGGTCAAAAACACTATACTCATTAGGGTCATAATATTGATTTGGCCCTATCAGGTTACCATACCCTAAACCTCTTTTAGTTTTTGTAGACATAGAACTATCGACTAACTTGTTTAGGTTTTTAGATGAATCTTTCCATTTATCAAACCTAGCCAAGGTATTGTCTAGCTTAGTCTGCAAATCCTGTTTTTCTAACACCACCTTAGCTTTTTGAGACTCAGAATATTTAAGCTCATTAGTGGTGTTTTTCAAGTCCCTCTCTAAAACCCTTATCTTTTCCTCATAAGCTAACTGATTATTTTGGTACCAAACTTTTTGTTTTTCTAATGTATTAACAGCATTTTTATACGCTTTGACTTCAACAAACAATTCATTATATTTAGGCTTCATTTCATCAAAATCTTTCTTAAGCAAAGCATATAAATCATGACAACCAAAATGACACTTTGGTACCTGAGATGGAAAACCCATCAAAGCAAAGTCTCCAGCCACTGATATCTTGAACTCCTGGACCTCCTGCTTGAGCATGGACTTCTTGAACTCATCATTCCCTAAAAATCTGGTTTTTACAGCACGCCAGATCACCCTAGCATCATCCAGGTGTTTAAAATCACCCATGTGGTCTGCTGGGAGAGCCTGAAGCAAAAGAGTTCTTGCTTTGGTCTCCCTTTGCACAGCAACCTGCTCCTCAGCTGATACAGGTGGAAGTATGATTATTTTCCCCTCCTGATCTCTCCCAATACTCTTCTTGCTGTTCCCATTAAGAATAACATTCCAGAGGTTATGATCTCTGTTGGAGATCCATTGTTCCATCTTCTTAGCCCATTTCTCATATTCATCAGTTCCGGATGAAGTCATTTTATTATGGTTTAAGAGAATGGTATGAAAAAGGTTTATTGTTTGACACTAACAACAAAACTGCTCAAAGACCAGAATCAATTTCACACTGACCAACAATAATTCACCACTCACTGATGAAACCCAAATGACCAATAATCTTTGAACAGAACCCCAAAATAAATATCAGCAATCAACCAATAAATTATACCACCAAACGATGACAAAAACCCACTAGACCAATGAATATACGAACAGTATCCCCAAAATTAAATCAATAGCATCAGCCACAAAAATTCTTTATTACTATCACAAATTAATTTGCAATCAGTCAACGCCAACCCAAAAATCGCAAGCGACAAACCAAAATTTTAGAATATCTGCACCTAGTCCACGTGATCACAAGCAAAACTTAACCTCACGTGATATTCCTCCAAGTGACAAGTTAATAGCAGCAATATACCTCCACCGAACGATGAATAAATAAATACCAGTTGACCAATTTAGTTAACCCACATGCGACAAACGAAACAATTGTTCGTCACGTGCAATTGACTGACCAAGGATGAGAAACAATTAATTAACGTACGAGGATCACTTTTATTCACTGACCAATTAATTCGATTGAACAAATCGTAAGCGACAAACGAAGATTATTGACCGCAACACTGATTTAATTCACTGACGCTACTGACCGAAATAATTTAAAAACCACCAATCAGATCTGCTAAAGAATACGATTACCTCCAAACAAATCGAATAAATTATCAGATCTGTTTCAAAACAGCTCTTCTTCGACAGAGATCCTCACCAGGCTCTGATACCACTTGTAGGATCGAGTACTTCGAGCTTGATTGAGCTTGGTTAAACGAGAACCTCTAGGTGAAATACTTGTGTTTATGCGGAAACTAAACAACAAGAATATTAAAGAAGAAAAGACAATGATCCTCTATGGATCTTTTATTTCACTAATGAAATTGTTTTTCTTGAAGTGTTAAAGTGTTACCAAACATATTGGCTGTATGTTTCTTATATAGATAAGAAACCCTAATTCCTAATACAGCCTGTTACTAATAAAACGTGTAAAGAGATAAACATCAATCTCTTCTAAAAATAAATCCAACAAACACTCTAAACTTACGGGATAACAATAACTAATACCCGCAGTAATAACACTAACGGCAGGAACAAGATATCACTGTCGGCAACAATGAGCTTGAGCAGGAACCAAAGCTATCGGCAGGAACCAGCTTAACACTATCGGCAGCAACCAGAATATCTTATTTCCGTAGATCCTAACAGGTTAAAAAGTTGGAGGTCGAGTTTTGGAACCTCAAGGTGCAGGGCACCAACATTGCTGCATACAACTAACGCTTTCAAGAGTTGGCTCTACTATGCCCTGAGATGGTCTAGACTGAAGCTCGCCTACTAGAGAGATACATTAGAGGATTACCCCCATACATTAAGGGTAATGTCACTACCTCCAAGGCTGCTGATCTCCATGAGACTATGGAAGTGGCTAACAAGCTAATGGACCAAGTAATCAAGGATACCGTCGAGAAGGCGGTTGACAACAAAAGAAAGTGGGAAGATCACTTCAAGGACAACCACAACAATGGTCTGAACAAACGACAAGAAGTGGTCAAAGTCTATGCTGCTGGGATCAGTGAAAAGAAAGGTTATGCTGGAACATTACCCAAGTGCAACATGTGCCCGTTTCATCACAATGGGCCTTGCCCCATTCAGTGAGGGAACTGCAGGAAGATCGGTCACCGAGCCAAGGATTGCAAAGCTCCTAATCTCGTGATAAAACCGAAGGTCACTGTTACGTGCTTTGAGTGTGGAGTGATTGGGCACTTCAGGAATGATTGCCCATAACTGAGGAATAAAAATAAAGGAGTTTGCCAGGATCCTAACGAGGTTGCTGGTAATGACGATGCTTGAAGAGAGAATTACCTCTTCGCATAATAAGACCTAAGTCTAGACCCTCTTAGATTGTATTTCCTCGAGTATTTGTAATTTCTTAAAGATTTTATTTTTCGTTGCATTGTATGGATCTTCATCTAATGAATTCCCTATCTTTTATGTCAAGGCATTATGATGACTTCTTTCCGTTACGATCTCTATTGTACAAACCATATTTGAAATTTTTCATGCAAACTATTATGCTATCGTCTTATGTAAGGTTGTGCTCCTTTATAAACTATTTTGATTTCAAGCTTATAAACGGAATGGCCAATACTGTTTTAAACCCAATACTATCTTGACTAAACCGAACATGGCATCATCAATCATCAATTAAACCTATCCAGATCACCTATGTCTAATTTAGGAAGGATCATGCTAAGATGGGAATGTCCACCTCAAAAATTTTGGACTACAAAGAAAACGCTTCACATCTCGACTGTCAAATTTCAATAGTTTCTCGAAAAGGTCTCGAATTCATGTAGGAACGTGAAAACAAAAATCAAGCGTAAATACCCACACCTTTTCTCAACTCCATCGGGTAACTCTAAGTGAAAACCGAGGACAGTTTTCCTTCTAAGGCGGGGAGGATGTGACAAACGGTAATTTTCCAACCAATATTTTAATAATGAATGTTAATTTATTTTTACCTAACTGTTTAAATTGAGCATTCATGAGCTTGCATAACTAAATCGGGAAGCAAACCCGCACAATGTAGCTTACAGTAACTCATTTCATTGACTATTTTATCAGAAATATGTGAATAAGTCATTTTCTGACTATTACTGAGTATTTATGTACCAGAATGAGAAATATCTCGCACACAACACCACACGCGTACCGACACAAATCTAGTAATGGCATAAACGAATGTTTAATATCCGGGAACCAAAAACCTTGCTTTTATATAATTTTTATAAAAACAAACTCAAAAACAATATCAATCGTGCTCACGACAACCCCGGAAACACCGAAATAAACTGAAGCTCAACGAAACATGGAGTACACCTAAACCCATTAATCAAATACTTACTTTTATTTAAACTAACCCTTACTTTTTATTTACACTCACCTTTTATTATTTACCCTCACTTTAATTAAAAATCAAATAAAAAATATACATATATATACAAGGGGTCGACTATAAACCACAAAATGATAATATCGTTTCATTATCCTCACCCACTCAACCGTTTCCCTCTCTCTCTCCTCTGCACACCTTCATCCCCACCTTCTGAAGACATCCCAGATCTGGTACGACATCGATGACGAACGAAGCTCCAAGATGGTCCATGGCCGATCAGTCTGACCCTCTTTGTCAAACCCTCGAAGGTCAACGCGTCCAACCAAGGGAGATGATAAAGCAAAGGGTGACGGTATTCTCTTTTTTGGCTTCGGGTCGACTGTTAACAAGAAGAGAAAGAGTCAACCCTCCCTTGTTTAGTTTTTTTTGTAACCCTAATCGGTTCACAAGTGATTCCACACACACCCAAGGTTTATCAAAAGCAAATTCTTAGTATAGTTTCAAAGGGCATCGAGTTCTATGTCAAAAAGGGGTGTGGATTGCTTGTTGGAATCGGATTCGGGTTGTAATTCTTTGATCTCCTTGTAATCGACACCATTGTTTCTAAGGTTCTAAACACGGAGTACCCCGAAATGAAATAATTGTAATAAGAGTATATATTCGTGCAAAACTACACAAATAGTGAGCATATTAGGGGGAAATTGACACAAAATATCCGGACTATTTGATGTTATCTGATTCCAAGCCTCTTCGTGAAGACACTCTAGTGATGAAAAACATAGGTATAATTATAATTTTAGACATTAATTACAATTACAGCGGAAATAATTAAATTATCAAAATATTTTTCATGTAAGTGATCCAGTTACATGCTTATAACTAACCAAAATAAATAACCTTTAACAATTTACCTTGTGATTTAGAGAGAAGATCAATCACAGAACAAAAGATCAATAGTATGATCTTATATACGGTTATTCTACACTAACACTCAAGCAACTTCAGTTATATACGGTTATTCTACACTAACACTAACACTCAAGCCACAGCCCATCCACGCCTTTAAAAGTAAATCGGAAATAAACAATGTTAACTTTTACATATACCGATTTCTTCGTACCCGAGCTATTCCGTGACTCACGATCGGATACATTTAATCACGACTTACAATGAGAAATAAAGTGATGCTTAACTTTAGAAATTTTATTTCGCACTTAGCCTTTATAAAATCTTTTAACCAAAAGGTTTACAAATTACATCAGCGTCTAACATTTATATGTGAATATTTCCCACAACTTGTCTTGGTTAATTCTAAACCAAAGACTATTCATTTTCGAGGTCTTATTAGTTGTACACTTCCAAGAGCCAATACACTCAAACGTTTGGAAAAACCATTTTCAAACTTAAATGCTGCCACACAAGCAATAATAAAACAACACTTTAAAACTTTTGAGTTTAATTAAACTTCGTTGAGTCTTAAACTTAAACTATGAACTAAATCATGCCTTACTAATCTAGGTCGCGTGTTTGTGCCACACTCTCTCTGATTTACTTCGTTTACTGCGTACTCTACTAAGGTGAGTTTCATAGCCCCACATTTACATTGTTTATTTTCAAATACTCGGGGTGAGAATACATTGCTTGTTTTAAACATATGGACACAAGCATTTAAACGATTATACTCCCATAACCAAATGGACCGGCTAAGCCAAATGAACTGGAAAACCTGCCAATTGGACTGGCCAACTGGTTATGTACATACATAACCGAATGTACCGGTAAGCCATTACCCTTTCCTAACCAAATGTACGGTCAAGCAAATATTAAATCTTGTGGTCCACACTATTTTTACATAATATAAACCTATGAACTCACCAACTTTATGTTGACATTTTAGCATGTATTTTCAGGCTTTAAGATGATAGCTTATTTCTGAAGGCGCTTGGTAAGGGGCAATATAACACCCCCAAAATCGGGTCCAGCGGAAGCATACAATACACTGGGGTGCTACTCAATTGGTATCACAACACAAGGTACAAAGAACAGTTTTACCTCAATCGTTTAGAAGAAAATTCATTACCAAAAAGTGTTAAATTTACATTGTTCAAAAGTGGTGCGAAAATAGGCCCATAAAATAAGTTGAGCGGTCCCAAATGTTTATCAGAGCCGTCTATGACCATGCCCCTTGCCAAGTGCCTCTAGAACTAAGCTATCACCTTAAACCTGAAAATACATGCTAAAAAGGTCAGCTTACGCTGGTGAGTTCACAGGTTTTAGTTTAAAACAGTATAATTGAACCAAAAGGTTTTCGAGTTCAAATCGTCATTCACAAACAAGTCAAGTCCAACGTAGGCTCACACTGCCTAAATCATAGTTCCAAAACCAAATCCGCAAATAACATCATAATCGAAACATCTCGAACCATAATCAATCATACAGGTACTACACGCATATAGAGTCACATAAGTTTAACTGTTACGCTGGCTAAGTCACAAAAGTCCAATCACAATAACAGTTTCCTATAGGTGCACACTGTAGTAGTCTATAGGCATAGGAGCCCACTGGTGTTAGGCACAAAGAGCCCTTGCGTATAATAGTCCTGCACTAATGCATCTCATAACAATAAGTCCGCACAATAGCAGAAGTGGAATAATAGTCCTTAGCCAGCTCGCGTAACAGTTTGTAACACCCCCGTTTTTGATATTCGCAGTGGAAATATAAGTTGGGGTGCTACTAAACAGTTCACAGTCATGATGATAGAAAACGACGCGAAAATGAGATGTTTTAGATAAAATTGTTATCATTCATTTATATCAGAGTTACAATATGCAGGTCCCATCAGGAGTTTCCAAAATACATTAATAAAATATGTTATTTATTGAATGATAACATAAACAGTCCATAGCCAATCCCGTGCCAATCCATGCTCCCAATAACCTGAGAATACATGCTAAAATGTCAACACAAAGGTTGAGTGAATTCATAAAGTTTCGTAAATGAAAATGTTTCATTTATTCAGAAATATGTTGGTTCCAGTTATTCAGAAATAAGCCAGTTTCTGTTGTCAAAAATACGTTGTTCAATTATTCAGAAATACATTGGTCTAGTTATTTGAAATACGTTGTTCAGTTGTTCAGAAATACGTTTGTCCAGCTATTCAGAAATACGTTGTTCAGTTCAGTTGGAAATCATTTAAACACAAGATTAAATATAATAATTGCCACACACACAATTATTATCAGGGAAAGATGTATTTTATTGCACTAAGTCTCATGAAACGCAAAACATTAACAGAACATCAATAGTCATGAGCTAATGATGTAATAATTACCCCATAATTAAATGTAGGTAACCTTGCCCCCGGGTAGGAGATAGCCACATCTCTTTATTCATCTTAAATATAATGCTATGGGTTACGTTACGGTAACGCAAAGGGGTTGTCAGCCCAATAGATCTATCCACAATATTCGCGCTCACCCTAAGTTACGGGTGATTAGAGGTTCATGATGGGAGGACTTTTGGCTTAATTAAACTTAGCTTAAGGCAATAAAATAAGAGTAACGTTGGGATAATACTTGTGTTTAATTCGGGAAAAAGTCCATTAGCGATTCATAAATCATATAAATGCAAACAATGTTTGTAAATATTATGAGCATGTATCTCCCCCAAAAATAATCCAAAACATGTAAAAGTAGGGGTTATGAACTCACCTTAGCAATCTGGATGGAAAACAAAATGAAAGAAAGTTGATAAACGTCTCCGGACAAAGAACCTGTGTTGTTATGCCAATATTTAGTAATCATTTCTAATGATTATAGTTGTAGGAAATAACCATAATGATTGTGTGGTTGATTCGGGTGGTCTTGGCTCATGGAAGATTAGATCCATGGTGAGTTAGTGAGATGTTAGAGAGAGAGAGGGAGACTCTTGAGAGAAACCTGGATAATATTAGATTGTAGGTGAAATGTGACAAGAGTTCCAACCCTTCCCAAGTGTGGGAAGGGGTATTTATACTTCCTAATATTTGTGCCCCTAGTGGGCTGTGGAGTGAGCTGACAGTGGGGAAAGCCCCGACCCACTCCACAAATATAGATACGACTAATCTAATAAAACTAATAATACTAATAATACTAAGCTTATATAAATAAGCCTACGAGCTATATAAATGCTAATTAGATACTCGGGGTGACCGAACCTTCATATGAATATTTATATTCCTAACAATCTCCCCCTAAGGGAGGTCACCCCGGAAATAATAACTTGAATTCTAGCATTTTGTCTTCTAAAGATGTCTTCATAGCTCGTAGTCTTTGATTCTTCATTGTCTTTAAACATCATGCATTCAGCAGTGATCTTGTGATGACCTTTCCTTGTCTTGGATGATCTTTGAGTATTCTTCGACTTTATCATCCAACATTTGTTTCCAAGTCATCTTTCAGGAGTATGTTTCCATGTGATGTGTAAATCTTTGAGCCGACATGCTCACACTATTTGGTGTCATGATCTTTAGCATCAGAGTTTGCAGAAGCCGTGTTAAAGGTCTTTTAGGTTGATCATGACTTTGTTGAGTTACAATTGTAGTGTAAGCATGTGGTATAGGATTGGCATCTTTTCTGCAACCAGCTACAACAGCAACCAGCTACAGCATTCCACAGCTACAATCGCCAGAAGTTCCTGCATACGACAGTTAGCAATAAAACGTCCGGTACTTACAAGTTCGGACTTCGAGATTGTTAACAGCATAGTGTGAAAACTCTCTCTAATCCTTACCAAGACCGTTCCTAATCGAAAACCCACAGAGGGCTTTTTAAGATCGAACCGTAGCACATCAACGATTAGGTGAGTCGCTGGAGATCACTCCACGACTGTAGACCGTTAGAAACTGTCGTGACCACTAAGCGTAATCCATAAAGAATTACCGAAGTGACCTGCTTTCAGGGCTGCTTGATGTTGACCCTGGCAGGAATTTCCATTCAATCATTGAGAATTACATTAGTAAATTCCCTCATGAATGTTCTGGCAGATTGCTAAGATCTGCGTAGGACTCATAAGTTTACAACTGGTGTCCTTAGTGTTGAACAACCAGTGTAGAAATAATTCGTGTCCCTATGAGATCTTATTATGCATCTCGTGGCTCTAGACTCTATAGTGCGTTTTGATTTAGTGAGCGGAGGCTGGAGAGGACTGCCACCTTTTCAATATCATCTAACTCGGAGTGAGAGAGACGATAGGAATGTATTGAACTCCGTGACAATTGAAACAAGAGTCCTTTGAGGGACCTTGAGTGGCTAAGGAGGGTTGTGCAGCGTATCACTGGGTCCATGATACTTTGTCTTCAATGCCAGCAATCAACTAAGTGATTCTGACAGCATATGTATTGACCCGGTTTCTGCCTAAGTTGTAAGGAGGGCTATTTCTTTTCACCCTTTATCTTTACAATTCTTTTTCATTCTTCAACCCCTTCAGTGCTTACCGAGACTTCATTACTAGTACCTTGTTGGGTTTGTTCCAGTACTAGCTCCATCTCAGTCGGCACTCTTCCCTTAATCACACTTTTCTCCTTTTTAATCATACCTAAGGACTTCTACACTAACTAGTGGATTGTCCCTGGGTAGATCCCTCCGGCTCTGGTGGGATCGTGGGAACTTGAGCCTAACCTAACCATCCTTATAACTCCATGCATTAATTAAAATGGTCGGTCTTTGGTGTACTTCCACGATTGCCATAAACCAAATCTTTGAAAAATCTCTCAAAGTGTTCATGATTCTGAAACACATTTTTGCAAACACTTGAGAGTTTTATATTTTTCAAATGCTCCCCCTCAACATGTGCTCAAATGATTGTTTTATAAATTTGCACATGTCAGGTGAAGCTCGCACTTTTGAATTGATTGATTTTCCAAGAACATGATCATCGCGAGACACGCTTACATCACTAGTAAACTAGCTTGAAATTATTACCCGTCCAGATCACATTCAAGGAAGATCGCTCGAAATCGGTACATTCTACTCAGACACGTCCTTTGCGAGACACGCTTACATCACCAGATAAACTGGCTTGAAATTATTACCCGTCCAGGACATGTCCTTTCGACTACTGACTTTAGCTATCGTCAATTCATTGGTGAAGTCTGAGCCTTGCTCATGCTATGCCAAATCCTTTTTGTTCATTTGCTCCCCCTCAATATGTGCATCGATATACGAAAGAGTTTAGCACATATGGGAGAGCCTAACGTTTAAGTTCAAAACATCACATTTTCATCAGGTTTCATATTTAAATCACATTCTCTCCCCCGATCAAAAATTTCAAACCTTTTGAGATTTGTGATCCCAATTGATTTAAATAATTTAGAAAACATGGGAGAAAATGTGGTCAGGTTTAACATGTTCTGATGATGAAACATACTTTGCTCCCCCTTAATCTAAGAGGGAGATTCACTGCTTGTTATGCATAAGTCGACTTTGATGATGGTGTTGTTGTTGTTGTTGTTGTTGCTACTGCCGTTGTTGTTGTCGTGGTGAATTTCGAGCCAATCAATAGAATTTGAACGTCTGATTAAATGGTTAGAATGGGAACTGGCACATTCATTTTGGCTATGGAATCTGCATAAGAATATCAACACAGATATACATGCATACAGATACACTATTCCTTAATAGCTACCCTTCAGCAGCTTGCCACATAATACTACCAAGTTCATCTTATAATCAAACCATAATCAGGAACTACGTCAAACCACTATCTAGCATGAAGAACAAATAGCAATCATGCACATGGCAATTCACACACATTTCAATATTCAACTCAGGATCTTAGGAACATGATTCACGCATGATAACAATACACCTAAACAAATCCTGATAGCATAAGCACAATATCGACAACTCTTGAGCAGCAATCGATTAACATAAGTCAAACAACAATTGAAACTCATTCATTCAGATCATACAAATGTCATTGGGGCATTCAAGAACATCAAACTTAATGGGTTTTCTAACTTCTTTTAGGTTTTGAGTCTTAAAGTATCTAGGGTATTAAACGAGGATTCCAAAGAGATACAAATGAACCTTCTAGTTATATGAAGCTAGGATACTACAAGCAAATTGCACATAATGTCCTAAACTTTCTAGCAACTAACACACTTGGTCATTTGATATATTTAAGCAATATCCTCTTCAACTAATACCCCATTAACTGCAAAACCTTTTCTAAGAGTCATGTATTAATCAAGAAACCCGTTTGATGATATAAAATTTGAATTCACTCTCCCCCTCAATCAATGACCCGTATTCTAGTTGAACCTCAACTAAAATCACGCTTAACCCCACAACTAATCAAACAAGAACTGTCATGAGGTTTTGTAGTCGTTGATTGAGTGACAAATTTTATGCATAATCCAAGTATAACCAAATTTCATACAACACATATTCACCAAGTGTCTCACAAATAATTTTCAGAAGAATCATAGAATGAAAACTATTTGTATGCAAAGAAGACTTCTCTTCTTTTTCAAGAAATGATGCACTGAAACGTACATCAGATCGAAGAAACATGGATATAAAGTAATCCATGCCCAGGTGAACATCACCCAGTTGGAGGAACAGCCGTCTTTTTGGCGACGTGCTTTCCCCAGTATGAAGCGCGGGTTGCTATCTAAAGTAATAGCAAGCCATTTAGACATGTTTTAATCCTCCATTTTAACTTCTGCTCGAGCTTCATTTAAAGACCCGTTCCATTATTGAATGACATTTCTAAGTCCGTAAATGTTATCGATAAACAGAAGACATGCCTAGGTGAAACTATTTTTTGGTATTTTCTATTTTTCAATTTTTATGGTTTTTCTGGTTTTACGTTTCTCTATTTACAATTAGCAAGATTTTCTATATATCTATTTACAAGATGGTATAAAGTATGAACAAGTATATATATACAAGGATACGAACCAGAAACCATTACTCCTCAGCATTCTGAATCTTCTCCGCATTCATCACTTGACTTGCTGAAGAGCAATGTGAGCACTTTCAATCAGGGAATGATTCTGGCTCAACACTCTCCCCTAATTAGTGCTCTCCCCCAATCTGACAACCTCTGATGAACACCCAAAATAGGAAGAAGAAGAAGCCTTTGGATGAACACCCATAATAAGAAGAAGTCTTTTGATAACCAAATGCATGCCGTCTTTAATCTTCTAACACTCCCGTCCTTGATTGACGCCGTCAAAAACCTTATGCATCTTTTCGGTAGTTTAAGTTGAGCCACAACTGAAATCTAGCTTAACCTCACAACTCATCAAACAAGAACTGTCATGAGGTTAGGTTAACATCAAGTTGGACTTAACCTAAAACTACGGAACAACTTGAACCTAACTTAACTCCATAACTCATCAAACAAGAACTGTCATGGGATTAAGTTAAATATCAAGTTGTAAGAAAAGAGCTCAACATTCTTAAATGTAGAGAAGACTGAAGACTCGACCTTCTTCAAGATTGCCCAATGTGGAGGAATAGAATACCAATCATTTTCATCTCACCAAATGCCTTCCAGTAACCTTACATCTAACCCATCAGCCCGCAGCATACACATGAGATAATAACACCCAACAGAGAATGAAGAGTAGACTGACGACTCGACCTTCTTCAGTCCTTGGTATAACACTAAAGTAACAAGTTGAACCACTGATCATCTATAGAATGTATCCATCCTTGGATATTAAGCCCTGATCACGTGAACCTGTTGTGCGTCCTTGATGTACACATTCTCTCTCCCCTGATGGTTACGATTAATCAGCCCATGGCGTAACAGTGAAACGTAAATCCCAAGGTAACAAGTTGAACCACTGATCATCTCTGCGGTTCTCAACACCGGAATATATGATTAAGCCCGATCACGTGAACCTGTTGTGCGTCCTTGGTGTACACATTTCTCTCCCCCATGATGGTTACGATTAATCGGAATCATCATCATGATGTGTACATGCAGCCTAATGAAGTGTACATGAAGCATTGACTAGAAACCCTTTGTTGCTGATTAGACCAACTCGTGAGACTCTGTTGATTAGTATTCCATGACCATGTTCTTCAACACCTTGATAGACGGAAGAAGCAGTGTTGGAGAAACATGGTTTGCACGACTCCTGAACTGACGTATTCAGGAGTCGTATGACCATTTCTCAATCATCAACCAACATGTAGAATAATATTCACCCTTCCCCCCCTCAAAAATTGCATATGCCTGCCAACTGCAATTTTTGATGATTGAACCAGTGAATATGAATACCATCAACGATAAGTAACTCCGCTTGACGGTTCTTGAAGACTAACATGTTGTTTATTCACCCTTTCCCCCCCTCAAAAATTGCATATGCCTTTCAACTGCAATTTTTGGTTGAATATGTGAATAAAAATATACTCCAATATGCGCCGATCCACTTGAAGATTGAATAAGCACGGAAAGAGCATGAATCTTGTTGATGAGAATGGCCATTAATTAAGAAGACTCCTCTTCTTTTGAAGATAAAGTGCACTCAAGCGTACACTTTTCTTTTCTTTGAAAAACGAGGCCTGAACTGATTTGAACAGACGTCATATTGATGAAGAACGAGGCCTGCACTGACTTGTACTGACGTCATTTGATGAAGAACGAGGCCTGCACTGAAGTGTACAGACGTCATTATGTTGAAGAGCGAGGCCTGCACTGATGTGTACAGACGTCATCTGATGAAGAGCGAGGCCTGCACTGAAGTGTACAGACGTCATTTGATGAAGAGCGAGGCCTGCACTGACTTGTACAGACGTCATAATCTCTCTCTTTACTTCTTCTCTCATCTAACTCGTCACCAACCCCATTATCATTCTATCGGCTTGATGTCGTGACCACTGATGGAGAAAACCCAATATGATGAACTTGATACTGAAGTAAAATAACCCGAACTTGTGACTTAAACTTGTACTAATGCGTGACAAAGAGCGGTGTAGAGACTTCGTGCAACATCGAATCCCTAAGTACTCTATACTCTTCAACCAACCAACCATCAAGTATAAGACGTACATCACCTCTTGGATATCCACAACTGCGTGTGACACTGAGCACTACAACGTGACTCCTTAAAGTGATAGTTATTTTGTAGTAGGGAGAAAGAAAAAATAACTAGATATCCAAGTCCTTGTCATTGTATTGAAAGCTCGAACAAGGATCTCGAAGAATCTTCATCCAACCTCCCCGATATCTTCAGATGCTAAGTACACGCACCCATGAAATTTCACTTCAGCCTCAAATAAATAATAATGAATCAACGCCGTAGTCACGTCTTGTGGTTAATGCCCAAATCTAGCCCTTCATGATGCTTTAACTGAACTTTGATAATGGTTTTAACCCGATCATGGTTAAGAGCGCATAGTCCATCATCACGGGATTTTACAAATCTATGATTTAAACCGAGAAATAAGTTCTTTCTCGGGATTTTACAAAATCAAGAAGAAACCGTGAGACAGTAACCGATTGAATGTGGCGTGACAGATTTGGTTTTGGTGAACATCAGTTTGGGTTAAGAATATTTCGTGAGAATTACAGATCACATCACAACCTTTTAAAACCTTTGGCCAACTAACCAACCTTGAACCCAGATTAGAGACCACTTGATGAAGGAAACCCGATATACCAATACTGAAACCAGAAGAAGAAATCCCCAAATTTGCAACTTAAGCTTGCACTAATGTTGGAAGAACGGTGTAGAGAATTAATGCTCCAAGCAGATCTCTAAGTGCTCAATACCCAACCAAAGTATGAGACATTAACACCTCTTGCGATTATCGACAACGTCAATGACGTGTGACACTGAGTACTCCAGTAACTCTTAAGTGATAGTTACCCCGACTGCTGGTAACTAGATAACCCAAGTCTTCAACTTAAATTTTTCGCACGAGCAAGTTATCATTGAAGGTCATGCATCCAACCAACCCTGACTTCAAGATAAAATAAGTAGACGCCTTCGAGAACTACAACTTCAATCACAAATAAAGAATACCAGATTAACTTCGTGGTCATCTTGTGCTGTTGACTAGCCAAAAAGGAAAAGAAACATGCGCAAATTCTTAGAAGAGCCCATGACTCATAGACAGTCCTATCAAACAAAGCTGTCTGATCCAGCTACTTGGATGTGGAATAGTTGTCGTACTGTGTACAGGATTTTACAGTTCTTGAGATTTATCTGAGAAATAGATTCAAGAACTAACTGCACAACAGTAAGCTTCAAACTGCTGTAGACTGAACCACTGAATCCTGAATCGTTACAATCTGACCCGCTGTAACCGACACTACTAAGATTCAAACCGCTGGAGACTGAACTTCTAGGAAACTTGCGATAATTCTCCCCCTCAAAAAGGACATGAAATGACCTTTTTGCCAAAGCTGAGAGTCCGTGATGTTTGTGAATTTGTCAGGCACACAACATGGAGAGAGACAAATGAAACTACTGCAACGAAGAAGGTGATGAAGACTCTCTTGTAGTAACCCCTTGCTTTCCTCCTCATCAATGGTTTAGCAGATTAATAATTCACTTCAGCTCGTAATATGCCAAAACCGCTTGATGAAATGCATATGACTTTTAAGTGAGTAAAAGGTTAACACATGTCTCCAAACAGATCACCTCTTGTCTTTAAGCCTGACTACCTCTTGAGAAGATCTCGAGCAACAATCCCTTTAGAAGCTTGAGAAACAACAATCACTTGATGAAGCTTGAAAAAGAACACGTCCGCGACTTAAACTTGCACTAAATTATGATTAGAACCTATATTGAGCACAACAACGTAACTCCTTTAAATATAGGTAGTGATATATACCCAACCTTCCATCCTTAATTGTATATATCCACTTCATGAACATCCAAGTCTAATCACCTTAAATTGCAAATTGTGATTTAGAACCTATATTGAGCACAACAACGTAACTCCTTTAAATATAGGTAGTGATATATACCCAACCTTCCATCCTTTATTGTATATATCCACTTCTTGAACATCCAGGTCTAACCACCTTAAATACGCTCTAGCAAGGGTCAACAAACATCGTGCATCCATCCACCCCGAGATGTTTGTGACACTAAGTACACCAACCCGTGAATTAACAAACCAACCAAGTTACCATAATTTCCCAATTCCTGCTGATCTTGAAGCACAAACTTATCCCGAAAAAGTAGTCAAACCCCGTAAATTATATTTTGTCTAAATCCAAGTCCCGCCTACATATCCAAAATTAATTTTACGGGATTTTACAGCTCTTGAGATTTAAACCGAGAAATCGAATCTTTCGCGGGATTTTCTAAAACCTACAAGAGAAACCGTAAAATCAACACGAACAGTTAATGGTGAAGTGCAATATTAATCTTCGAAATTCAAGTCACAGGAGTCAAATCACAACTTGATCAAATCGCAACAAGTCAAGTCACAGATTGTCAAATTGCAACAAGTCAGATTGCAATCAACCAAGTCACAATAAGTCAAATCGCAAGTGTCAACTCGCAACGTCATATCGTAACTGGTCAAATCGTAATCCGTCAAGTCGCAACAAGTCAAAGCGCAACTGGACAAATAGCAATTAAACAAATTGTAATTCGACAACTATAACTCAAATCGTAAACATCAAATTGCAGGCTCACTCAAGTCGTAGGTACAAATAGAACAATGCTGACGAATCCCCACCTCTGTAATCCCGATGACATTCATAAACTCAAGTACAAGCCGAGACATGTGTATACTCGTGAAGTTTTAAAACAACCAAGGTGCCACTCATCTTGCAAAAATTGTACCAAAAAAAATTAATTCAATGTATTGAAAATACATTTGAATAATTCCATTTCAACTCAGTCAAAATTAAGTTTAAGCAACTTAACTTATTTTCTCATACCATTCGCTGCAATCTAAGCACATTGGATGTTGATTCAATACACCAGCCCAATAGTCAAATAAACCAAACTCGGCCCAATCCGGATAGACACATTTGCAGCCCATGTCATGTTAAATTTACGGATCCTACAACCACTTAATCTCAACCCAAAACACTATGTTTGTTATACTTGTCAGCCCAAATTAAAATTGGATCCGACCCAATTCTAATTCATCATCCACGATGGGCTCGGTTAACAAAACATTTAATCCACACATACCCTAATCACCCGGGTATAAAAATCCAACTTAACACATATCCTCACCCTAACTATTAGCTAATCCGCCCCCATCTCACTCCTTCATCACAGCACTCAGCCACATTGCACAAACCCTAATCACCAAATCATCCGTTCTCTCCTCAAACGTCTCACATCTCCATCATCATCACTTCGTTAAGCAACCACACATACACGATCGTAAAACCCAAACACAAGTTGTTACATTGTCGGTTTCTTATCCTTGAGTCCGAAGCACTAAATGTCTTCAAAATCTCTTAATGGAGGTTTCAGGTAGGTTCTCTTGATGTGGTAATTGCTTGAACGAAACAAAGAAAGAACATGGCAAAATTGTTATGAATCTTTCTTTATTTTTTCGGATATAAAGAGGTGTTTACTGTTAATGTATTCGATTCAAACTGAATAAAAGAAACGGTATAACATTCTTGTTATATCACGTTCTTTATATTTCGGATATTGAGAAATGAAAGTTATAAACACTTTCCTTTGATCGATGATGGTTATTTATTTCTTTCGTATGTTTGACTTTAGATTAGTCATGATGGTCCTTTGTATATCACGAAAAAGAAATAAATAATGAGCTGAGATCTTTGATTTCCTTTTAGTTTGATTTTCCTTGTTTGAACGAGATGAAAGAAAGCATGATAACAGTCTTGTTAGTGTCTTATCTTGAATTTTCGAATATATAGATGGAGTTTGACATCACATTGATCAATGAAAGGTTTTTGTTCACACGAAATCTTTAAAGATGCGTGACAATTAGTGAGCAAACTGAGATCAAGCACTTCCTTTGTTATGTTTTTGTGTTTGTTGTAATTGTGGGTTTAGGATGGTCTGGGATTTGAGGTTGTTGGTTATGTATGTTGTTGTCGTTTGACCGTTTGACCGTTTGACAGACAAACCGAGTCGATGAAATGGTAGACAACCCGCATCTGTGCATAACACAAACCGAGTACGTGATTATGCAGACAAACCGCATACACCATGTATACACAAACCGAGTGCGTGGTTAAACAGACAAACCGAGTACTCATTACATACACAAACCGAGTTCGTGAGTAAATGGACAAACCGAGTCCAGGACAAACCGAGTCCAGGACAAACCGCATTTGACCGGTCAAAGCAGTCACTTTCGTACTTTCCTTAAAATCCGGATCTGTGTTTTTCTCTTTGACCAGTCAAACAGACAAACCGCCTTCAAGAATTTCATCCCACCTTCATGAAACTGCTGCTCAAAAGATCCATATCAAGGTGCTATCAAGAACAACCTTCAAAATCACACTTTTAACCAACCAATAATCCGAATGAAAATTTTTCGGCAACGTCCATGACAATCATTCACAAAACTTAAGTCCACTTTAGACCATACACAATAAACCTTTCGCAAACCAAGGCCACGAATTAAAAAAAAACGAGGACCAGCAGTTAGGATGTAAACCTTTAAGGTCCAAGTCTTTAAACATTAAACGTTTCATGCTTCAAAAGATAGCAAACATAACAAGTGACACAAATGGACTAGTAGGCCCAAGTGATGTTCTAACCCAAACACAAAAGTCAATCTACTTGACGTAATGTTCGAACAGAACACAAAAATGAGAATAACATGGACAAAAGAATGAGAAGTGTGGAGACCATGAATTCAAGTAAACAAAATACAAACTCATGAAGTACTGACAAAAATAATATCAAGAAACAATTAGTTGCAAACAGTTTAAGCATAAAGAATTCGAGCCAAATAGAACACACCACATGGACAGTAGCAAAGCCATTTTAGTCAAACTATTTTGTTGAACACCACATGGACTATTTATCAAAGATTCGAACCAAAAAAAATTTTGTAAAACAGTAGCAGTTTATACACCATGATTCGAAACAAAAAAAATGAAACCAACACACAATCAATCGGATCTAACCATGGCTCTTGATACCAATTGTAGGAAATAACCATATTGATTGTGTGGTTGATTCGGGTGGTCTTGGCTCATGGAAGATTAGATCCATGGTGAGTTAGTGAGATGTTAGAGAGAGAGAGGGAGACTCTTGAGAGAAACCTGGATAATATTAGATTGTAGGTGAAATGTGACAAGAGTTCCAACCCTTCCCAAGTGTGGGAAGGGGTATTTATACTTCCTAATATTTGTGCCCCTAGTGGGCTGTGGAGTGAGCTGACAGTGGGGAAAGCCCCGACCCACTCCACAAATATAGATACGACTAATCTAATAAAACTAATAATACTAATAATACTAAGCTTATATAAATAAGCCTACGAGCTATATAAATGCTAATTAGATGCTCGGGGTGACCGAACCTTCATATGAATATTTATATTCCTAACAATAGTTTACTTCGTTTCGTTGTTTATATCTTCTGTTCTTATGTTCGTTTGTTTGTTCGTTTGGTTGATATATGTAGCTTTCGCTTGTTGGTTCGTCAATAAACGTATTATGTTAATATTGAGTCGGGAAAATGAAAATAGAAAGGATGAAAATATTGGTTAGGAAAATTTATGTTTTAATCCCTAAGGTTTGGTCAAATGACAGTTCACACCCTGAACTTTTGGAAAATGATAGTTTCTATCCACAAGTTTCAAAAATGACAATTTCTACCCTTTTTATTTGTAATTGACAGAAAATAACCCTTGATAATATTTATTTACAAAATCAGCCTATTAAAGTTCTTATTAACTTAAAAATCAAACACATGAAATATGATATGGATAGAGTTTTGAACGCAAATAACTTAACGAAAACGAGATTATTTTACGAGCTCTTGGTTTTTATAAAAAGTTAGCCAGGTCTACTTTAAAATAAGCCAGAGTTCATAATTTATGGAAATCATTTGATAACAAAAATAAATATTAAAAGTCGATCGAGTGAAACATAATTTTACAAAATCTGATGAATTGGTTCTAAAACTAGCGATCGACCAAACTTTGGACTCGAATATCTTTCTACTCGATTGATGGTTATAAATGATTTTTCTTTCTAAAATAAGTTTGCTGGCTCAACTTTGATATGCCAAAAATATAAAAATTTTAGAGGTCTTGTGGGTGTCGAAAATGAGGTTGAAAGTTAGTAGTTTAGGTCGATTAAAGTGGAAAAATAAATAACTGGTACTTACTTTCCAACTTTAGCGATATGGGGCAAAATTCAAGACTCGATATCTTCTATCTAGTTTAATCTTTTTATCCGATTTCTTTTTCTAAATTTAATTTTCTGGGTGAACTATACATGAGCCAAAAACCAGATTTTATAAAGACTTCTAGGTGGTCGATTTGTAAGTCACAAGTTGGGTCACTGGTCGAGTGAAATAGAAAACTAAATAACTGGAAATACCCTTTCTACTTGGAGCGATATGAAGCAGATTCTAAGACTCGGTATCTCAATAGATACTTGACCATTTTTATTGATTCTTGTTTCTAAATATTGTTTGTTGGGTAGACTTAATATATACCAAAAATCAGAAATTAGGGAAACCGTTTGGGGTTTGGTTTTGAGGTCGAAAGTTGGGTGTTGAGGTGTTTTTGGACTCGATATAAACTCAGAAAGAAACCCGATTGGGGTTTTAATGATTTTAGGGTTTTCCTATTGGCTTTTTACGTATATTATGGCAATATTATGTATACTTCATCATGTTTCACTAGTTCTTGGTTTGTTTAGACAAATATTCGAATATTATGGGTGTGTTAGGGTTTACTGTCGAGCAGACAAGGAAAAGGAAAGACAAGAACAATTATTGTTTTCGATTGTGTTTTAGTTTAGTGAATATTAAGTGATGTTTTAGTGATAAATAAAGTATATAAAACTGAATTAGCATGAGTTAAAGTAACTTACTTAGGATTTGTGGTCGACTAGGGTTTAGGGAATGAATGAACTGATGCCTTGAACTCGATAGCTTTTCCTTTCTTCTGGACTTCCTGAGTTTGTTTTGAGATTGTTTTAGAGCTGTGATTAGGACAGGAAAGGGGTTGTATTTGCTTTAGTGTTGTGGTTCGATTGGTTGTGAAATGAAAAGAGAATTGTGTTGCTATTTATAGGATGAGGAGTTTAGGGTTTTGTGGGGCATGAGGAGGGGACAAAGTATGAAGACATGGGCTGACAGGAAGTGGAGAAGAATGCCACATGGATAGGAGGAGGGGGAGGGTGAAAAGGTGGTGATGTGGCCGGTTTGATTGCCAAGGATTTAAGCTACCAGTGGGGTTCATTCCTGAAGAAGAAGTAGGACATGTGGATGGTTTTATTGATGTGAATAGAGAAGTATGTCTTTGGCTAGGTTCATTGTATCCTTAAGGTGGAATTCGGTTATGGTTGTGAGGTTAGGATCGAACCAGATTTGGAGGGGAGGGTTTCGAATGGCTTTAGGTTATTGTACATTAGGCTTTGGTGAGTTGTATTGAGAGTCTAAAGATAGGAACTAATTTAGTTTAAGGGTTTTGTTATTTAGAAAATTATTTAAGTTATATATATATAAGCATATTTCGAATAATATGAGAAAAGATGGTTTGTGCTTATGTGAGTTGTACTTTAGGTTTAGATGAGTTGTACAATAATTTGGGATGTGTGAAAATATATTTTTAATAGTTTAGTAATTTATAAAATTTATTTGTTAAGTTTTATCAAGTTAAAAGGTAATTAAATAGAATCTATAGTTTTTGTGCATTAGGCACTTGTACTTTGTGTTAAAGGACTTTTAAAAATATTTAAGGGTTTTAGGAAAAATAATTTATAAAAGTTATGCATGAATGGTTTGTACTTTATGCATTAAAACAAATATAAATAGGATTTTAATAAAGATTTTGTAAATAAATGATTTTATGCATAAAAGACTTGTACAGTAGCTTAAATAACTTGTAAACTTAATATTTTGTGAAAATATTGTATAAATAAATTAGGGTTTGTGAAATGAATACATAAAATCACAGTTTTATGAAATTAGGGTTTTACCGGGAGCTGAAATGGAATTAGGGTTTCTGGTGGTTTAGTAACTTGTACATTAACTCAGATGAGTTGTATTTTTATGTTCTGAGATTTAGTTGTTCATATTTGGTATTGTGATGATTTTAGGGTTTCCTAGAAACTCTACATAGATAGTGAATGTTTTGTGTATACGTTTGTTAAGGAATTATCGTAAAATGGTAAATGGTATTTTGTAATATTTTCATATAGATATGTTTATGAAATAACATTATGTTTGTTAGGCAGGTCTTGTGGGAGCACGTTTATCAATGATGTGAGCTATGTCACATATGATGAGAGATACATTCAAATAAATAAAAATTACCCGTGGAAAAAGGGATAATAATTCTGTAAAGTAAATAGGAAATTTTACGAGTGGTTACAGTATCCCCCGTTGAAGGGAATCTCATCCCGAGATTCAGCCTAGGTTGGTTGGGAAGTTGGGAAAAATGATGCATAGGGATAGCTAGGTTCAGATTTCTGACCTGTTCCGATAGGGAATGCGATAAAGGAAAATCGCACAACGATTTGGTTGGGATAAGAGTTTGATATGCTTAAAATGTCTCAAGTTAAAAATAATATTACTTAAAATATTATCTTATTCTTGGGTCTGATTTTGGATAATGTCGTTTCACTGTTGATCATTGGTTTTCCGTTTAATACCTAAGGATCGAGGTTTGGTCAGTTTCATCTCTACTGGATGAACTAAATTTGAATGTTTTGCCACCTGATAAATCTAATGGCTGGAAAAAGCACGATGCAACGGTCAGATTTTTAAAGTGGATGAACAGTGACCTCAACGGTTGGATTAACGATCGGATTTTCTCCTATAAATATCTCATTTCTAATCCTCATTCTTTCACCACCAAATTCCTTTCTAAAACCTCAAAATGCCGCACTTTGTCACATACCTAGCGATTGTTTTCGTGGTTGCGGTTGCTTCCTACATGGCGTATAATCCAGATGAAAATTTCGAAGCCTTTGGTATAATCCTATTGTTCGTTGTTCCACTTACTATCGTAGCCTTTATCGTGGATCAAACATGGGGAAAATAAGTCTTGCGCTAGGGTTATTAGGATGGTCTTAGTTTGTGTTTTCTAGGTAATCCTCAATGTAATAAAGCTTATGTGATCCTTGTAATATTAGCACTTTAGTTGCTAATTATGCCTCTATGTATTATCTTCCGAGTTTTCTTAATAAAATTTTAGGGTTTTCTATCCGTAATGCTGTCGAATTCCTATCTTAGAGATGATGGGTAGTAGTTGTAGACTTTTGTTGTATTAAATCAAGATAATAGTTTATAAACAATTTGTTTTGTTTCAATATTTTTCTTTTGAATAAAAATTAGTAGTAGAAAATCTAAAAATATAACTGTCCAATTCACTACATGATTCTTCCAGAATTATACATAGTTGATCAGGTTATGTATAATTGAGGACCAAATGATGTAATGTTTGGTTCAGTTCACTGTGGTATTTATTCAAAAAGTTTTAGATGGCGTTCAACGCTTTATTTTTGAAAAATAGCTTCATAAATAGTTTTCAAAAGCATAGGAAAATTTCTATCCACACTACAGTGATGGGTTAAGGTTTCCTAAGGTATTAATGAAATAACCTCAAAATAAATCTTAAAGTTCGTCTAAGGTTTTACTAGGCAACGTTTATGAATAGGGTATGGAGAAATAGAATAGATATGAAAGCTAAACGCTGATTTGGATTATGATGGAATTGTTACGAGATAGAGATTTTATAAGGTAGAAAGATAATTTATTTAGGTTACATTCATCGTAACTAATATAGTTCTGAAAGGAAAATACAACGTAAAGAGTTCTAGACCTCAATTTATTCATTACTTCAGAGATATCAAACTTAAAGGTCATACTAGGATATAGATGTGATTTCTTAATGAGTTCTAGTCTTCTTTCGAATCAGTCTTAGTCTTCCATTTGGGGTTGAAGTTCGGGCATTGACTTATCATATGTCCTTTTCCTCTACATCCATAACAAGTCCTTTTTCGTAGGTTTGCTCCTATTGTCTAACAGTTTTCGGACTGATGTCCTATTTCCTTGCATCTTCCACACTTGATAAAACAATCTCCATAATGATGTAACTTACATCGTTGACATAGAGGTCGTTTTCCACGATAAACAGCTTCATGAGTAAGATGCTCGTGATAACAGGCAGGGCAGTGAGTTGGGATAGTGGTTTCTATCTCATGATGTTTTCGCTTTTGGTTATTTTGTTCAATTCCTAGGGTAGTGGTAGGTTTAGTTGTTCCTTCTGAGCTTTTGTTATGAATTGGTCTACAACCCGTAAAACTTTTAGGGGTACAAGACACATTCATCTTCTTCTTTCCCGTTACCTTCTTATTGCTTCCTAAGCGAGCCGTTGTAGTCACCTCGAGTACTGCTGTAATGAGATTGATTACCAACTTCTGAATAACTTCGGGAGTCATTGGCGCGGTTAACATTGGCATAGTATTTTTCATACTAACGTTCTTCCGGATATGTCTGGTTAAATATCGTAGATGAATGATTAACTTTTGGTATAACTGCTAAGGAATTAACTAATTCTCTCGAATTTCAGCAACTTTCTCTTCATTCATCAAGATTCTCTTCCGAAATTTTATCTTATGGGGTTCTATGGTTATGATATGTCTGGATGAGAATAGAATAATATTAATAACTTGATCAATTTTTTTTTACAAAAACAATTAATACAAGGTCTTTTATTAATATTGTAGGTAGTAGGTTTAGGATTTTCTATCTTTATCATAAGGGTTTAGTCCTCAAAATACCTTTGTTGCTTAATGGGCTCTATGTTTAGTTAACTAAGTAAATGACACTTATTGGGCTCTAGGTATAGTTTAGTTCGAAACCATTCGTCTATTAAACAAATGATAGGGTTTTATGGAAAGTCATTACATAAATGCACAGCATTATTGTAAGATATGATGGAAAAGAATTTATTCTCAACAATAATATATACAACAAAAGTATAAATGTACAACAAATATCCTTTTGTTATATTTTATTGATTGATTACAAACTCTGAAGGTTTCAGGTTTATTGGAAAATACAGAAAATACCTAACCAAATACTATTTGGTACAGTAAACACAACGTTGTTACATATGAGTTTGAGATCAGCCACGTCCTTGACGTAAAAGCTTAACTTCATTCTCAAGTTGTAGTTGTGAAATTTCCATTTCCAAGAAACGCTCCTGAAATTCCGTGTTCACCTTTATCTGACTGTCCAGCATAGATTCCAAAGTGAAAATCTTCTGACCCTGGCAGATTGCCGTCTCTCTGGCCATCCATAGGGTTCTTTCGATCTCCGCCACTCTACCGCGTAGTTGACTGTTTTCTCTTCTCACCTGGCGGATCCTATAATCTAGGCTTTTATATTTATGTTCGTGCGTATTCTTCATTCGTTCAACACTTGCTTCCAAGTCGAACACCGTTCTCCTTTCGTCATTGGTTCTTCTAAACAGAGTGTCGAAATTATGGTCGTACCATTCGAAACGTAAATGTGGTAACTCTTCCAAATGTTTAGCGTGATTGTCGAGAATACTGGCGTGTTCATAAAGAAGAGTCCACATGGGATTTTTAGGTTCAGGGGAATTAGGCGTAGATATAGCATCTGGGAAGTTTAGTATCGGGGTTTCGGGAGTATTAGGTTCTAGAGGATTCGATTTATCATCTTTCTGAATTGTTTCTTGGCGTGAGTTTTGTCCAACCTCAAATGTTGTTGGGCAACCAATAAATTTTTCATCAGATGGGGATTTCCTAAGGGAGTCGGTAGGTGATGCACATATAGTACGGAAATCTGTTTCGTTAAGTTCGGGAGTTTCGGGGGACATGATACTGTAGTAACCCGCAAATAATGAAAATAAGCAATTCTAATATTTGCAAATAAAGAAAATCAAATAGTTATCAGATAGAGGGATTATTAATGCCAAATAATCACAATAAAGGATGCTCTAAATACTGAAACATACCTGGCATGGATGGCGTAGGACTTTATGGTGTATGTTTTGTTTATTTTTGAAAACGCGGTTATAGTCCAATGTTTAAAAACACTTGGTTCTCTATAACCATGAGCTCTGATACCACTCTGTAACACCCCCGTTTTCGATATTCGCAGCGGAAATATAAGTTGGGGTGCTACTAAACAGTTCACAGTCATGATGATAGAAAACGACTCGAAAATGAGACGTTTTAGATAAAATTGTTATCATTCATTTATATCAGAGTTACAATATGCAGGTCCCAGCAGGAGTTTCCAAAATACATTAATAAAATATGTTATTTATTGAATGATAACATAAACAGTCCATAGCCAATCCCGTGCCAATCCATGCTTCCAATAACCTGAGAATACATGCTAAAATGTCAACACAAAGGTTGAGTGAATTCATAAAGTTTCGTAAATGAAAATGTTTCATTTATTCAGAAATATGTTGGTTCCAGTTATTCAGAAATAAGCCAGTTTCTGTTGTCAAAAATACGTTGTTCAATTATTCAGAAATACGTTGGTCCAGTTATTAGAAATACGTTGTTCAGTTGTTCAGAAATACGTTTGTCCAGCTATTCAGAAATACGTTGTTCAGTTCAGTTGGAAATCATTTAAACACAAGATTAAATATAATAATTGCCACACATACAATTATTATCAGGGAAAGATGTATTTTATTGCACTAAGTCTCATGAAACGCAAAACATTAACAGAACATCAATAGTCATGAGCTAATGATGTAATAATTACCCCATAATTAAATGTAGGTAACCTTGCCCCCGGGTAGGAGATAGCCATATCTCTTTATTCATCTCAAATATAATGCTTTGGGTTACGTTACGGTAACGCAAAGGGGTTGTCAGCCCAATAGATCTATCCACAATATTCGCGCTCACCCTAAGTTACGGGTGATTAGAGGTTCATGATGGGAGGACTTTTGGCTTAATTAAACTTAGCTTAAGGCAATAAAATAAGAGTAACGTTGGGATAATACTTGTGTTTAATTCGGGAAAAAGTCCATTAGCGATTCATAAATCATATAAATGCAAACAATGTTTGTAAATGTTATGATCATGTATCTCGCCCAAAAATAATCCAAAATATGTAAAAGTAGGGGTTATGAACTCACCTTAGCAATCTGGATGGAAAACAAAATGAAAGAAAGTTGATAAACGTCTCCGGACAAAGAACCTGGGTTGTTATGCCAATATTTAGTAATCATTTCTAATGATTATAGTTTATTTCGTTTCGTTGTTTATATCTTCTGTTCTTATGTTCGTTTGTTTGTTCGTTTGGTTGATATATGTAGCTTTCGCTTGTTGGTTCGTCAATAAACGTATTACGTTAATATTGAGTCGGGAAAATGAAAATAGAAAGGATGAAAATATTGGTTAAGAAAAGTTACGTTTTAATCCCTAAGGTTTGGTCAAATGACAGTTCACACCCTGAAGTTTTGGAAAATGATAGTTTCTATCCTCAAGTTTCAAAAATGACAATTTCTACCCTTTTTATTTGTTATTGACAGAAAATAACCCTTGATAATATTTATTTACAAAATCAGCCTATTAAAGTTCTTATTAACTTAAAAATCAAACACATGAAATATGATATGGATAGAGTTTTGAACGCAAATAACTTAACGAAAACGAGATTATTTTACGAGCTCTTGGTTTTTATAAAAAGTTAGCCAGGTCTACTTTAAAATAAGCCAGAGTTCATAATTTATGGAAATCATTTGATAACAAAAATAAATATTAAAAGTCGATAGAGTGAAACATAATTTTACAAAATCTGATGAATTGGTTCTAAAACTAGCGATCGACCAAACTTTGGACTCGAATATCTTTCTACTCGATTGATGGTTTTAAATGATTTTTCTTTCTAAAATAAGTTTGCTGGCTCAACTTTGATATGCCAAAAATATAAAAAATTTAGAGGTCTTGTGGGTGTCGAAAATGAGGTTGAAAGTTATTAGTTTAGGTCGATTAAAGTGGAAAAATAAATAACTGGTACTTACTTTCCAACTTTAGCGATATGGGGCAAAATTCAAGACTCGATATCTTCTATCTAGTTTAATCTTTTTATCCGATTTCTTTTTCTAAATTTAATTTTCTGGGTGAACTATACATGAGCCAAAAACCAGATTTTATAAAGACTTCTAGGTGGTCGATTTGTAAGTCACAAGTTGGGTCACTGGTCGAGTGAAATAGAAAACTAAATAACTGGAAATACCCTTTCTACTTGGAGCGATATGAAGCAGATTTTAAGACTCGGTATCTCAATAGATACTTGACCATTTTTATTGATTCTTGTTTCTAAATATTGTTTGTTGGGTAGACTTAATATATACCAAAAATCAGAAATTAGGGAAACCGTTTGGGGTTTGGTTTTGAGGTCGAAAGTTGGGTGTTGAGGTGTTTTTGGACTCGATATAAACTCAGAAAGAAACCCGATTGGGGTTTTAATGATTTTAGGGTTTTCCTATTGGCTTTTTACGTATATTATGGCAATATTATGTATACTTCATCATGTTTCACTAGTTCTTGGTTTGTTTAGACAAATATTCGAATATTATGGGTGTGTTAGGGTTTACTGTCGAGCAGACAAGGAAAAGGAAAGACAAGAACAATTATTGTTTTCGATTGTGTTTTAGTTTAGTGAATATTAAGTGATGTTTTAGTGATAAATAAAGTATATAAAACTGAATTAGCATGAGTTAAAGTAACTTACTTAGGATTTGTGGTCGACTAGGGTTTAGGGAATGAATGAACTGATGCCTTGAACTCGATAGCTTTTCCTTTCTTCTGGACTTCCTGAGTTTGTTTTGAGATTGTTTTAGAGCTGTGATTAGGACAGGAAAGGGGTTGTATTTGCTTTAGTGTTGTGGTTCGATTGGTTGTGAAATGAAAAGAGAATTGTGTTGCTATTTATAGGATGAGGAGTTTAGGGTTTTGTGGGGCATGAGGAGGGGACAAAGTATGAAGACATGGGCTGACAGGAAGTGGAGAAGAATGCCACATGGATAGGAGGAGGGGGAGGGTGAAAAGGTGGTGATGTGGCCGGTTTGATTGCCAAGGATTTTAGCTACCAATGGGGTTCATTCCTGAAGAAGAAGTAGGACATGTGGAGGGTTTTATTGAAGTGAATAGAGAAGTATGTCTTTGGCTAGGTTCATTGTATCCTTAAGGTGGAATTCGGTTATGGTTGTGAGGTTAGGATCGAACCAGATTTGGAGGGGAGGGTTTCGAATGGCTTTAGGTTATTGTACATTAGGCTTTGGTGAGTTGTATTGAGAGTCTAAAGATAGGAACTAATTTAGTTTAAGGGTTTTGTTATTTAGAAAATTATTTAAGTTATATATATATAAGCATATTTCAAATTATATGAGAAAAGATGGTTTGTGCTTATGTGAGTTGTACTTTAGGTTTAGATGAGTTGTACAATAATTTGGGATGTGCGAAAATATTATTTTTAATAGTTTAATATTTTATAAAATTTATTTGTTAAGTTTTATCAAGTTAAAAGGTAATTAAATAGAATTTATAGTTTTTGTGCATTAGGCACTTGTACTTTGTGTTAAAGGAGTTGTGAAAATATTTAAGGAGTTTAGGAAAAATAATTTATAAAAGTTATGCAAGAATGGTTTGTACTTTATGCATTAAAACAAATATAAATAGGATTTTAATAAAGATTTTGTAAATAAATGATTTTATGCATAAAAGACTTGTACACTAGCTTAAATAACTTGTAAACTTAATATTTTGTAAAAATATTGTATAAATAAATTAGGGTTTGTGAAATGAATTCATAAAATCACAGTTTTATGAAATTAGGGTTTTACCGGGAGCTGAAATGGAATTAGGGTTTCTGGTGCTTTAGTAACTTGTATATTAACTCAGATGAGTTGTATTTTTATGTTCTGAGATTTAGTTGTTCATATTTAGTATTGTGATGATTTTAGGGTTTCCTAGAAACTCTACATAGATAGTGAATGTTTTGTGTATACGTTTGTTAAGGAATTATCGTAAAATGGTAAATGGTATTTTGTAATACTTTCATATAGAAATGTTTATGAAATAACATTATGTTTGTTAGGCAGGTCTTGTGGGAGCACGTTTATCAATGATGTGAGCTACGTCACACAAGATGAAAGATACATTCAAATAAAAAAAAAATTACCCGTGAAAAAAGGGATAATAATTCTGTAAAGTAAATAGGAAATTTTACGAGTGGTTACACAGTTTCATAAACCACAATCACAGTTTCAGGCCACATCAATTAACAGGTAAACACATAACGCGTACAAATAGCCAGATAAGATATTTCAGCCAAATAGTATGCTTGAGAAAACAAATCACGTTTCAAGAAAAACAATCATTGAGTTTAAGTAAAAATGAGAATGTATTCTACCCCAAAATAGTTATAAAACCGGTAAAAGTAGGGGCCATGAACTCACCTTAGCCACATCAATGCAAAGATCACAACTGACACAACTGGCATCGAGAAGCAAAACACAATAGTCTCAGGACGTACGGCCCGACGGTTCCAAGATGTACAGGCACAACGGTCTAGGATTGGCACAACCTAATACGTATACGGTTATCTCAAAATACGTCTAGCACAATAATAAAGTCTATAAAAGACAACGTGTCGTAGTTTTCGTGGATTACTCAATTTCAAAACTCATCAAAAGCTTAGCATCAACGTTTCGTGTGGTGTGGTAAGAAAACATAGACTCGACATACAACTCACGCCAAAGAGAAAAGACATCGACATAGTCGAGAAATACTGACTAGAACTCACGTTACTAAAGAAGTGACAAAGAGAAGCCACGGATTAACGACAAATAAATACATTAAATGAAATAAATCAGTTTGTACGTTTTGGTATTTACCCCGATATCCCAAATAATTTGTATAAAACATAAACGCCTTATAAATAGAAATAAGTTTAACTAATAAAAATCAGTTTTCTCAAGTCGTTGCGACTTTAGTTAACCAAGTTTGACATTTCAATATCTTATAAATTTTATGTTTCGTTATCGTTCGCGTAATTATTAGTGTTGGGTTTATTGAATATTTTGTGTCCGGTCCGAGTCTAATATATTAAAGTCTTTTCGAGTTTAATATATTATGTCGTCTCAAGTCTCAAAATGTCCAATGAATCCAATATCTAATATTGTAAATCCGATAACGATTCATAATTGTCCAATGTCCAATTATAATAGTCAATTCCAAACATTTATTCCGTTATGTATATGTATCATCCACATTCAAATCACAATTCCAAGTTACCCGAAACGTACCAATAGGTCGCCGAAACAAATCAACACGTTAGTACAAATAAATATCGACACACATCTAATATAATTCTTAGACACACTAATGAATCATGGCCTAGACTTATTAATTAGACAACACCCTTTTATAACCATTGTGGGCTTCAGCCCATGTGATAATTCCAAACACACCCTATGTGGGCTGTTGGCCCAAGATAAGTCCAATATCCAGACTCAACTCTCAACACAATCCTCTACACCAACACAAATCACCAATCCAGTATGTGATTTCAAACACAAAGATTATAACACCAATGCAATTATAAGAAGCAAAAATAATGTATAACACCATTTCGACACCCCTTGGTGTCTTGCTAGACCGAGACCACAAGTCACCCTACATGGGTGTTGGCGAGCCGTGACTATAAACACATCAACATAACCTTGTTCACAATTAACGAATCAAATGTACCCTTTGGTTTCTGGTTGTTAACTCAAGAAAACAAAACAACTACATACACCCAAGCTCAAATCTGGTGACCATAAGCGCAACACAACACACCTCAAGACTTAACGAGCTACGGCTCGACCAAACTTACCCTCACGGTTTCCTAGTTTAACACCAAACCAGAAACCTAGAACATAATTGAACCCTATGTGGGTTGTTCTCGCTGACTCAGCACTGAAACTGAACGCATTCAGGACTAATCCGTGACCATATACTGGTCTAAAACCCAGTTCATAACACATTCACAACAAATAACCAAGGATTCAAATAACAACAGTAACCTCAGAATTGCACAACCACATCAAACTTCAACTGAACTCATCATAATATCAATAACCTCAAACTTTCAATGAAAAACCAAATCGAAGGAAAACTAAAACGGGTATAACCCGACTTGTTTTCAACCCGTAACCCACAAACCAATCGGCTATGGCATCTAAACCGAGACTCAAGAATAGTCAAACAAACCCATTTTTAAATCCAAATCTTACCACACGAATCCATTTCACGTCTCGTTTAAATCTGGTTTTTAAATCACAAATTAGTAACCTTGTTTTATAAACAGTTTTAAATCCATGAAAACAATGACAACTCAGTTATTAAATAAGCAAAACTAGATGTGGTTTTACCATACCACACGGACGAACGAGAGGGAAAGAGAGTGAGGCGGAGGAGGTGGTAGTGACGGCGATGGTGGTGATGAACTTGACTGCAAAACTGTGAACAACACGCTATGCTAACACACGATCTATAACCCAAAATGGTCTTCAAAACGCCTTGTATCTTTACGAGATGATGAAATAGATGGGGGTACGAGTGACAGCTTATGGCGACGACGTGGCCGCAACAGTGGTCGGAGGTGGTCTTGGGCGCATGATGTAGTAAAAGAGGAAGAGATATTCATGGGGTGATGGTGGGTGATGATGGTTGCGTTGGTGGCTTGGCCGAAAGTTGGCCGGAACAGGGGGGCTGCCGGAGGCAGGGAAAGAGGAGGGGGAAATACACTAACCCTAAAGATCTTATAATAGGGATTATATAGGATAAGAAATGGGTTATGTAAACCCTAGGGATCAAGACTGCCAATAACTAAAGTTTAGGGTTGGCGGGGTGTAATTTCCACAGGGACCATAGTTTTAGTTTTGAAATCTTTCACGAAATCAAGTTCGGGGCTCGTTTAGACTAGTAAACGATAGATTTAGGATGCAAGAATTACGCCATCGCGCTCACAATAATATTTCCAATAAAAATGACTATTCATACGCCTCGTTTCTCACAATTAATAAAATAATCAAATCAAATCGTCGGTTGTGCCAGTACGCGTTGTGTATAAATTCCACGTTTCACGAGATAACTTCACGTTTTAGAGTCAAATAAGTTCAGAAAGATTCGTAAATGAAAAACAGGGATAATCTCGTATAGGAATACATCTGAAAAATTACGGGTTGTTACAGTGTCACCTCCTTAAACGGAATCGCGTCCTCGCGATTCAATTCAAGTTACTCGTTACGGTTGAAAAGAGATGAGTATATACACATGAGGATTCATCCTCACGTTCCCACGTGAGTTCAGGACCTTTTCGCGAGCTTTGTCGATAGGGATTCGACTTTACTAAAGTCGTTTGACTTCACGGTTCATGATTTTGATAGGTTTCTCAACAAGGTTTAAACATTCGTCAAACTGGATCTTTCCCGAAGGAATAGCAACTGCCTCATCGGCAAGTCATTTCTTCACATTGCACATAAAAACATTGCGAACACTGCTGAGTCCTGCCAGTAGCTCAAGTCTGTGTGCTACCGGTTCAACTCCAGCAAGGATTTCAAAAGAATCTATATAGCGAGGATTTAAGCTTCCCACATTTAATAAACGTATCACACCTTTTCATGGTGAATCTTTAAGCATAATCTATGCTTTAACTGGGAATTTAAGAGGTTTACGTCATTTGTCAGCATGACTCTTTTCACTATTCGTGAGCAGTTTGCAACTCGGTTCCGATCTGAACAATCTTCTTGGTAGTCTCCTGAACGAGTTCGGAGTCAGTAAGTTGGGTATCCTCAACTTTTACCCAACAAGTAGGCGATCGGCACTTGCGACCATAAAGTGCCTCGTACGGTGCCGTTGAAATACTGGAGTCGTAGGTATCGTTATAAGAGGATGTGGCCAATGGGAGATGTCTATCCCAACCATTGCCACACTTGATTACTCGGATAGAGGTGCAGGATTCGCTCCTGAGGTCTAGCTTCTGAAATAGTAACAAAAACAGCAAATCGTCTAACAAAATGATTTGTGAAGTGATTTGTGAAGTAGCTTATAGGATAATAGGAAAACAATTTCGTCGTTTATAAAATTTGTAGTAAAGTCAAAATTTTGATTGTTAGTTTGGTTCATACCATCGTAGCAAGGCTGCAAAATGTTTTATGAAATTGCTTTGCTAAACGATTGTAGAACAGTTTACGGGGTAACAGGAAAATAGTTCACCATTTATAAAGTGATAGTAAGATCAAAATTTTGATTTTCGTGAAATAGTAATAAAACATTTTGTAGGATGACCACAAAATGGTCGGTAGAAAAATTGAAGGCAATTTGTAAATTAATGGTAAAACAGTTTATTATCCCATAAGAGGTTAGCAAATATAACTGGTATTCCCGAGGGATGAGAGAAAAGTTAGGTGGTTGTCCCAAGGAACGCGGTTCAGGTTACTCCTTAAGGTCTCAAAATTTCTGCTGGGCGTGGAATCTCTGACAAATAGAGAGTCTAGCGAGTTCAGAGTACAACTCTGAGGGAGGATGTTGATTGCTATTAGCAATCAGTTGATTGAATCAGTAATGTACATAGTACTTAAAGCAGGAGGTACAACATGATTGAACAACTTCGATTGAATAACATCGATTGAGCACAAGGCTTAGGGTAGAGGCGACTGTAAAAAGGCCACAACAAAACAAGGCCGAATAACGATTCCAAATCCAGGATGACGTCCAAAATAACGAAATCAAACAATCCGAATTCAATCAGAATCAAAACCAATCCAAACATAGCCAATATCAAATCCAAACGTTCTAATAAGCTCAAATGAGCTTATTACAATCTCGATGAGTTACAAGTAAGCAACTCATATTCAAATGGTGCCAATCGGATCTAACCCGACCCGATGCAAATTACGGTCAGACGGCGGCAAACAGAAATTCCATATACACAAAGAAGTATAGCGGTGCCAGAAGTATTATAGTTCATGCGGTGTTGTGATGCCAGTGTGTAGTGTGTGTGAAAGTAATATTCCATGTTCGTGTACACACGCAAAACTTTACCATTTCCAAATCAAAAATCAACCCGGACATAATTCCATTATAACTACTCCAAGTATTGCAAAATTCACCTCTGAGTTGGACATAAGTGATCAGGCTATGTCCCACTGTCCCTGGCTGAATATAGGTGATCAGTCTATATTCACCCAAGGTTCAATGAATTTTGGAATACTCAGCCTAGTTATACTAGCAGTATGCCCTTTACATCCAAAATCATTCCCAAAACCACGACAAGTGTACAAACTCGACATTCAATAGTGAGATTACGCAAGGAAATAGCGTAACTCCGTGACAGGTACGGTGCGTGCATAAGCATATGGAAATGCTTAGAGTGAACAGCTAAAAGAGGCGGATATAAAATATCGAATAGTCAGGCACACATCTCAACAAATATATAATCAAGCAACCCATCAAACAACTCGTCAAATATACCATGAACATCTCATCTAATATATCATTACTCGTCTCATCAGTTATATCCTCAAATAAAATCATACGCGAGGCATCAGCTTAGCAGGCAGGCAGGCATGTGGCGGTCATAGGGTTAAGTTTTCATAAAAGTGGTTATAGTCCAGGTTTTAGAAAATATACCCAGTTCTCTATAACCTAGGCTCTGATACCAATCTGTAACACCCCCAAAATCGGGTCCAGCGGAAGCATACAATACACTGGGGTGCTACTCAATTGGTATCATAACACAAGGTACAAAGAACGGTTTTACCTCAACCGTTTAGAAGAAAATTCATTACCAAAAAGTGTTAAATTTACATTGTTCAAAAGTGGTGCGGAAATAGGCCCATAAAATAAGTAGAGCGGTCCCAAATGTTTATCAGAGCCGTCTATGACCATGCCCCTTGCCAAGCGCCTCTAGAATTAAGCTATCACCTTAAACCTGAAAATACATGCTAAAAAGGTCAGCTTACGCTGGTGAGTTCACAGGTTTTAGTTTAAAACAGTATAATTGAACCAAAAGGTTTTCGAGTTCAAATCGTCATTCACAAACAAGTCAAGTCCAATGTAGGCTCACATTGCCTAAATCAAAGTTCCAAAACCAAATCCGCAAATAACATCATAATCGAAACATCTCGAACCATAATCAATCATACAAGTACTAGACGCATATAGAGTCACATAAGTTTAACTGTTACGCTGGCTAAGTCACAAAAGTCCAATCACAATAACAGTTTCCTATAGGTGCACACTTTAGTAGTCTATAGGCATAGGAGCCCACTGGTGTTAGGCACAAAGAGCCCTTGCGTATAATAGTCCTACACTAATGCAGCTCATAACAATAACTCCGCACAATAGCAGACATGGAATAATAGTCCTTAGCCAGCTCGCGTAACAGTTTCATAAACCACAATCACAGTTTCAGGCCACATCAATAAACATGTAAACACATAACGCGTACAAATAGCCAGGTCAGATATTTCAGCCAAACAGTAAGTTTGAGAAAACAAATCTCGTTTCAAGAAAAACAATCATTGAGTTTAAGTAAAAATGAGCATGTATTCTCCCCCAAAATAGTTATAAAACCGGTAAAAGTAGGGGCCATGAACTCACCTTAGCCACATCAATGCAAAGATCACAACAGACACAACTGGCATCGAGAAGCAAAACACAATAGTCTCAGGACGTACGGCCCGACGGTTCAAGGTGTACAGGCACAATGATACACAACGGTCTAGGATTGGCACATCCTAATACGTATACGGTTATCTCAAAATACGTCTAGCACAATAATAAAGTCTATAAAAGACAACGTGTCGTAGTTTTCGTTGATTACTCAATTTCAAAACTCATCAAAAGCTTAGCATCAACGTTTCGTGTGGTGTGGTAAGAAAACATAGACTCGACATACAACTCACGCCAAAGAGAAAAGACATCGATATAGTTGAGAAATACTGACTAGAACTCACGTTACTAAAGAAGTGACAAATAGAAGCAACGGATTAACGAAAAATAAATACATTAAATGAAATAAATTAGTTTGTACGTTTCGGCATTTACCCCGATATCCCAAATAATTTGTATAAAAAATAAACGCCTCATAAATAGAAATAAGTTTAACTAATAAAAATCAGTTTTCTCAAGTCGTTGCGACTTTAGTTAACCAAGTTTGACATTTCAATATCTTATAAATTTTATGTTTCGTTATCGTTCGCGTAATTATTAGTGTTGGGTTTATTGAATATTTTGTGTCCGGTCCGAGTCTAATATATTAAAGTCTTTTCGAGTTTAATATATTATGTCGTCTCAAGTCTCAAAATGTCCAATGAATCCAATATCTCATATTGTAAATACGATAACGATTCATAATTGTCCAATGTCCAATAATAATAGTCAATTCCAAACATTTATTCCGTTATGTATATGTATCATCCACATTCAAATCACAATTCCAAGTTACCCGAAACGTACCAATAGGTCGCCGAAACAAGTCAACACGTTAGTACAAATAAATATCGACACACATCTAATATAATTCTTAGACACCCTAATGACTCATGGCCTAGACTTATTAATTAGACAACACCCTTTTATAACCATTGTAGGCTTCAGCCCATGTGATAATTCCAAACACACCCTATGTGGGTTGTTGGCCCAAGATAAGTCCAATATCCAAACTCAACTCTCAACACAATCCTCTACACCAACACAAATCACCAATCCAGTATGTGATTTCAAACACAAAGATTATAACACCAATGCAATTATAAGAAGCAAAAATAATGTATAACACCATTTCGACACCCCTTGGTGTCTTGCTAGACCGAGACCACAAGTCACCCTACATGGGTGTTGGCGAGTCGTGACTATAAACACATCAACATAACCTCGTTCATAATTCACGAATCAAATGTACCCTTTGGTTTCTGGTTGTTAACTCAAGAAAACAAAACAACTACATAAACCCAAGCTCAAATCTGGTAACCATAAGCACAACACAACACACCTCAAGACTTAACGAGCTACGGCTCATTAACGACTAAACTTACCCTCACGGTTTCCTAGTTTAACACCGAACCAGAAACCTAGAACATAATCGAACCCTATGTGGGTTATTCTCGCTGACTCGGCACTAAAACTAAACGCATCCAAGACTAATCCGTGACCATATACTGGTCTAAAACCCATCTGATAACACATTCACAACAAATAACCAAGGATTCAAATAACAACAGTAACCTCAGAATTGCACAACCACGTCAAACTTCAACTGAACTCATCATAATATCAATAACCTCAAACTTTCAATGAAAAACCAAATCGAAGGAAAACTAAAACGTGTATAACCCGACTTATTTTCAACCCGTAACCCACAAACCAATCGGCTATGGCATCTAAACCGAGACTCAAGAACAGTAAAACAAACACCATTTTTAAATCCAAATCTTACCACACGAATCCATTTCACGTCTCGTTTAAATCTGGTTTTTAAATCACAAATTAGTAACCTTGTTTTATAAACAGTTTTAAATCCATGAAAACAATGACAACTCGGTTATTAAATAAACAAACTAGATGTGGTGTTACCATACCACACGGACGAACGAGAGGGGAAAGAGAGTGAGGCGGAGGAGGTGGTGGTGACGACGATGGTGGTGATGAACTTAACTGCAAAATTGTGAACAACACGCTATGCTAACATACGATCTAAAACCCAAAATAGTCTTCAAAACGCCTTGTATCTTTACGAGATGATGAAATAGATGGGGGTACGAGTGACAGCTTATGACGACGACGTGGCCGGAACAGTGGTCGGAGGTGGTCTTGGGCGCATGATCTAGTAAAAGAGGAAGAGATATTCATGTGGTGAAGGTGGTTGATGATGGTTGCGTTGGTGGCTTGGCCGGAACAGGGGGGGGCTGCCGAAGGCAGGGAAAGATGAGGGGGAAACACACTAACCCTAAAGATCTTATAATAGGGTTTATATAGGATAAGCAATGGGTTATGTAAACCCTAGGGATCAAGACTGCCAATAACTAAAGTTTAGGGTTGGCGGGGTGTAATTTCCACATGGACCATAGTTGTAGTTTTTGAAATCTTTCACGAAATCAAGTTCAGGGCTCGTTTAGACTAGTAAACGATAGATTTAAGATGCGAGAATTACGCCATCGCGCTCAGAATAATATTTCCAATAAAAATGACTATTCATACGCCTCGTTTCTCACAATTAATAAAATAATCAAATCAAATCGTCGGTTGTGCCAGTAGGCGTTGTGTATAAATTCCATGTTTCGAGAGATAACTTCACGTTTTAGAGTCAAATAAGTTCAGAAAGATTTGTAAATGAAAAACAGGGATAATCTCGTATAGGAATACATCTGGAGAATTATGGGTTGTTACAGGCATGGTCATAGGCAACTCTGATAAACAGTTGGGACCGCTTTATTTATTTTATGGGCTTATTTCCGCTCTACTTTTGAATAATGTAAATTTAACACTTTTTTGTTAATGAATTTTATTCTAAATGATTGAGGTAAAAACCATTCTTTGTACTTGTGTTATGATACCAATTGAGTAGCACCCCAGTGACATGTATGCTTCCGCTAGACCCGATTTTAGGGGTGTTACAAATATTCATCCCTATGAATACATATGAATTTTTTCCCAAACAAGTGAATTATTTGTATACACAAATAAACACCAAAACTTCATATTAGTCTTGATTCATATTGTGTGCAGATAGTATAATCGACTATGGAGTTTTGAACAATCAAATTCATGGTTGAAACATGTAAATATAGAAAATAATAATAAAAATGCAAAAAATACTCATAACCAGTATATATTATTCATAAATAAAATTGTTTAACTTTCCAAATATCCAAATACAAAAATTAAACTTCCGACAATTCTTCTACATAACGAAGTCCTATGCCATTAGCAGTTGATCATGCTTATCACGTGCTAAAGCTTTCGTTCGTGGATCAACTATGTTGTCATTAGTATGGACCTTAACAATTTCAATATCATTCCTCACGACCACTTCTCGAATTTAGTGAAAATTTTGAAATATATGTCGACTGCCTTTCTGTATTCGTGGTTCATTAGCAAGTAGGATTGCGTTTTGATTATCGCAATACAGTTTCACAGGGTTTTCATTACTTAGAAAAACACAAAAATCACCTATGAACTTTTTCACCCAGACAACCAACTAAGTAGCTTTTGAGACAACGATTTATTCTGCTTATGTAGATGACAATGCGATGGTGCTCTGCTACGAGCTCCTTCACACAACCACTTCTCCATTCATAACGAAGACAAGCCCATTGCTGATTTCTCCTTATTACGTCAGTTATATATATATATATATATATATATATATATATATATATATATATATATATATATATATATATATATATATATATAGGGGAGGGTTAATGTGAGATCAAACTTAAAGTTGTAAAAATAAGATCTAGTCTAAACAACCACTAAAAACATTTATAAATAACCATATTATCAATAATACACAAAAAATAAAATAGTAATACGAATTAACAATTTAGCAACTAATAACCAACTGATACATGAGTTTGGATTATTGATACACAATTATAAATTTACATGTCGAATCAAAGTGTATCACCTTAACCTGATACACATTACATGTCAAATCAAAGTGTATCACCTCGGTTTCGTCAATTTTAAAAAGAAAACCTTCGAAACTTTAACAATTTTAGTTGTAATTAATAAAAAATTTCATTTTATTTTAACGAGAGTATCACTTGTCAAATTTTAGTTGGATCTCATTTTTACAACTTTAAGTTTGATCTTATTTGATCTAGATTATATATATATATATCAAACTTTTTCATTTTTCCCAAGTGTTGCAATTTCCTCAAATAATCCCTTACGTTAACTATATTTGCAAAACTAGTCCAAAATTTATATATTTACACTATAACTATATTTATCGTTACGTTTACTTCTAAGTTATAAGTTTCGATTCAAAATCAACGTTTAGTCAAAATATTTCTAAAAGTCAGCAGAATGTCAACATTCATAAAATTGGGCCGAAAATCCTTGTATTAGCCTTATTGGGCTCAAACTGTCAAAACGAGTTTAAAATGGTTTTAATCGATATATAACGTTCTATTACACAAAAATAATTATAGTGAGTCGAAAAATGTTTCAAAACTCATTTTTGTCTCCCGAAATATACATTGGGCCGAATAGGCCATAATGGGTCCAATAGTCCATTTTTAGTCCGAAAACTAATTAGCCCTTTTATTGACGTTATATTTTACGTTAAGTATTAAATAAGCTAATAAGCACTTTAAATAAGCAATTCGGTCAAAAGCCAAACTAGGCCGTCTATTGTTGGGCTCGGCCCATGTTGTGGCGAGACCAAGTTTAACCCAAAATAAATAAGTCGAAACCAATAAGCTAGTGCTTATTTCAATAAGCTAACTAAAATAAACTAATAAGCATAAATTTCACCATTTCACCACTAGAGCCAAAACTTTATGTTTTTCAAAACCCCAATTTTTATTTCTCACAAAAACTAGCCGATCTATACATATATACAAATAAGTGTATATGTCGTTTTAACTCGCGTAATTAACACTAAACACATTTGTATCATCAAACTAGTACCACAAGCAACAAGATTTATCACACAAGCAAGAAATAACCAAATTTGTATGCACACTTCATAAAAGTCGAGCACTAGAAAAAAAAATATGTCAAACCCTAGCTTTTTCATCTTAACAAAACATAAACATTTAACATTTGGTAACACTTTTAAACATCACAAGAACATGAAATGAACAAGATTGAAAAAGTTTTGAGGATCCTTACAAAAGTCTTGAAAAAGTCGAGAGGTAGAAAACCAAGAGAGACCCCAAATTGCACCAAATTTACCCATAATACGTTCCGATTAACCCAAAACACTTGAAAGTACAACCCGATTAGCTCAAACTTCACTTGATTTTTGTGGATCTTGAATTCTTGTTGTGTTCGACTAGGTGAGGGTTTGAGAGAAGTGGAAGTAAGTTTAGATGAGATAAATGTGTGTGTGTGTTACTAGGTGAAGTGTTTATGGTATAAAAACAAAAACATTATGTCATAATGCACTAACTAAATCAAGGTGTATCAAAAGTTTGTCCCCTTGTGGGGTGTTGGGCGGCAAAATGACACATAGGAGGGGAGGGAAGGGATTTTGATCCTCGTTGGTGTATCATGTGTCGGTTTAAGTTTAAATGTTACCGTAAAATCCCGTTTTGACGTTTTTGGACACGTACACGCAAAATAAACTTTTTATCGACGTTTTCGTCGGAATAATAATAAAATATTATTATTTGCTCAGAAATGCATTTATTTGACTGCTACCATATATACTGTAGTGTCAGTACGCGTGTGGGGTTGTTTTTCAGTAAATACGAGAAAGCTTCTCAGTTAAATACGAAACTTGTCAGTAACTATCAGAAATAGGATAATTTATGCTTACTGAAAAAAATAGACTTTTTCAGCAGTGACTGTAAGCTACAGTATGCGGGACAGCTTCATAAAAAATGTTCAGAAATGCTCAGAAACATGCAGTTACGCATAGAAATGCTCTGCTTAAAAATAATAAATAAATATTTATTATTAATTTAAAATGTGAAAATTACCATTTGTCACGTACAATGAGCCATTAATTGTTAAGGAAGAACCAATCAACGAAGCTTATTCTACTACTGTCGAATCTGTCTCTGAAGTTGACTTCTCTCATTCAAGTATTCAACCATAATCCAAACAAAATTTCCACCAAGGTTTTCAAGATCGGGATCCTACCCAGTATCGTTTTCGTTTTTGCAAGATCGTGATCGTATGATCGGATCGGGATCTTAAGATCCTACTCTAATGTTATTTCTTAATAAATTTTTGTAATATTATACAAATCTATAAATTATTGTACATTATAAACAAAAATATTATGAATGTTTAATAGAAATATTGTTCTAAATTATGATTATGAAATGTTTAGAAAGATTAACATGTTGTTTTTTGAATTCTACAAAAAAACAACCCATAAATTTATAGTTTTTTAGTTTGTAATCCGAGAAAAGTAAGATCGGATCGGATTAGATCTTAAGATCGCATGGTCAAGATCGGGATCCTGTAAGATCTTAAGCTTGCAAAGATCCTATGTAGGATCCGAATCGTTTTTGCTTTGCAGTATCGTAAAATCGTAAGATCCTAAGATCAGGATCGGGATCCTGACAACTATGATTTCCACATCAGCAATCACCACATTCGTTTACTTCCCCTTGTTCCACTTCTGCTTCTGCATTCACTACTCCTAAAAAACAACACATATCTCATAACAGATCTCCTTTATATTCAAGTGTCAATTCACATGTTCATAAAAGAAGAAAATCGTGCGCTTCTGTGACGGTTAAAATGGAGCAGTATGATTCTCCAGATCCTAAAGAAATAAACAAGTTTAGTGTCCCTCAATCCTGCATTTTGGATGTACCTGAGGCATCATCTACCACTTGTGGTGATGTTAAAAAAAAAAAGAAATAAAAATATCTTGTTCGCTCTGCAGAAATCCATTAGGTCTAGTGGAAAATAATTATTTTGTTTCGTGTTCTTTAACTTCATTATCTATGGTGCACCTAGCAACAATTTGGAAAGGAATGGCTGCGGGCCCCACAAGTGTACCCATTGTGGTATCTGACATCTCATCGGTTGATAGGGGAATTTTGGAAAGAGCTTCAGAAAGTGGTACTGGACAAGGAATATGGAGTAAAGAAGACAGTTGTGTATTTAACACAATTTTCTGCACTTTTTGCAGTAATCAAGACACTTGTCTTGGATTACATGTTGTTGCAACCGATTCAGTCAATGCTAAACAAGGTATGCTCACGCATTTATGTTGGTTTCTTTTAATTTCATAAATCGACAATGAATTAATCATATACTTTCTTCTAATTAACGATTTGGGAGATATGCGTTCAAAACTCCAAATACACTTTGGGCGATTCTTAACCTGCTATAACTTTGGAGATATAAAAATGCAACCCAATTCAGCCCATTTATGGGTTATAAGCTGGTTGAAAACGTTATGGTTACACCCTTAATATCTCCTTGATAGTGGTCTGCCAATAATACTCCACCATAGAGTTAGTTGTCAAAAGGGCATTTCCGTCGACGGTTTTAAATTTTGGCTCTATTTTGCAGCTGCTCTTTTATTCTGATAGGCTAGAAATTCAACATATTGAAGCATTAATGAATAGCAAGGTAAGTAAGTGCATCTTAGTTTATTCTAAAGTAATACATGCAGAATGCATGAAAGCAGATTACTTATAATCTTCGAACCTATTTCGAGCACAAACATCAATTGGGGTTGTTCGCTCTGTTGAGGCTATTTGAATTTTAAATTTAGGAAAGGGTTTTAGAAGGTTACATATATGCATTAAAAATAGACTATGGGTGAGTTCATACTTAACAAAGATACCAACAATGGTTGTCTCATTTTTTGAAAAATAAAAGGATTAGTTACATATCTTATCGGATACCCCCATTATATCGTATTTACGTTATAAAACAACATACAATATGAAATCATTGTATGAAATGATCATTTATATAAAGTTTTCGTTAAGAGATATCCAATTGTAAATTATACTTGTAGTTTGACATTCTAGAAAAAACCAATTGTAGGAAGTCTCGCCATCTAGTGTTTCAAGTGTTTCTAAAAGCCCTGTACAACATCCATTCGAGAAATTTGCATATGTTCCTCCAGAAACCAACTCGTCAGGATGGCGGACAACTAAATCAAAGGTCAGCTTTTACGAGCTCATGTTTTACTTTTAGTTGCAACAAGTAAATGTTTACAGCCTAATTAAAATTCGATTGTAATTATTACTGATCATGCAGATGCGATTACCAAAAAAGTCCAAGTTTCGACTGCAAAACATTCATACCTAACTTATATGTAAATTCTAGATCTCTTGAATATCTGTTATTATTTATTAAATGGTTGATTTTGAGTATTTTTTTTAACCTTGAGCAAGCCGATAAGTTCAGATTTTTTTTGGATGTAAACTTATTTTCAACGCCTGTAGTGCATTTAGATGAGACGTGATGTATAAACAAGTATAGGTGATCATTTTGGTTATTTCTTTTCTCGTTCATTGATTCTAATTACTTCAAATTTCTCTTATTGTGAATAATTTAATGAAAGTTTCTTTTTATCAAATTAATAACTTATTTACATTTTCCAATTAGAAATGATACATTTTTTAGTACTCCATCCATCCCAAAATATAAGTCCATTTTTTATTTTTCAAAGTCTTTTTTTTCCGAATTTGACCTTAATTATATTTTGAAAAAGTCAAAATAGACTTATATTTTGGGACGGAGGGAGTATATTTTTGTCTTGCATATTACACTGTCTCACTCTAAATTATCTCTTGTAATTATTCAATTGCTTACATCTTCATGTTGATTGTGGCATAAAATGATCAACAATGCTGAACTTTCTACATTCTTTTTTACTTTTTCGTTTTTTCACTTTTCGAAGCTAAATAATTGAATTCATTTGAGTTACATGGGAGTTAATTAAGGGTGTTGATAGTGCACATTATCAAAGCGGTAGACCATTCATGAGTACGTTATCATGTCACATTTTTTGTTTGCAAGTGTTTGTGTTACTAGGCTCAACATAGAGAAGTCAGATATGAATTGCAAGTGTTTGTGGCGGAACTTGGGCATTTCTTGTGTGTGTGTGTGTGTGTGTGTGTGTGTGGTGGGGGGGGGGGGGGGGGGGGGGGGGGCGAAGTTATCGAAGCTCAAAATGCACTTGTTAGTAATTGAAAGTGGATCGAATAGTCATGTACATAAGGAATATAAGCCCGCAAACGATAAAATGAATAGAAGATAACTATTTTACACTCAAAGTCTCGAATGTGAAATTTACAAAATTAGAACTAACAGATGCAGTGACAGATCTAGAAACTTTAACTGGGTGTAGCACCAAAAAACATTTGTTAGTCTTTGTACGAAAAATAAGACTTTTGTTTTTATGAATAGCCGGACAAGCTACAATCAAAATAACAATATGCTAAAGGAAAAGTAACGTGCAATACTTGCCAAAAAGAAAGTATCAGAGAACATAAACACTATATCATGAAGTTATATAGAGTGAAATAAAAAAAAATAACAAAAAGCTGAATTACATGTCATTAAAAAAAGGGATAATTACTAAAATAGATCGGTCAATTAAGTGGTTGGCGGTTTTTGGCCCGAAAAAAAAACTTCTGATATTAGACAAGGGCAGCCTGTACTTTTTGGGTAACTGAAATCTGCAAGTGACAAGTGTTACTTTTCTGACTATTTTTTGGCAACTTGTGTATTTTTTGGGCAACTGGAGGACATTTGTCATCGTATGGGTCGAGATGCCCAGTTGCCTGGTCTAATATCAGAAGTTTTTTTTTTTAGTAATTATCCCATTAAAAAAATACTTTTCAATTCATCTTTTATTGCTAGCTTTTTGTCTTTTTCTACCCCTATGGCCTTGAACTATTCATCTTCTTCATTGTTCCACTTTTCATTCATATTTTTTCTACACATGAGTTGCTATATCTAGCTATTCAAAACCATAGAATATAAGCTATTTACAATATTTGCCACAACTTTTGGGGGATCCGGGACCCTCCCCTATACCTTTATAGTTCCGTCCGTGTTACTATGTTATAATATTGCTCCCATACATTGCTCTCTTAGGCATGGCATATACGTTAGGAAGATATAAGGTAGCATATTAATTAATAGAAATCCACTTTAACCATAAAAGATGTAACATTGATTCCTGAATAAGATTTGAGGAAACAAATTGAAATCAAAATTTATGAGGAATGGATGTGACTAAAATTGGGATCACTAAGTCAGGAGCATCCTGTTTTGCAACATAAAAATGTACAAGTACAGAGTCTAAAACCATCACATTCTCCAAAAGCACCATCACCATGTTCGCTTCGGCACCAAATATTACAGCCATCTGGATAGCACCTAGGGTTCTTTTCTGTACTATCATGACAAAATTTAACTACGTCACGCGCATCCATACCTGTAACAATGACATAAAATTTTCTCATTAGTTAACAATGATTGACAATTAATTCACACACTTATACATTACTTAATCTGTTTTAAATGGCATATCATCTAAAACGTCACACATGTCTTATATGAGATTTGAAACTACAACATCTTGACTCTTGGGCTATTCACATGTGACATGACATTTTGTAGAATCACATAAGAATGAAATTACACAAATTTCAATTATATTTGATTATTATAGTCTAAAATTTTTTAACGGTGCTAAATAAACCTCCACAACATCTAAAAATTGTTTTATTACATAAAATTTGTTATAGTAATTGACATACTCTCAGTAAAGTGTGTAATTTGAAATGTTTTGCAACCGGAAAACCAAGAAGAAAAAAAATTTGAATTAAGACATTATCAAAATATAAAAATTTAATTTGAATAAAATATATGCTAATTTGACGAATGATAACATCATTATCATAATTTTTTTTGTTACAAAGAGATTAAGGTGATGTAGTTTCACCTAATGGAAAAAATCAAAATTTTCTCGAGCAACTGTCTCTATATAAAGCAAGACAAAGTATTATTTTTCATAATAATGTCTCATACAAGTTTTAACAACGAAAAATGAAACCAAAATTTACCTTTGACAATCATGAGAAATAGAAGAAGTGTTGAGACAATCAAATACTTCTTCATGTTGATTTGTTTTATGTGTTGTTTATAGATTGGTTGCCTATGCTTGACGAATTTATATATGAAGAATATTGACTAGAGAAGAATATTGACTAAACGTGTATTAATTGCTCATAAAAATATAAGCATTTTTGCAATTGTATTAATCGTCTGTGTCTTATTTCTATTATTTACACTTAAGATAAATTATTTAATGCATTTTTATACTAAGTAAAATGTTAACTTTAATATTTAAATGCATTAATTGTAGCAATTGACTAAAATCTTCAAAGATGTAATGAAGGTTAAATCATTTCAATTCACTTTAATGAGTATAACGAAGTACAATTCAGAGATTTTTGTGACGCTAATGGTATTACTCACAATTTCTCGGATCCACATACTCCGCAATCAAATGGGGTAGTTGAGCAAAAGAATTGTACTTTACAAGAAATGAGTAGAACCATTCTAAACGAACAGTCAATTCCTTAAAAAAATTGGTGTAACGCCGTCGACACATCAACATACATCCTAAATAGAATCCTAATTAGACCATTCCTAGGAATGAATCCTTATGAGTTATTCAAAGGTAAAAAGCCATCTCTAGATCACTTCAAAGTCTTAGGAAGCAAATGCTTTATTTTTAATACAAAAGACTATCTCACAAAATTGGATCCTAAATCTATCGAAGGTATTTTTTAGGATACTCACCAAATAGTAAAGCATATGTAATACTTGTTGGGATTTATTGATTTGATGATAACAAAAGGACTAAGATCGCCAATATGAAATTAGAAAAGATGGAGAATTCTAGAAGACTTGTGGAAAAATAAAAAGATAAAGATTAGGAAAGATTTTGTTTTCAAATATAATTAGGTTTCCTTTGTAAGTTTAGATGGAACTCTATAAATAAAGAGATCCCTAGACATAGCTTTGTGTGTGTTTAAGTTATGTTTTAGAAAACACCACCAATCCCACCACTTGGGATCAGTTCAACGCTGCAAGATCAATATTATTGATCCTTGTTATAGTTAGGTAACACGTTCTATTGTGATCGAATAGAATTGTAGCGTGTATTTGTAAAACCTTGTTAATAACAAAGTGTTTTGTTTAATTCCGATGTGCATATTATTATATTTGTTATTATGTATCATAGTTGAGCTTAAAACGATCTTCACAATTGGTATTAGAGCTCAAGGGCTCTTGATCTAGGATCTACAGGGTTTTATTTGTCGAAGAAAGAAGAAAAAAATCGACTTTGAGTTTTATTTTCATAGTTTTCTGCAGTGCTGTAGTAAAAGGGTGTATATCATTCATTAACCGTTGGATCTTAACGAAATTTTTATTGAAGGTTATTTATACATCAAGGCATATTCTGACCAGAGGGATCTTCAATCTGAGCTTTCAATAAAAAGATATAAATTTTCTAAAAGTCTGTCACAGAAAAATTTAAATTGGTCTAATTTTATGGTTTCTTTCATAGGTGTTGATATAAATAATGCCTAAAAACATTATTAATACTTCTTGATATCTCTATGTTTTGATAATCACAAAATGTAAACTCATTAAATATAAACTTATTAAATAAACAAGTATTTAGTTGTAAATATTCATTTCTACAACTTAATCACTTAAGGTATGAATAAACAAATGCTTAATGCATTATATGATCAAAGGAACATTTTCTTAATCACTTGATTTTTTTATAAAATGATACAAACATTTTATATCTTTTAGAAAATCATTTTTGGTATTTAATAAAACTGTTTAATCCATTATAAATTTATGAATTCAAATTTTCAACCAAAAATGGCAAAAATATTCCAGAAAAACCTTCCCCACAAAAAGACAAATCTGAGCAACGTTCGGGTAGGGCGGCCCCCTTAATTTTACTAGGCGGCCCCCTTAATTTTAAGGGGACCGCCCCGCTCCTCCAGCTGTCAGATTTTGCCTATAAATACTGGTTCATTCCTGGACTTTTTCCTCACCTTTTGCACCCCAAACCTTCTGTTCTAAATCTCTTCTAATCCTTTCTAAATCCTTTCTAAATCCTTTGATCATATATTCTTAAGAAGTATTGCAACTTAGTATCATCTTGCTACCTAAGTTGTTTGTATAATCATTCATTCATTTTTGTATAAGTTGTGTATATTTGTTAGATAGGTGTGAGCATAATTGCTTAGGCTAGATTAGTGTGTAAGTAGTGAAGTTGTGAAGAAGTTAAGGTGTGTAAGTAGTGAAGGTGTAAAGTAATACCTGAAATTCAGATAACCCGTAAAATTACCAAATTACCCCTGATAATATAAAACCTTATAAAACAACTTATAAAATTCCGAAATAATTCCAAAACATCTGAAATCGAATTATATCTGGAACAAAATAATTTCTGGGACAATGTTCATCATTTTAAATGTTCAAAAAAATAATCATGCACATTATTTAATTAATTCCGAAAATTACAAATTAAATAAACATTATGTTTTATTTCTTTTAATTAGATTATATGTTAAATAAATTAAGGAAATATTGAGCAAATCAACCCAAATATTTTTCTTGATATCATGGGCCGAAAATACTGATCTTGCCCCCCCTATTGTCGGTTCTCATAAGTTAAAACAAATCCTTTTCTTTTTATCCTCAAAAAACAAAACCGACTAACACAAAATAAACCCTAGCGATCCAAAATAATTCTACAAGGCCTCTCCACGAATTCTGGGTTTGATCAAGCATTTTTCTGGTGTTATTGGAGGTGCAAGGAAGCTAGGAAAATTAATAGTTGCTGCGTTTTCTCCTTGGTTTATTCTTGTTCTTGTTTTCTTGTCGATTTGCACTAAATCAAGGTAATAATTCTTGCGACTAAACCAAACGTGTTAAAATTAATATGGAATTTTTCCAGTGATATTTAGATGTTATATAACTCATATAAAATATCAAAATCGATCCATGCATGCTAATTCTATGCGTATGATAATATAATGGCTATAGAACACGTAAATTGCAAATATATGAAACCCGAATTTCTGGGCATAATGGCTATTTTATTTAGACCTCTTATGATATATTAGACCTGGGAAAAATGATAGATCGAATTATAATGGCCTAAATCAAGTCGTTGTAATTTTAGTGTCTAAAACATACGTAAATATGCAATATATGTTAAACGAATTTTATGGGCATGTTCACTATTTTTCGTGGGTTCCTTATAAGTAAGATGATCTGGGAAAAATATGGTTTTGATTTTTAGAGGCCTAAAATTAACGTGGTTAATTATTGATAAAACCGGATTTTAGAAAAATAAAGAAATAAAATAAAAGGAAATCGTGGCTTCTAGGGTTTGATCTCTTGGATGAATATCTGATCATTTAATGTGTTTTAATGATGATTAAATGATGGTTCAATGATTGGTGCATAGTAGGGTTTCTAATTGTTTGTAAAAAGTAATACCGATTTGAAGTTAAATGCATAAGGACCTGTTTTGCCAACTTTGAAACTTCTGGGATATTTTTTTAAGATCATATACATCTGTAAGAATGTGGGAAAAATATAACTTTGGGGTCCTAAGTGTAAATTTTGCATAATAATGAATTAATGGGAATTTAGGGTTTCGAATGGAAATAAATTAAAAGTGAGGGACCAAAAGTGTAAATCTGGAATTCTGAAGTTGTCTTGTGTTAATACTGATATAAAAAGGTTGTTGTGTAATTTTGAGGATTTTTGGGCTAATTATGTAATTGTTATGAAATTATGACTTAATATATATGTTTTGTAAACTTAAAGGGCTAAATATGTAAATTCTGAATTCTGAGGGGTCAAATATGTAAAGTACTAACTTCTGATGGTATATTCTGTAAATTTGAAATATAATATGCTTGGTTGGTAATTATGGATATTGTAGGGATTAAATTGTAAAATATGTAATTATAAGGTTGATTTTGTAAATTATGAAACTAAAGGGGTGTAATCTGTAAATTGTGAAACTTAAGGGTATGGAATGTAATTCTGAATTAAATAAGTGTATAATTCTGTAATTTGAAGTAATTTCACTAATGACCTTGGAAATTTATGAAGTTACATTTAAAACCCTAAACTTTGTATAATTATCATTTAAAACCCTAAACTTCTGTAACTTGATAAAATGTACTGTTATTCCATAATAATCTCTGAATAAGGTTCAACCTAATCTGAAATGATAATATATGTTAATTCTGAAAACCTGCTAATTATGGGAACTTACTAAATCTGGAAAGTTACTAAAAATAGAAAGTACATAAAATGATGAGATAAACAAAGAGTAATAATCTGAATAAGAAGCTTTAGTAATTCTGTCTTCCTCTTCCTTAGGTGTGAAGAAGGAGAAGTCTTGATCATCTGATTTCTGTGTTTGTCTGTTTGATTTCTGCTGTGCTAATAAGGAACAGATATTCTGCCCTATTTCAGTAAGGGTGTTTTTTTCCCCTTCTCTCTCAGTATTTCATTTCCTTATTAGGATTCCCTATACCACTGCTATGTTCCCTCTGTTGTGTATTTCTGTTGTGATCTGTTTATCTTGAATCTTTGTTTGAACCTTCTGCTATGCTTTTTCTTTCTGAACCTTTGTTTAAAATTCTGATTTGAACCTTTGATGATTCTGGACTTTAACATGAACCTTTTTGCCATGTACCCTTAAGATATGACCTTCTGATTTTGATAGTTCATTTGACCTCTGACCTCTGACCTACAGTTTGATATCCGAGCCAATCACTAGGCATGAGGGTTTCATGTCCATGTCATTGATGCACCTTTGACATGACTCTAGGGCAGGAGAGTGATGACCTGTTCCGTCCCTGATTTATTTTATCTGGTGTGTTAAGGAGTTTCTGGCCACAGGGGGCGCATGGATGCATCCTAGTTCTGATTCTGTTATCTGTTATCTGATATCTGTTTATATTTATGTTATATGTTATGATTATATCTGGTGACTGATGGTGTGTGCGATACACGTCACTCACAGTATCTGGGAGTTGGCCACTCTACACAGGTTTGTTATATTGTATGATATTATCTGTTATCTGGGCTCGTGATGGATTTCTGTTTTCCCTAAACCTGATTTGTTTCATTATCTCTTTTTCATTCTTTTCTTGTTCCTTATTACCTTTCCTATTCATTAACTTTGATTCTGTATCGGTATAATCTGTATTCCTGATTCGTTCTGTACTGCTATCTGTTATCGTTTCTGTTTATCTATATATCTGTTCACTGAGCTCTCGTAGCTCAGCCGCATTTCTTTTCCTGCGGCAGGTACTTAAGCTAGGAAGCTGGGTTTTAGCTTTGGGATGAGAGCAATCTGATTTGTAGTTTTGACCTTAGTGTTTTAGCTTTACCATCTGGATTTCTATTTATTTTGATATGCCATTGTTTAGGCTTTTGAATATTGGATTTTTGTACTTCAGTTATTTCTGTCTTGCATTTGGTATAAGTCATGTTGACTTATTTTGGATTTAATGTTAAGACTTCCGCTGTTTTGTTATTGAATGTTATGTTTGTTCTGATATGAAGCCATATATTTGTGACATCTTTACCCTTGTCGGGTTGGGGTGTTACAATTTGTGGTATCAGGAGAAACAGGCATCCGAAACCCTTAGGCTTAAGCCATTGACCTGTGAGGATTGGGTAGACATTAGGTTTCCTTTCGCGTACTCTTTTTCCTTATTCTGCTCTGTCATATTTTGGTTGATCTGACTAATCGTCTTCTTAATTCTATAGATGGTTAACACTCGTCACCAGGAGTATAATGCTGGAGGGGATGCTAAAATCCCCAATCTGGAGGCTATGGTGGCTAATGCTATAGCCAATCTGTTACCCGGCCTTAACACTGATGCGGTGATCAACCGGCTTATCAGTGGTGGAGCTAGTTCATCTGGAGGTGCTGGTAGTTCTTCTGGTGGTGGGGGCCGACCCACTACCATTAATGGGTGGCTTGAGAGTTTCAACAAACTCAAGCCGTTGTCTTTCAGTTCTGCTGCTACTCCTCATGCTGCAGAGGACTGGATTACCCACATGGAGAAGCTGTTTGAGGTGCTAGGTTGTGAGGACGAGTTTAAGACTCGTCTGGCTGTGTTTAAACTTGAAGGTGATGCACTTAACTGGTGGAAGGCACACAAGGCAGCTAAAGGAGGTGATCCGTATGTTCTTGGTTGTTCTTGGGCTGATTTCCGCACCACATTCTATAATCGGTACTTCCCTGACTCTGAGCAGCAGAGGTTTATTCGGGAGTACAACACCATTTCCCAGCTAGATACTGAGACCGCAGGGGAATATCTGGAGCGGTTTCAGAGATTGGTCAGCTTTGTAGGCGCCACTGCTGGAGATTCGAGGCGTCAAGCCAAGCAATTCAAATGGGGACTCAAAAGGTTTGTAACCTGTATAAAGTTGATGTTTGTTTCCAATTGACCCTAATGCTCTTTTCAATTTATTCTGAATTAGGTGGGTGCTCGATCGTATACTCAATGATCAGTTTGAAGATCCGTCAGCATGTTGCGATGCAGCTCGCAATATTGAGATTTTTCATGAGGGAGTTGGTTTCAAGCGAAACCGTGATGGTGACAGGGTTCAGAATCAGAATCAAAGTCAGAATCGGGACAACAAGGGGTATTCTGGTAGGAACTTTGAGCAGCGAGGTCAGTCAGATCGTGGACGTGACTATCAGGGTCAGTCAGGTAGGAGTTATGATCAGAAGAGGAACGACTCGAAGGGTCAGGATTCGAGGTCGGTTTCTAGGCAGGGGAATGATCGTCATGGACGCAGTGACAGTCAGAAGCAGTGGAAGGATCAGCCTTCCAAGGGTTATCAGCAGCAGTCTCGAGGTTCTGGATCGGGTTCTCAGACTTTACCTCCTCCTCCCATTTGTACTACTTGTGGGAAGAGTCATCCCGGACCGTGTCGTAGGGCTTCTGGGGCATGTTTCCGATGTGGGTCTTCTGAGCATCGGGTGAAAGATTGCCCTAAGCATAATCCGACCCCAGCTGTGCAGTATCTTCCTCCTCCTCCTCCGAACACAGGCCGTGTGTTTTCGACTACTCGGGATCAGGAAGCTAAATCATCAGGTACCATTACTGGCATTCTGCATATTGGTGATCATACTGTTTTCATATTATTTGATACCGGCGCAACACACTCTTTTATATCTGTAAAACTAGCTCAGCAACTTAAAACAACTCCAACACCATTAATAAACCAACTATCTATTTCCACCCCAATGAAGCACAGTGTCCTCCTCGATCATGTATATGTTAATTGTCCTTTACGCTTTGATGACCGGGTTCGTCCGGCTAACTTACTTCCTCTGGATATGATTGATTTCGATGTCATCCTGGGCATGGATTGGTTGGCTTCCCATAGAGCTACCATTGACTGTCATGCTAGGAATGTAATTTTTGGAGATCTTAACCATCCTGAATTCGTTTATCATGGTTTTCGCCCTCTGAAATCTGTTAAGATCACCTCTGCTTTGAAGGCACGGACTCTGATATCTCATGGTTGCCAAGGCTATTTGGCTTCTGTTAAGGATTCATCTGTTGAGACTTCTGATATTTCTGATGTTCCCATTGTTCGGGATTTTGCCGATGTTTTTCCTGAGAAACTTCCTGGTCTTCCTCCGGCTAGAGAAGTTGAATTTGTTATTGATCTGATTCCCGGTGCCGAACCTATCTCTAAGGCTCCGTACCGGATGGCACCTATCGAACTGAAGGAATTAAAGAAGCAACTGGAAGAGTTGTTGGATTGTGGTTTCATTCGCCCTAGTGTTTCGCCATGGGGTGCTTCGGTGCTTTTTGTGAAGAAGAAGGACGGTAGTATGCGGTTGTGCATTGATTATCGGGAGTTAAATCGTATTACCATCCGAAACCGCTATCCGCTTCCTCGCATCGATGACTTGTTTGATCAGCTGCAGGGAGCTAAAGTATTCTCCAAAATTGACTTGCGATCTGGTTATCACCAATTGCGAGTTAAAGAGCAGGACGTATCTAAGACTGCTTTCCGTACCCGTTATGGGCACTATGAGTTTCTGGTTATGCCTTTTGGCTTAACAAATGCTCCTGCTGTGTTTATGGATTTAATGAATCAGGTTTTTCATGAATTTCTGGATAAGTTCGTCATCGTTTTCATTGATGATATTCTGGTGTATTCTAAATCGTCTGAGGAGCACGAGCAGCATTTGCGTATTGTTCTGGGTATTCTGAGGCAGAAGAAGTTATTCGCGAAATTTTCTAAATGTGAATTCTGGCTGAACCAAGTAGCTTTCCTTGGTCACGTTGTGTCTGCAGATGGTATCACCATGGATCCATCTAAGGTTGAGGCTATCACCAAGTGGCCGAGACCTACCACTGTGACTGAAGTCAGGAGTTTTCTGGGATTAGCTGGCTACTATCGGCGTTTTGTTGAAGGATTTTCTAAGTTAGCTTTGCCTTTGACTCAGTTGATGCGGAAGGGTGAAAAGTTTGTATGGACTGATGAGCGTGAGCAGAGTTTTGAGGAGTTGAAACGGCATTTGGTGTCTGCACCTATTCTGACTTTACCATCGGGATCTGGTGGTTTCCAAATCTATAGTGATGCTTCTAAGAAGGGTTTGGGCTATGTGCTTATGCAACACGGAAAGGTCATTGCCTACGCTTCGAGGCAATTGAAACCCTATGAAGAAAATTATCCGACTCATGATCTGGAATTAGCGGCTGTTGTCTTTGCATTGAAAATCTGGAGACATTACTTGTATGGCGAATCGTATGATATCTTCACCGATCACAAGAGTCTCAAATACATCTTTACTCAGAAGGAGCTTAATATGAGGCAGAGGAGATGGTTAGAACTTCTGAAGGATTATGACACTAACATCCAGTATCATCCAGGTAAGGCTAATGTGGTTGTTGATGCACTTAGTCGGAAATCTGGAATGGTTGCTAGTATGGAAATTGATCCGCATGTCCTCAAGGATTTGGAGCGTCTGGAGGTTGAGTTGTGCGTTTGTCGTGATGTTGGTTACTGGGCTAGCTTAAAGATTGAGTCAAATCTGATGTTGCGTATTAAAGAGGCTCAGAAAGATGATGGTGAACTCTGGGCTATTGTTCAAAATATTGAAGAGGGTAAACAAACTGAATTCAGAGTTGATGATGATGGAGTTGTCTGGTATGAGGATCGGTTATGTGTGCCTAATGATTCTGATCTGCGTGAGGCTGTGTTGACTGAGGCTCACAGCTCTCCTTTCTCTATTCATCCTGGTTCTACCAAGATGTATCGTGACCTTAAGCAGCATTTCTGGTGGAACGGTATGAAGCAAGATGTGGCGTTATTTGTTGCTAGATGTATGACTTGTCAGCAAGTTAAGATTGAACATCAGCGGGCTAGTGGTTTGTTACAGCCTTTGGAGATTCCGGCATGGAAGTGGGATGAGATTTCCATGGACTTTGTTTCTGGTCTGCCTGTTACTCGTAAAAGACATGATGCGATTTGGGTGGTCGTTGATCGGCTAACTAAATCCGCTCATTTCTTACCTATCCGTATGACCTATAGTGTCAGTCAGTTGGCGGAGATTTTTCAGCAGGAAATCGTTAGATTGCATGGTATGCCTTCGTCTATTGTTTCTGATCGTGATCCTCGTTTCACTTCGCGTTTCTGGAAAGGACTTCATAAAGTTTGGGGTGCTCGTCTTAAGTTCAGTACTGCATTTCATCCCCAAACTGATGGTCAGTCTGAGAGGACCATTCAGACTTTGGAAGATATGTTACGGGCTTGTGCTTTGGAATGGACCGGTAGTTGGGATGAGTATTTGTGTTTAGTAGAGTTTGCGTATAATAACAGTTGGCATGCGAGTATCCGTATGGCTCCCTTCGAGATGTTGTATGGTAGGAAATGTAGGGCTCCTGTTTGTTGGAATGAAGTAGGTGAACGTCTGATTGAGGGACCTGAAATGGTCGAGATCACTAATGAAAAGGTAGCTGTGGCTAGGGAGAAATTGAAGGAGGCGCGTGCTCGTCAGAAGAGTTATGCTGATAAGCACCGTCGGGATCTGCAATTCAATGTAGGTGATCGGGTATTTCTGAAAGTATCTCCTTTCCGTGGTGTTAAGCGTTTTGGAATCAAGGGCAAGTTGAGTCCTCGATTTATTGGACCGTTTGAAATTCTGGATCGTATTGGGGAGGTTTCTTATCGTCTGGCTTTACCTCCTCAGCTATCTCATGTGCATAATGTTTTTCATGTATCTCTTCTGAGGGGATACAACTATCATCCGTTGCATGTAGTATCCTATCCGCTTGATCAGATCCAACCTGATATGTCCTAGTCTGAAGAGCCGGAAGCGGTTCTGGATCGTCAGGAACGAGTCATGAGGAATAAGGTTATTCCGTTCGTAAAGATTCTTTGGAAGAACCACCCGGAGCGTGAGGCTACCTGGGAAACCGAGGAATCAATACGAGCTAGTTATCCGCACTTCTCGTTTTAATCTGGTATGTCTTGTTTTGTTTTCTGCTCTCTCCCTTTTCCTTCTGCTTTCTGCAAATTTCGAGGACGAAATTTTTTTGTTAGTGGGGAAGAAGTTGTAATACCTGAAATTCAGATAACCCGTAAAATTACCAAATTACCCCTGATAATATAAAACCTTATAAAACAACTTATAAAATTCCGAAATAATTCCAAAACATCTGAAATCGAATTATATCTGGAACAAAATAATTTCTGGGACAATGTTCATCATTTTAAAATGTTCAAAAAAATAATCATGCACATTATTTAATTAATTCCGAAAATTACAAATTAAATAAACATTATGTTTTATTTCTTTTAATTAGATTATATGTTAAATAAATTAAGGAAATATTGAGCAAATCAACCCAAATATTTTTCTTGATATCATGGGCCGAAAATACTGATCTTGCCCCCCCCCCCCCTATTGTCGGTTCTCATAAGTTAAAACAAATCCTTTTCTTTTTATCCTCAAAAAACAAAACCGACTAACACAAAATAAACCCTAGCGATCCAAAATAATTCTACAAGGCCTCTCCACGAATTCTGGGTTTGATCAAGCATTTTTCTGGTGTTATTGGAGGTGCAAGGAAGCTAGGAAAATTAATAGTTGCGGCGTTTTCTCCTTGGTTTATTCTTGTTCTTGTTTTCTTGTCGATTTGCACTAAATCAAGGTAATAATTCTTGCGACTAAAAAAAATGTGTTAAAATAAATATGGCATTTTTCCAGTGATATTTAGATGTTATATAACTCATATAAAATATCAAAATCGATCCATGCATGCTAATTCTATGCGTATGATAATATAATGGCTATAGAACACGTAAATTACAAATATATGAAACCCGAATTTCTGGGCATAATGGCTATTTTATTTAGACCTCTTATGATGTATTAGACCTGGGAAAAATGATAGATCGAATTATAATGGCCTAAATCAAGTCGTTGTAATTTTAGTGTCCAAAACATACGTAAATATGCAATATATGTTAAACGAATTTTCTGGGCATGTTCACTATTTTTCGTGGGTTCCTTATAAGTAAGATGATCTGGGAAAAATATGGTTTTGATTTTTAGAGGCCTAAAATTAACGTGGTTAATTATTGATAAAACCGGATTTTAGAAAAATAAAGAAATAAAATAAAAGGAAATCGTGGCTTCTAGGGTTTGATCTCTTGGATGAATATCTGATCATTTAATGTGTTTTAATGATGATTAAATGATGGTTCAATGATTGGTGCATAGTAGGGTTTCTAATTGTTTGTAAAAAGTAATACCGATTTGAAGTTAAATGCATAAGGACCTGTTTTGCCAACTTTGAAACTTCTGGGATATTTTTTTAAGATCATATACATCTGTAAGAATGTGGGAAAAATATAACTTTGGGGTCCTAAGTGTAAATTTTGCATAATAATGAATTAATGGGAATTTAGGGTTTCGAATGGAAATAAATTAAAAGTGAGGGACCAAAAGTGTAAATCTGGAATTCTGAAGTTTTCTTGTGTTAATACTGATATAAAAAGGTTGTTGTGTAATTTTGAGGATTTTTGGGCTAATTATGTAATTGTTATGAAATTATGACTTAATATATATGTTTTGTAAACTTAAAGGGCTAAATATGTAAATTCTGAATTCTGAGGGGTCAAATATGTAAAGTACTAACTTCTGATGGTATATTCTGTAAATTTGAAATATAATATGCTTGGTTGGTAATTATGGATATTGTAGGGATTAAATTGTAAAATATGTAATTATAAGGTTGATTTTGTAAATTATGAAACTAAAGGGGTGTAATCTGTAAATTGTGAAACTTAAGGGTATGGAATGTAATTCTGAATTAAATAAGTGTATAATTCTGTAATTTGAAGTAATTTCACTAATGACCTTGGAAATTTATGAAGTTACATTTAAAACCCTAAACTTTGTATAATTATCATTTAAAACCCTAAACTTCTGTAACTTGATAAAATGTACTGTTATTCCATAATAATCTCTGAATAAGGTTCAACCTAATCTGAAATGATAATATATGTTAATTCTGAAAACCTGCTAATTATGGGAACTTACTAAATCTGGAAAGTTACTAAAAATAGAAAGTACATAAAATGATGAGATAAACAAAGAGTAATAATCTGAATAAGAAGCTTTAGTAATTCTGTCTTCCTCTTCCTTAGGTGTGCAGAAGGAGAAGTCTTGATCATCTGATTTCTGTGTTTGTCTGTTTGATTTCTGCTGTGCTAATAAGGTACAGATATTCTGCCCTATTTCAGTAAGGGTATTTTTTTTCCCTTCTCTCTCAGTATTTCATTTCCTTATTAGGATTCCCTATACCACTGCTATGTTCCCTCTGTTGTGTATTTCTGTTGTGATCTGTTTATCTTGAATCTTTGTTTGAACCTTCTGCTATGCTTTTTCTTTCTGAACCTTTGTTTAAAATTCTGATTTGAACCTTTGATGATTCTGGACTTTAACATGAACCTTTTTGCCATGTACCCTTAAGATATGACCTTCTGATTTTGATAGTTCATTTGACCTCTGACCTCTGACCTACAGTTTGATATCCGAGCCAATCACTAGGCATGAGGGTTTCATGTCCATGTCATTGATGCACCTTTGACATGACTCTAGGGCAGGAGAGTGATGACCTGTTCCGTCCCTGATTTATTTTATCTGGTGTGTTAAGGAGTTTCTGGCCACAGGGGGCGCATGGATGCATCCTAGTTCTGATTCTGTTATCTGTTATCTGATATCTGTTTATATTTATGTTATATGTTATGATTATATCTGGTGACTGATGGTGTGTGCGATACACGTCACTCACAGTATCTGGGAGTTGGCCACTCTACACAGGTTTGTTATATTGTATGATATTATCTGTTATCTGGGCTCGTGATGGATTTCTGTTTTCCCTAAACCTGATTTGTTTCATTATCTCTTTTTCATTCTTTTCTTGTTCCTTATTACCTTTCCTATTCATTAACTTTGATTCTGTATCGGTATAATCTGTATTCCTGATTCGTTCTGTACTGCTATCTGTTATCGTTTCTGTTTATCTATATATCTGTTCACTGAGCTCTCGTAGCTCATCCGCATTTCTTTTCCTGCGGCAGGTACTTAAGCTAGGAAGCTGGGTTTTAGCTTTGGGATGAGAGCAATCTGATTTGGAGTTTTGACCTTAGTGTTTTAGCTTTACCATCTGGATTTCTATTTATTTTGCTATGCCATTGTTTAGGCTTTTGAATATTGGATTTTTGTACTTCAGTTATTTCTGTCTTACATTTGGTATAAGTCATGTTGACTTATTTTGGATTTAATGTTAAGACTTCCGCTGTTTTGTTATTGAATGTTATGTTTGTTCTGATATGAAGCCATATATTTGTGACATCTTTACCCTTGTCGGGTTGGGGTGTTACAGTAAGTAGTAAAGGTGTAAAGAAATAGATGAGTAAATAAGTAGTGCTAGGTAGTGAAGTAGTCGTGAAGCCGTTGTGAAGAAGTTGTGAAGAAGTCATGAAGAAGTTGTGATTGAAGTTGTGAGATTGGTTCTAGCTACGATTAGAACTCGACATTTAGCTTTGTGTCGTAAAATTGGTGTAAGCTAAAGTTGTGTAAGGTTTTCTCCGCCATAAAGGAGCTTGTTGACATAGTGAAGAAAACTCTCGAGTTAGGTGCTCGGGGCGTGGAGTAGGGCAAGGAAGGTGTCCTTGTAGCCGAACCACTATAAATCCTTTGTCTCGCGGTTCGATCTTTCCATCTCTATCTTTCATTTCATTTCATTACTTTACTTGCATTGTTTATTTAGATTTACTTATATTTGTTCATATTGTTCAAGAGTTGAGCTCACATAAATTCGAATCTAAGTGTTTTTAAAAGGTAAACAAAGTTTTCATAATAAAATTAAAAAGACGTAAAACTATTCAACCCCCCTTCTAGTTTTCCACAATAGGGTTTCAGTTTTTAATTGATTTCCTTATTCGTATGGTTTTAATTCATCATGGAAGTCGAATTCATGCCCTAATCTTGTCATTAAATACAACAGCTTTGGATTAAGTTTGTTTGAAGAGCTGGTCGTATGTTGTGAGTAATGAGCAGGTTGTTTAGTCTCGTGGTTTATTGGTGGAATAGTAACCCTAGTATTAACATTACTGGTGAGTTAATACGATTACTTCTCTTGAGAATATGTTTTTAAGGTTACTTGTATATCATATAACTCTACTTCTCTTTGAAGTAAACCGACTCATGATGATAATACGTTTAATACTAATATGGTGGCATGGTTGCTGGAACGAATAACTCTACTCCTTATGGACTAAGGTTACTGGTCACGAATATTTTGATAGGAGTAAGCCTATGAAAGTAGTATATCTATTAATTTTTCATTCTATTGTGTGGTTTTATTAAATTGGGGTTACTGGTATCATCGTTGTTCAAGTTTAACACAACCCTAAACGACTATTTCGATAAGTCTCTTGAATTTGAAGATTATGACGAAGATACAGGTTGTGTGATCTGGTTCTAAAGATGTTATTAATATTTTGAGGGTTGAGGTAATGAAGGAAGCAATACCTAACTATCGTTCTAGGTTAATACTGCTGTTCATTATTAGGGTTTTGCATGATCAGATTGGATGTTATGTCTGCTATTGAAGGGAGTTGTGTTAGCATTGGTGATTGGTTTTTGATTTTTGACAATACGTTAAGTATATTAGGGTTTGGAGATGCATTAAAGATACTACTACTCGATACTGATGCTTGCTTCCTACTGCTTTAAACTTACTGCTGCTACATACATTTTAGTGCTGCTTATTGGCTTATTGGTTTTTAATGCTGCCAGGTATAACAAGATAGTACTGATGATGTTTAATGTTGTTATTATACTTAATATTGTTGCGTTAAGGTTACTGCTGCTATGAATTCTACTTAGTGCTGCTGCGTTTAGGTTAGTGTTACTCGTTGAATAAATTCTAAGTTAATGTTGCTCTCGTATCAACTTAATGCTGCTCTATATAAGTTACTACTGCCCGACGAATTTTAATGCTGCTAGTTAATTAGGGCTGTTCGAATATTATGGAGATAGTATCGATTGCATGAAAGTTGGTATGAACGATAAAGGTAGATAGGATTTCATTGATGTTGAAGCTTTGTATGGCGAATGGTTATAGATTTTATTAGTGAAGATTTGCTTTATGTTCGATAACATCAGGTCACTATCTTCAAAGAAAGTAGGGTTATTGATTATTTGTGTGATCGGTGTCGTTTAACTAATCAAGAATTCACAATGATTTGGATACATGTTGATTTTTGGATTAAGGGTTGTGAGAAACCCTAAAGTGGTAAATGGCTCTTTATATGATTTTATTGATTCGTATTTGCTACTGATTTTGGAGTTTTGTGGATTGAAGACCTGGTGTTCGTTGGTTATTATAAGGTGGTCAGGTTCAAGTATGTGTGAAAGTTTGATTGAAGTAGTGATCATGCCAACACTGATTGAAGGTTAATACTTTTTACATGGTTTCTACTGCTCAACCAAAGAACTATTCTTCATTGTTACTACTACTTAGTCTCGAATACTACTATTAGTCATTTGTTTTAGTATTCTAGCTGCTATGTTCTTCATGGATGGTACTGCATGGTGTTCATTACTATGGTGGTTAGTTATTCGAAAAGTTCTTACGGTTGCTCAAGTGGTTAATATATTGGCTTTAGGGGAAGCATATGATGAAGTGTTTACTCATTTGAGGGGAAAGTTTCTACTACTGCTAGTCATTATTACTACTGCTAGTTTAAGTTTCTACTATCTTAAATTCATTTTTAGTAAGCGTTTTGGTGTTCTTCATGGAGGGTAATTTGAGATATTGGAAGGCTTGGATTAGAAGTTTTATGTATGATTTGTAGTTGTAAAGATCAAGGTTGTTTGTGTTCACTGTCCCCTAATGGATAATTACAAAAAAGGGAAGAAGATGTTACAAAGGAAACAAGAAACAAGTTCATGGAGATCTTAACTTAAGGGGAAGCACAGATTTGAAGACGTACAAGATCAAGATGCTTCAAGTGCTCAAGTTGTTTTGTCATCATCAAATAGGGGAAGATTGTTGGGATTTATTGATTTGACGATAACAAAAGGACTAAGATCTCCAATATGAAATTCTAGAAAAGATGGAGAATTCTAGAAGACTTGTGGGAAAAAAAGATAAATATTAGGAAAGATTTTGTTTCCTAATACAATTAGGTTTCCTTTGTAAGTTTAGATGGAACTCTATAAATAAAGAGATCCCTAGACATAGTTTTGTGTGTGTTTAAGTTATGTTTTAGAAAACACCACCGATCCCACCACTTGGGATCGGTTCAACGCTGCAAGATCAATATTATTGATCCTTGTTATAGTTAGGTAATACGTTCTATTGTGATAGAATAGAATTATAACGTGTATTTGTAAAACCTTGTTAATAACAAAGTGTTTTTATTAATTCCTTTGTGCATATTATTATCTTTGTTATTATGTATCCTAGTTGAGCTTAAAAATATTAAACAAAGAAACTATGAGAATAGAAGAGTCATTAAATGTTAAGTTTGACGAAAGTCCTCCTCCTAAATCCCAACCTCTCGTAGATGACGATATAATAGAAAGTCAAATCCTTGAAGATCAAGTTAATGAAACTAATAACAAGGAAGATGAACTATTAAATAAAGAAATTGTTAACGTTAAAGAGTCTAAAAACCACCTTTTAGAAATAGTTATAGGAAAATTGAATGAAAGAACCTTACGTTCTCAAGCTCAAAATCAAAGTAATCTTTTTTGTTTTGTGTCTTCTTTAGAACCTAAAAACATTAACGAAGCTATTAAATACGAAAGTTGGATAATGGCTATGCAAGAAGAATTAAATCAATTTGTAACTAATGATGTTTGGAACCGTGTTCCACCTCCTAAAAATCAAACCATAATTGGTACAAAATGGGTTTTCAAAAACAAACTAGATGAAAATGAGATAGTATCCCGCAATAAAGCTAGACTTGTTGCACAATGGTATAACCAACAAGAATGATAGATTTATGACGTCATCAATGCCACGTAATGCCCAGTAATCATGGCCTAATTCCACGTCATAATGCCACCTAAGCAATGTATGCCACCTAAGCAATGTATGCCACCTATTTTTTTAAAATTTCAGAAATTGTTTTAAAAATTTGCCACTTGCAAGATTCGAACTTAAGGTGTTGGTAACATCAACAAAGTTGATTACCACTAGACCAACATATTTTTTTGATTATATCTTGCAAGCCCAAATCTATAAACCTATGCCAACAATTATATGAGATAATTAGGAGAATCCCTACAAGTTAGGTAACCCTAATTAAAGGTAAAAAAAATACGGTTCATTCATATTATTATAATTAATATCTAACTTTTATTCTTTTATCACCCCAAACCCTAATTTTCCCTCAGCCCTAATCCCGTTTCCTAAACTGAGAATCAACAAAGATCGATGATGATGATTATGGTGGATGATATAAACGTTTTCATCTTTGCCACCCCCTCTCTACTTCATTGCTCGACCAAAAAAACAAAACATCAGGTTAGTTGGTATGTAATATAATTATGCAACTTATATATTAGTTATTTTGCTGATATATGTTCATATATATATTCTTGGCTGAAGAAGTTATTATATTTATATGATTCGTTAACATCATTAGTTGTTATGGTGATTTTTATCAAGAATTTTTGATATACAGAAAAAAAGATACGTCTTATTATTCATATAGTATAATCCTTATGTTGATTTAGTTATACTAATTATTGTACGGTATCTCTGAATGTTGCATGCAGGATGATTATGCCATTCAGAGCTTTGAACGTGGTATAGCTGCCAGAGATAGCGGTGCCTTTGCATGGGAAATTGCCCCTGTAAGATTACTAATGATAGTGGATGGTCAAACTATTGGGCTCTTTTTGCCAAAACCATAATTAATCATTAATTTGATTTTTACAGGTTGAAGTTCCTGGCCCAAGAGGAAGACCATCAACAATTGTTGACAAAGATGATGATTTGGGGAAGGTACCACTTATAACAATGCCATATATGCTGAATTATACGTGAGATCCTTCGTCTGTTTGTTGGTTATCTCATAACTTTCTGCCTTACAACTCTTTTAATTTCGTCAGTTTGATGCTGCAAAGTTGAGGAAGCTGCGGCCAGCTTTCAAGGAAGATGGTGGCAGTGTTACTGCCGGCAATTCATCTGGCATAAAGTAAAGAGTTTCTATCATTCTTTGAATCAATATTTTACAATATTTTTTTATGAATAATGATGACATTGTATTCTTATTATAATTCAATCTTATTTGTTAAATTTTTATGATTAGAAACCAGGATCAAAGGTTCTGTACTTGGGTGCTGCCTCCGGAACCACTGTCTCTCATGTGTCTGATGTTGTTGGACCGGTAAGTTATCTTCTTCAAAGGATTAACTCGTTTTTTATGATTATGATAGTTACCTAAGTTGCTCATCTCATTCGTGTCCTTGATTACACTGTCAATGACATCCCAAACAAGAATGAAAAGTAAGAACGTATTCTCTCTTGCTATGAGTTTGTTCTGTTTGGGTGATTTGTATCATTGTATGGTTTTGATTAATGTACTTTTGGTTTGGTTGTACTAGGTATATGATTGTGACGAAATGTGAATCGGTGTCGCCTCCTTTAGAGGCAGAAGTTAAGTTTGAGGTGAAGAGTGATGGGTCGGGTATTACGTTGAAACCGAAGCGAGATGTTGTTACTAAATCAGCAGCTCAAATTATTCATGAGCAGAATGGAAAGTAAGTATCGTTGTGTTTTGATTTAATTATGAATTTGAAGTGATTTGTGTTTTAAGAATGATGATTAATTTATATTTAGAATTATAATTTGGTTTGCTATGTTAAAAAAAATAATAGTTAGTATACTGATTATTGTGATGTTAAGTTGCAAAACTACTTTAAAACCCTCATCCAAACACCCTTAGTACGATTTGTATTTGTTAGTTTTGTAATGAATATTGTGTTTATTAATTGTAGCATGGCACCTTCTGCGCGAACGGCAATGACAAGAAGGGTTCACCTATTGGCTTCTCTAAACCCATACCAAGGAAACTGGACAATTAAAGTTCGTGTCACAGCCAAAGGACCAATGCGACACTACAAGAATGCGAGAGGGGAAGGTTGTGTATTCAATGCGGAACTAACCGATGAAGATGTAAGTTTACATCCAATGAAATCTGTTAACTGGTTGTAAAATGAAAATGAAAATGTTACTAATTAAATTAGTTTTGCAGGGTACTGAAATTCAAGCAACTATGTTTAACGAGGCTGCAAAGAAGTGTTGGTTCACCAGATGCGTCAAATTTGATCAATTTGAACCTGAAGCAACTTTTTGGGAAGACTTGGAACTAAAACTCACTGACTGCCTCAAAAACACATTTGAAAAGCGCATCCAGTTCTATGAGGAAGAGCTTCGTAAACTCAGTGAACAACGTTTAATTCCAGTTTGGAGCTTCTGTAATTATTTTATTCTCAAGGTACCCAAATATATTTGTGATAATAAGACTTTGTTAGGATAAAATTTATGTTTGAGATGGCCTTTCAGTTAAATATTAATTAAATGTGCAGGAAAGCCTTGCCTAGCTGAAGACGAACAAGCTGAACACGTTCAAGCTGAACGCGAACAAACTGAACGCAAACAAGCTGAACACGAGTTGGGTATCTTGGGGATTTGAAGAAACGGTTTGAGTTAATCATGATATTGAAGATAAATTACGGAAGTTCGAGGGAAATAAGGAAATGGGAAGAAATGGCGTGGTATGCGGATGAGGATCAAGCAGGTTGGTCTGGGTTCATTTGATATCAATGCTGCAACAAGGCCACAGGTTGGTATTGGTCATCTGCAACAAAACCGTTCTGCTGCTTCTTTGTTGACTCGTGATACAAGCTCAGAATGTGTAAGATCAAGCAGCGGTGAACTTCAAGGTAATAAGATTTTTTATTTTTGTTTCTTGCCATATTGTATTTATGCGACTGTATTTTCATCTATTCTGGGAAACTAAAAAAAAAAGGTGCTTTATTGGCTTAGGTTTTGAGTTTTGATGGATACTTCTATGAGACAACCCAATGTGATTGCTATCATATATATTAACACCTCATGTCATTTTATATCAAGGCTGCCTTTGTTTTATATTTTACACCTTTTCTTTAAATAAGTTGCATACTAATAATTTAGTGGAGGTTACTGTTAAGTAACTTATATCGTGTATACATATAGGTGTTATTTTCTCTATTAAGAACATTATGATTTTAAAGCAATTTCTCTATAGATTACGGTTTGTTAGATGCGTTAGGTAATTTTTATCATTCATGTGCATGAGTAGAATAATAGTACAGGTGTTTAATTAGAATGAAGGGCTCATTATTACTTAACGCAACTTTGGTCTTCTAAGGAGTTTAGCTCTTTTCTTGCAGTCAATGAGCTTATCCAGTTAGGCTTATGGACTTAAAGCCATAAGGATGAGGGGACCTTAACATTCTGGTACTTACTATCCTTGTGTTTCAAATGGCTTGCCTTATGCCAAACACTCCATTACACCTAGATTAACTCTTTAATTTACAATGGTTATAAGAAAAGAAAAATCTTATTAAGGTACTGTACATACTTAGGCTGCTATTAAATAATATCAATATGGAAATGTAGGGTTGAAAATAAGATTAGACAATGCTTGAATCACTTTATGAGGTATTTTACTTATCACAAATGAATTTGGTTCAAGTTATAGGTTTAAATTATGAAGGCGGGTTTGGAGCTACATAAGTTATTAATCAAAATATTGTATAAAATTGTTTTTAATGTCTTTAAATATAGGGATAATTACTAAAATAGACCGGGCAACCAAGTGGTTGGCGGTTTTTGCCTCGAAAAAAAAACTTCTAATATTATACCAGGGCAACCTGTACTTTTTGGGCAACTGAAATCTGCAAGTGACAAGTGTCACTTTTCTGACTATTTTTTGGGCAAATTGTGTATTTTTTTGGGCAGCTTGTGTACTTTTTGGGCAACTGGAGGACACTTGTCATCGTATGGGTCAAGATGCCCAGTTGCCTGGTCTAATATCAGAAGTTTTTTTTTTCGGGGCAAAAACCGCCAACCACTTGGTTGCCCGGTCTATTTAGTAATTATCCCTTAAATATATGATTTGCAAGGTAAAAGAATGGTATTTACCTGATAGTGTATCTAATTAAAGTTAGCATATATACAGAGTAATATTTAAGACTTTAAGTATTTATAATTTATAAGGATATATGTGTAAGGTACTATGATTTGTCATATTTTGCACAATGCGTATAATGTCCTTGCTGTTTCTTTGCAGATAATCATGAGGCAATGATAACAATTGTTTATTGCTTTACTTCTGTGATGATCACTTATTTAAGTTTATGTTTTTACTTCTTCATTTTCTTTATTTCATAATTCTATATACAAGCTTTTTTTCTAAAGTTAATATATTTTATTGTTCTTTTGCAGGACTTCGATTCCGTATATGAGACAAGAACACACTTTTTCTTATACTTTGATGTTGAATCTGAGAAATGGGGTTACTTATTTGGTCGTTTCTTTGGATGGTAAAGTACTCTTTGCATCATTTTCAAACAACTTATATATGGAGGTGACGAGATAGGGTCTGAGGAAGTATTAACGGTGTGCTGAGCAAATTTAGAAATGGCAATTTATATCCATTTACTTAAGAATGGGTCGTTTGGGGTTGTGTTTTTTCTTAAACGAGTAAACGAGTTTAGCTAAAAGGGAAATGGGTCAAATGGGTTAAAAGTTGCCAAGTTTTAGTTTTAATGTATACAAACTCCTAAATTGTTTATTCAAGTAATTGGAATATTATTAGAAGTATATATATATATTTAGTCATAATTCTAATGGACTAACAGGTGTCGGTGAGTAAACCCAAAACGACATATTTTTCCCATATGCTAGAGAACACTTGGTATGTACTCATTGATGGATTTTGCAGGTTTTGACTCTTGAATGGAGCACTAGAATGGAGACTCTAGGACGTGTTGGTCATGCAGAGGTGATTCTTAGTGACTCCTTTGCTGATATAGAGAGGCTTAAGCAAATGTATTCTAAATGTGGAGAATAGCATCCTCAAGCAAAGGATTATTTTCTCTTTCACAAGACAAGATTTTCAAAGATGGTAAGCATGCCATTTAATCCTTTTATGGACTTTTACTTATAATTTATTCGGTTTATAAATAATAGGATACGCAGGATTGCTATACGAGATGGAGTTAGAGAGTAACTTAATAGATGCGTTGCTTTCAAAATACATGCCAACACATATTATCTAGGAGATGCTGATAATTGATAGTATATTCTATATCCTTTAATAGATATCAATATATAACCTTAATACAGTGTGTATTAAAACTTCAAAAAATATCTGTATGCATTCTTAGAGTACATATATTAAAGGTGTGATTCTTTTATGGCTCTAATAAGAAATGTTGTCAAACTTGTCATATGTGTAGTAATGTATAATGAAATATATGCAGTTAAAGTTAAATTGCCCCTATTGTATCTCTTTAGGCATGGAAAACCTTGGTGAATCTTCAAAAAAAAAGAAACCTAGTGTGACAATTCGTAATTTCAGGCCATTTTCCGAAACTCGACAATTTTACTATTCACAAGTTACTATTCACTTTTACTATTCACTGGCACTATTCATTCCAAAATTTTTATTTCATATTCTCGTAAGTTAAACTATTTTAATGATAACCCGAGATTTTGGCACTCGTCGGATAATTTCTGCAAGAATCACGAAACCGTGTCCGAGACTTACTTTAAGGTTTAAACATCATTTAGGCATCCCGATATGTCCAAACAACATTACCAACAAGAGAAATATATGTTTTCCACCTTCCGTGACATTTTCATGAATTTAGGAATTTTAGGATACCCGGTTTTAAGTTTTGTGACTTTACGACTTACAGTTAGCAATTAACGGGACCAAAACTCACTCCGTAAGTCAAGATAAGTATCCAGCCTAAAATATCTAGATATTTTCTGAAAAATATCTAGATATTTCAAAAACCTAGTGAAATTACCATTTTACCCTTCCATCAAAATTACCAAAATGCCATTGGACTATATAAAGCATAAACTAGCACATTTTTTTTTATCAAAAATCACAAAACCCTCTCCTTTCTCCCTCTCTAGCTCACGGCACAACCACAAGACCAAGGAGATCCCGTAATTTTTCCAAGATCGAGTGTTATACAAGTTCCTTATACCTTCCTTGTTAGAGTTTTGTAATAAAAACTCCAAGGTTGTGATCTTTTTCATCCAAACTCATCAATCTTCAAGTAAGCTTCAAGTGAACTTTTTCATCATCTCATACCTTCATTTGATCATTAACATCATGTATTTTCAAGTTATATTGGTTAAACATGCAAGTTACATATGTTATTTATACCACTTTGCAAGTTTTCATGGTTTTTATGAATATATATTAATCCTATGATCATCCCCTTGAATCCTACAAAATTTTGTGAAGTCTAGGACCCCATGACACCCTAAGAAGGTGTATGGTAGATCAAGAGATGTTTGGTTGTTGATTGGAAGGTTTTTGTACAAGTTAGTAACTAGGAAACCAAGTTTTGAACAATATATATACCTACTGTCCTTAAATGCAAAACGTGGGAAACTCAGTGGGTTTTGGGTAACTTTGGACCAAAGATTTAGAAAATGCATTCCGAGACGAAACTATGGCCGAAAACGGGGATAAAAACGAGTTAATAACGAAGGAGATATGGTTTTCCGAAGTTTAACGACGAAAAGTATTTTTGGAAAATATTGTTGCTGTCCATTTTTGCCAAACGTGGAAACTTCAGGGGTTTCTGGGTAATTTTGGGTTAGATATTCAGAAAATACCTTCAAAAACGAAACCGTAGCCGTTGGAATCACTAAAAGAGCCTTTACGACGTGAAAGTTATGCCAAATACGAGTTAGCGAGGAAAACTATATTTTCAGAAAAAAACTCACTGCTGTCACAATTTTCAAGGGCTGTTTTGAGGCGTTAGCCGTCACCTAGCCGTCCCGACTTATCAAAAATATGTTAATACGTTGTCCCACGATTCCGGGGATATAAAGAACATAGAAAACGAGCTTATAACGAAAAAGATACAAGTGTTTGAAACCCGACGAAAAATATATAATTCCATCAGCTTTTACTAATATAAACTTGCCGCAAAACTGTCTTTGCGAGACACCATTTTCACGACTGTTTTTATCCATGATTGGTATGGTTTGAGTCCGAGCCGTCTTCATATGAAATCAAGATCTCCCAGCAAGCTTTTTAAATCAATTGACCGTTCGTCGAATAGACTTATAACGAATAAACCATGACCTCATCTTTTTACCCAAAAATCCTTTCAAAGTTATCATTTTGACAGCCTCACTATAATTCAAATATTTTCTAAGTGTAAACAGTTTTTGCGAGGCACCATCTTGCGAGCCATTTTCCCGTTGATCGAGTCAGTTTGGGCCATAAACTCCTTCAGGTGAAACGAAGTATTCCCGGCCTATTTTCCAAATCAATCAACCGCTTGTTGATCGGACTTATAATGAGTAAGTTATGATTTTCCTAGTATCGCCAAAAACAATTATTATAAGAAAATATTTCTAAGTATAGAAATTGTTTTGCAAGACACCATATTCAAAGCCGATTTTCTTTATGATCGTGACGCGTATGATCAAAACTCAAATGAGACGGCTGTGAGATCATGTTACAAGGTTTTCAAAAACGTCAAGTTCTATTTCTAACTCTTAACGTACAATATTTTACGACTAGTTTTGCGAGGCCGTTTGGTCACGTTTTCACAAGTTATAAAAAGAGTTATTTTGCGACGAAAACATCATATTTGACTATAGAACACCAAACGAGGATCATAGAGTACCATTTCAACATGTTTACACGAAAAGTAGTATATGACTTGCCGAGACGTCAAAAATGTATTTTTCGACGATAAACATTATTTTCCAAAATCATCGAGTGGTATCGATAACATACGTATTTGCATGTGTAGCATCATTTCATTGCTTACAATAGATCATATCATTCATGTTAGGTCGCGGTTAGAGACCGAGCCTCATTTCAGCATATTCATATCTGTCTTTGTTGCTATCGCATCAAGTGAGTTCCATAGCCCCTATTTTATACGTTTTGGATTACGTTTTGGGGGAGAATACATGCTCAATTATTTTCCACATGCACTTTAATCTTCTAAGGATTAACGTGAGTTTTCATAGCCCCGGTTTTTCAAGTTATTACATCATTTCAAATTTCTCGGGGGAGAATACATTGCACTATATTTTCATGCGGACCAAAGTATATAAATTCATTACATTGCTTAAGTTACCACATTTGCCAAGTTAAAGTCCCCTATTATCATGAACCGTTAATTGTGAGCAAGCGAGGGTGTGTGAATAGATCTATTGAGGGTGACACCTCCGTTCGGGTTGGTAGCACCAACTTGTCATACGAACGCATTACATTTGATCCATTTCAGGGTGTTTGGCAAAGCACTCAGTTGGGGCAATTCATTCAGTCTAGCTTCGGGGTCATGAGCTTAAGAGCTAATGTATCATTTTCATGTGGCAGTTTATTTTACACTTTATACTTGTGGTTTCCGTGTAACATTTCAGTAACATAAACCCAATCATATTTGGCAATGGGTTGTAAACACACAGGTTGCAAGTCTTGTTATGGGCGGGACTTGGAACTGGGTGGATTTACAATGCCTTTGCTGGGAAAACCTTCATTCAAAGGCAGTACATTTTACAATAAACTCTATGAACTCACCAACCTCGTGTTGACACTTGTTAGCATGTATTTTCAGGTATAAAGCAATAGCACGCTACTGGAGGCTCTTGGCAGGGCATGGCATGGTCATAGAAGACTCTGACAAACATTTGGGACCGTTCTACCTATTTTAAAGGGCCTATTTCCGCACTACTTTTAACAATGTAAATTCAACAGTTTTGTTAAACAAGGTTGTACTAAATAATTGAAATGAAAACCGTTCTTTGCACTTGTGTTGTGATACCAATTGAGTTGCACCCCAGCGATGTGAAAGCTTCCGCTGAACCCGATTTTGGGGGTGTGACAGATTGGTATCAGAGCCTAGGCTATAGAGAATTGGGTAATTTTAAAACCTAAACTATAGCTACACTTACAAAAACATAACCCTATGACCGCCGCGTGCCTGCCTGCCAAGCTGATGCCTCAATTGTGGTTTGTTGCTGACATATTTAATAAGATTTGTGTCTTATCATCAAATCATTCATACCCACTTATTATAGTTGATTACTATAGTTGTCTTTCATATAAGCATGCATACACATCGTATACGTTTCAGCGTTACGCCTTTTTCTTACATAGTTTCATCATTCGACCTCGAGTTTGGTCCTTTGCCTTAGCCTATCAGAACATCTCTTCAAATGTGAAGGACCTAGCATTACTATAACTGAGCTGAGTATTTTAAAATTCATTGAACCTCGGTGGAATATAGACTCGTCATCTATATTCAACCCGGGACAGTTGGACATAGGCTGACTACCTATGCCCTGCTCAGAGATGAATTTTGCAATACTGAGAGCAATTATAATGAAATTATGTCCGGTTTGCATTCCTACTCGATTTCTAAAAGTTTCAAAACTTCTTGTGTGTATACACAATCGTTTCAAGAACATTCACACCTGCATCACCTTATGAACCGCCGTCTAGAAGCACGTCAGCTAGCCATAACCAAACCTCAAGCCGTTGAGAGTCAGATCATTGGGAATGACAATCATTTCACCTTTACCATCACGAATTCTCGAGACTCAAGTTGAGGTACTCAAGGAAGGAAACCGACAGAATGATAAAACCCTACGGTATGCCAAAGAATGCAAATGGGTTAGTAAAGAGGTCAGACAGAGTATTGTGCTTCAAGGATAGAAACTGGATACCTCTCTATGGTGGAATACGAGAGTTGATCATGCACGAGTCTCACAAGTCGATGTACTCCATTCACCCAAGTTCTGATAAGATGTATCAGGATCTCACGAAACTTTATTGGTGGCCGAATGTGAAAGCAGACATAGTTTTGTATGTTAGCAAATGCCTTACTTGCGCTAAAGTAAAAGCCGAGTACCAGAAACCATTAGGATTACTTCAGCAACCAGAAATTCCTCAGTGGAAATGAGAACGCATTACAACAGATATTTTCATTAAACTTCCCAAGACATCAGGCAGTTTCGAAGCTATTTGGGTGATCATCGAACGTCCCACCAAGTCAGCCTATTCCATTCCAATCGGAGAAACTTATACTATGGAACAGCTTACCAGACTTTACGTCAAGGAAATAGTCTCAAGCACGGTGCACCAAATTTCCATCATCCCTGACCGAGATAGTCACTTTACTTCAACTCACTGGCAATCATTACAAGATTCATCTGGAAGCAAATTAGACATGAGCAATGCCTATCATCCTCGGACCGATGGTCAGAGCAAGAGAATGATTCAAACCTTGGAAGATATGCTCAGGGCATATGTGATTGATTTTGGAAATGGTTGGGGCTAACCATTTGCCATTGATCGAGTCCTCTTATAACAACAACTATCACACGAGCATAAAAGCAGCATCATTCGAGGCACTCCATGGTCGAAGGTGTCGGTCCCCTGTTTGTTGGACCGAATGTGGTCAAGTACAACTCACTAGTTCAGACATGGTTCGCGAAACCACAGAAAAGATAATTCAGATTTGAGAAAGATTTAAAACAGCCAGAAGCCGACCGAAAAGTTACGTCGATGTTCGACGCAAACCATTAGAATTTCAGGTTGGAGGCAAAGTTCTGACAATCCCTTTAAGCTATTCTTACCCAATTAGATGTATGCACGACCTACCATCCTCGAACCAACAAACATTAAGGAAACTATCCAATCCCTATAGGACATGCTCAGCACCATAGAATTAACCTTAAATTGTTTGGAGTAAACCTTTGACATTGACAGATTTCACCTTCAACAATAGCCATCACACCAATACAAAGACTATACCCTTTAAGACACCCTGTGGTGGAAGTACCAATTACCTACTGACAGACCAAAAATCGGGAAGTCCAATTCACTAGGCTAGAACCCAATCGTGAAACAACAAAGGAAAGTGTACAAGTCAAGAATCAGTTACAAGCAACACGAAAACAATAGAAAAGTTAGGTCAACTCAGGATGCAAAATCATTGGGATTAGGTATCCCTAAGCAGCAAATCATTAGAATTCTAACTGTGGAACGAGTTACGTTGAAAGCCTTGCTTTGGAAAGGCATGACACAATTTCAGAAACATTGGAAAAGCATGATACAATTGTGAGAACACGGGAAAGTGAACCCTAGGTACCTTGAACCATTAAAGACTGTAACTGTAATCGGCCGACTGGCATACAGACTGGAGCTTCCGTAAGAGCTCAACAGCATACATAACACGTTTCATGTCTCAAACCTCAAGAAATGTTTTTCAAACGAAACGCCTGAAATTCCATTGGAAGAATTTCAGCTCGACAATAAGCACAATTACGTGAAGGAAACAACAGAAATCATAGACCATGAGGTCAAACAGTTGAAGCAGAGTCAAATTCCTATCGTTAAGGTTCGCTAGAATTCTCGCAGAGGTCCTGAGTTTACTTGGGAGCGGGAAGACCAGACGCGACTTCAAACATCCACATTTCTTCACCGAATCCACTCCAGAGACCAACACCAACTGAATTCAGGGACTGAATTCCCGTAACGGGTGGAGACTGTGACAATTCGTAATTTCAGGCCATTTTCCGAACCTCGACAATTTTACTATTCACTTTTACTATTCACTGGCACTATTCATTCCAAAATTTTTATTTCATATTCTCGTAAGTTAAACTATTTTAATGATAACCCGAGATTTTGGCACTCGTCGGATAATTTCTGCAAGAATCACGAAACCGTGTCCGAGACTTACTTTAAGGTTTAAACATCATTTAGGCATCCCGATATGTCCAAACAACATTACCAACAAGAGAAATATATGTTTTCCACCTTCCGTGACATTTTCATGAATTTAGGAATTTTAGGATACCCGGTTTTAAGTTTTGTGACTTTACGACTTACAGTTAGCAATTAACGGGACCAAAACTCACTCCGTAAGTCAAGATAAGTATCCAGCCTAAAATATCTAGATATTTTCTGAAAAATATCTAGATATTTCAAAAACCTAGTGAAATTACCATTTTACCCTTCCATCAAAATTACCAAAATGCCATTGGACTATATAAAGCATAAACTAGCACATTTTTTTTTATCAAAAATCACAAAACCCTCTCCTTTCTCCCTCTCTAGCTCACGGCACAACCACAAGACCAAGGAGATCCCGTAATTTTTCCAAGATCGAGTGTTATACAAGTTCCTTATACCTTCCTTGTTAGAGTTTTGTAATAAAAACTCCAAGGTTGTGATCTTTTTCATCCAAACTCATAAATCTTCAAGTAAGCTTCAAGTGAACGTTTTCATCATCTCATACCTTCATTTGATCATTAACATCATGTATTTTCAAGTTATATTGGTTAAACATGCAAGTTACATATGTTATTTATACCACTTTGCAAGTTTTCATGGTTTTTATGAATATATATTAATCCTATGATCATCCCCTTGAATCCTACAAAATTTTGTGAAGTCTAGGACCCCATGACACCCTAAGAAGGTGTATGGTAGATCAAGAGATGTTTGGTTGTTGATTGGAAAGTTTTTGTACAAGTTAGTAACTAGGAAACCAAGTTTTGAACAATATATATACCTACTGTCCTTAAATGCAAAACGTGGGAAACTCAGTGGGTTTTGGGAAACTTTGGACCAAAGATTTAGAAAATACATTCCGAGACGAAACTATGGCCGAAAACGGGGATAAAAACGAGTTAATAACGAAGGAGATATGGTTTTCCGAAGTTTAACGACGAAAAGTATTTTTGGAAAATATTGATGCTGTCCATTTTTGCCAAACGTGGAAACTTCAGGGGTTTCTGGGTAATTTTGGGTTAGATATTCAGAAAATACCTTCAAAAACGAAACCGTAGCCGTTGGAATCACTAAAAGAGCCTTTACGACGTGAAAGTTATGCCAAATACGAGTTAGCGAGGAAAACTATATTTTCAGAAAAAAACTCACTGCTGTCACAATTTTCAAGGGCTGTTTTGAGGCGTTAGCCGTCACCTAGCCGTCCCGACTTATCAAAAATATGTTAATACGTTGTCCCACGATTCCGGGGATATAAAGAACATAGAAAACGAGCTTATAACGAAAAAGATACAAGTGTTTGAAACCCGACGAAAAATATATAATTCCATCAGCTTTTACTAATATAAACTTGCCGCAAAACTGTCTTTGCGAGACACCATTTTCACGACTGTTTTTATCCATGATTGGTATGGTTTGAGTCCGAGCCGTCTTCATATGAAATCAAGATCTCCCAGCAAGCTTTTTAAATCAATTGGCCGTTCGTCGAATAGACTTATAACGAATAAACTATGACCTCATCTTTTTACCCAAAAATCCTTTCAAAGTTATCATTTTGACAGCCTCACTATAATTCAAATATTTTCTAAGTGTAAACAGTTTTTGCGAGGCACCATCTTGCGAGCCATTTTCCCGTTGATCGAGTCAGTTTGGGCCATAAACTCCTTCAGGTGAAACGAAGTATTCCCGGCCTATTTTCCAAATCAATCAACCGCTTGTTGATCGGACTTATAATGAGTAAGTTATGATTTTCCTAGTATCGCCAAAAACAATTATTATAAGAAAATATTTCTAAGTATAGAAATTGTTTTGCAAGACACCATATTCAAAGCCGATTTTCTTTATGATCGTGACGCGTATGATCAAAACTCAAATGAGACGGCTGTGAGATCATGTTACAAGGTTTTCAAAAACGTCAAGTTCTATTTCTAACTCTTAACGTACAATATTTTACGACTAGTTTTGCGAGGCCGTTTGGTCACGTTTTCACAAGTTATAAAAAGAGTTATTTTGCGACGAAAACATCATATTTGACTATAGAACACCAAACGAGGATCATAGAGTACCATTTCAACATGTTTACACGAAAAGTAGTATATGACTTGCCGAGACGTCAAAAATGTATTTTTCGACGATAAACATTATTTTCCAAAATCATCGAGTGGTATCGATAACATACGTATTTGCATGTGTAGCATCATTTCATTGCTTACAATAGATCATATCATTCATGTTAGGTCGCGGTTAGAGACCGAGCCTCATTTCAGCATATTCATATCTGTCTTTGTTGCTATCGCATCAGGTGAGTTCCATAGCCCCTATTTTATACGTTTTGGATTACGTTTTGGGGGAGAATACATGCTCAATTATTTTCCACATGCACTTTAATCTTCTAAGGATTAACGTGAGTTTTCATAGCCCCGGTTTTTCAAGTTATTACATCATTTCAAATTTCTCGGGGGAGAATACATTGCACTATATTTTCATGCGGACCAAAGTATATAAATTCATTACATTGCTTAAGTTACCACATTTGCCAAGTTAAAGTCCCCTATTATCATGAACCGTTAATTGTGAGCAAGCGAGGGTGTGTGAATAGATCTATTGAGGGTGACACCTCCGTTCGGGTTGGTAGCACCAACTTGTCATACGAACGCATTACATTTGATCCATTTCAGGGTGTTTGGCAAAGCACTTAGTTGGGGCAATTCATTCAGTCTAGCTTCGGGGTCATGAGCTTAAGAGCTAATGTATCATTTTCATGTGGCAGTTTATTTTACACTTTATACTTGTGGTTTCCGTGTAACATTTCAGTAACATAAACCCAATCATATTTGGCAATGGGTTGTAAACACACAGGTTGCAAGTCTTATTATGGGCGGGACTTGGAACTGGGTGGATTTACAATGCCTTTGCTGGGAAAACCTTCATTCAAAGGCAATACATTTTACAATAAACTCTATGAACTCACCAACCTCGTGTTGACACTTGTTAGCATGTATTTTCAGGTATAAAGCAATAGCACGCTACTGGAGGCTCTTGGCAGGGCATGGCATGGTCATAGAAGACTCTGACAAACATTTGGGACCGTTCTACCTATTTTAAAGGGCCTATTTCCGCACTACTTTTAACAATGTAAATTCAACAGTTTTGTTAAACAAGGTTGTACTAAATAATTGAAATGAAAACCGTTCTTTGCACTTGTGTTGTGATACCAATTGAGTTGCACCCCAGCGATGTGAAAGCTTCCGCTGAACCCGATTTTGGGGTTGTGACACCTAGGCTTAACTGGAAAAAAGGAAGTGTGATTAAAACATTTATTGAAGCTTGTATACATGAGGTTGCTGTAAATGGACGAGACGGAGTTAGCCTTAAGATGTTTTCATGGAAAAATGTTGGAGAAATACTTAAAAAGGAGCATAATTTTATCGCTGATCAACGACAAATGAAAAACCATTTTGACTATCGTAAAAGCAAGTTTAGTGCATGGACCAAATTAAAAAACAAAACAGGAAACGTGTATGATCCAGTAACTAACACGTTCAATTTAACGTTAGAAGAATGGCAGATAGAGATGAAGGTCACATTCTATCCTTTGTATATTTTCACTAATAGTTTCCTAGATAGTTTTATATCTATACTTATAAGATCTTTTAAACAGTCAAATAAGTGCGTGGAACCAGTGAGGAGTACTGGATTGCTTTTCCCCGATCTTTGTGACCGGATCTAAACACGAATTGTGTTGGAGATACTTTGAGTGTATACTTAGTAGCACGCGGAATTTACTACCAAGTACTTAGAAGATTTGGTGTTTGGTGATTGTATGCGATCGTATGAATGTAACAGTAAGAATAATAACACACAGTTTTTAACCAAACGATTTGCTTCAATAACTATATAAATTACAATGAGATCGTGAAGCTATATTAGTCATGCATGTGTATAAAACTTAACCTAGGATCTCCTTTTATAGGACAAGGAGTCCTTTACAAGTAAACTATCAATCGTATAATCCTATACAAATAAGATATACATCATATCTTTCCTATATTTATCCATGCACGATTCAGTCTTTATCTAATAAATAGTACTAACTTCTTATACCAACAGTACTAACTGACTTAGTACTGATAGTGTATTCTTGAATGATCTTCAGCAGTACTAATTTATGTATGAGCAGTACCAACTGTTAGTTTAATTCCAAACAATCCTTCCCTAAACTTATGATTTCTGTGTAAATCAGTAAGTTTTTCGAATTAAACTCCAATGTTGATGATGGGGTGGATTCTTTCAAACACTTATCTTCAATCTTGAATCACTTGAGAATTTTCTTCACATATAATCTTTTGAAGAAACCATAACAGTAAGTACTCCATTAAAATCTTCACAATCTTCACAATTATCTCTGATTTTGAGTTGATATCCTCCCCTTAGTTACATAATCATCTTTAACAGCAACGAATTCCTCCCCTGTTTGGAAGAATCTTCACCATCACATGAACTAGAACATATGACATTTAAGCTCAGCCTCCATTATGACAATATGTACAAGTTACCATCAATTCAGTTGTTTAGTTTCAAACTGCTCTCAACACTTCCAGATGTGTAACCTTCTGAGAGAGGTGAATCATAGAGCATAAACTCAGTATGAAACCAAGTTTGAACCATCAGTACAAACTAGTTGAAACTAGCAGTACAAACCGTTGAGCAAAAATTTTTAGAGATTAGGATAAACTCAATGTGGAGATGAAAACAGTTTTATCCACTTATAGTTTTTAGCAAACTATCAGCTATCAACGGATTTGATATGTCTTTACCAATAGCCATTTGCTTTGGACTAGTCAACTCTTTACACTTAGATATGGTGAGTTGATAACCATACAATTTTTGGTAAATTGTCAACCATTAACGGATTTGAGTAGTCTTTACCAGAAACCGTTTGATCTGGACTAGTTGGTTCTTATGTGGATTAGACATGGTGAACCAATTACCATTTGTTGTGTGATAAGTTCTCACACTTGACATTTCAAACCACCATACTTTCCAAAGCATAATCCATATTAAAAAGCGTTCTTAACCTGAAATGTTAGTCCAAAACCAAAGAAAACACAATACACAATATTTTCTTTTAACAGTTATCATATATGACTAACAAATGTCCATAAGCAGTACCTAAAAACAATTCAGCAGTACAAACTATACAAATAGCACAACTAGCAGTACAAAAACAAAAACACTTAGGTGGTGTTTGTTTTGGTAAAAAAAGTCTGAAAACCTCTGATATCTGATTCGGTCAGAGGTTTTCAGACTTAAGAGTGTTTGTTTTTCGTTCAGATTCAGAGAAAAAAACATCTGAAAAAACTCTGATTCGGTAAGATCTTTGCATACGTCTGAAAACATCTGAAAAAAGAAAAACTATCGTCAAACACCGGCCACCACCTATCTCCACCGCCACCCACCAGCTATCACCCTTCTTGAGATTAAAACCATGTTCGATCTTATTAATTCAAACCATTCACATGCAAATGAAGTCGACTGATAGCATGTCGGAAAGTACAGGATGAAGCAAATGAAGAAAATCATGTTCGATCTTATTAATTAAAACCATTCACACCATTTTTCGATTTTACATGTAAAATAAAGAAGGAAGATCATGTTTTTTTGGATGGTGTGAGTTGCTGGATGGTGTGAGTTTTCTTGATCTCAAAGAGGAAGAGGATAATGTTTTGGTGGATGGTGTGGATGCTGTGTGTTTTGGTCAATTTATATGATAAGAATATTATACAAATAGTTTTAATTAATTTATTTTGAGTAAAAATATAGCTATTTTTTACTTAAATGTATTCAGACATTTTATAAAAACAAACAGTCTAAAATAATTCAGATTCAGACTTTTGGACCACTAATTCAGATTCAGACATGGTATTCAGATTCAGACATAAAATGTCTGAATAAACAAACGCCACCTTAGACATTAATCTTTTGAAGGATTAAGCATTCCAATACCTGTTACCAAGTACTGAAACCTTCCCACATCAAAACCTTTTGTTAATAAATCAGCAAAGTTGTCATCAGTATGTATTTTAACAACTTTTACTAATCTCTTTTCAACACAATCTCTTATAAAATGATGTCTAATTTCAATGTGTTTAGTTTTTGAATGTTGAACTGGATTTTTAATAATACATAATGTACTGCTATTGTCTATGTGTATAATTGTGTTTAAGAAATTGTACCCATAATCAAGCATCTGATTTTGAATCCAAAGAACTTGAGCACAACAACTTGCTGCAGCCACATATTCAGCCTCAGTAGTAGAAGTGGCCACCATAGTCTGCTTCTTACACTGCCAAGAGATCAATCTACAACCCAAAAATTGACAACCACCTGTTGTTGATTTTCTATCCATGCTAGCACCAGCATAATCAGAATCTGAGAATGCCACCAGATCAAATGCAGACTCTTTAGGATACCATAGACCTAAGTTAGGTTGACCCTTAAGGTATCTAAAGATTCTCTTTACAGCTGTTAGATGAGACACCTTAGGATTGAATTGGAATCTTGCACAAGCACAAACTGCAAACATAATGTCAGGCCTGGATGATGTGAGATACATCAAAGACCCAATCATAGATATATACATGTGCACATCCACATCTTCACCACTGTGATATTTTAATAACAAACGTGTCTCCTTATCAACTGGTGTGCTAACAACCTTGGCATCTGTGAATTGAAATTTTCTCAAAATTTCACCAACATATTTATCTTGAGAGATAAAAATTCCATCTGGCTTCTGCTGTACTTGAAGTCCAAGAAAGAAAGTAAGCTCACCCATAGAGCTCATATCAAACTGATCTTTCATTAAGTTCTCAAACTCTCTGCACATTTCTTTCTTTGTAGAACCAAAGATGATGTCATCCACATAGACCTGTACCAATAGAATATCACCCTTGTCTGTTTTAATAAAGAAAGTCTGACCAATTTTCCCTCTATGAAACCCATTCTTCAAAAGATATTTAGCAAGAGTTTCATACCAAGCTCTTGGAGCCTGATGCAATCCATATAGAGCTTTTACCACTTTATAAACCTTGTCAGGATGGCCTGGGTCTATAAAACCTGGAGGTTGAGAAACATAGACCTCCTCATCAATAGTACCATACAGAAAGGCACTGTTCACGTCCGTTTGATAGACCATAAAACCCATAAAGGAAGCATAAGCAAGAAATAGCCTTATTGCTTCAAGCCTGGCAACAGGAGCAAAAACCTCCTCATAATCAATCCCTTCTTCCTGAGTATAGCCTTGAGCAACCAGTCTTGCTTTGTTCTTTATCACAAGACCCCTCTCATCCTTCTTGTTCCTGAATACCAACTTAGTACCAATCACTCTCATTCCCTTTGGTAGATCAACCAGAACCCAAACCTTCTAAATTTTGAATTAAAGCTGTTCTTCTTGCATTGCCTCAACCTAACTTGAGTCTTCTAAAGCCTTTAGCACATTCTTGGGTTCAATCTGAGATAGGAAACATACAAACATACACTCATGCTCATCTTCATGATGTTTTTTTTCATACACAACACTAAGAAAACCATGGTGATCTTGATCTTGACTCTGTCTTCTTGTCTTGACTCCAGATTGTACATCTCCTATGACATTGGTAAGTAGATGATTCCTATGCACAATTGTTGAAGAAGTAGAAGAAGCTTCATAGTTGATAGGCATATTGTGCAGACCATCTCCAAAGAAATCAAAATCATCAACTTGGGGAGCAGTGGTAACTGGTGGATCAAGATTAAGTTGACTTGGTCCAGCATTATCAACATTCTGGTCAGCAGTAGAAACTTGTGACTGAGCAGTACTAACTCCATTTGTACTGTTCGTTGGAAGTTCAGTTTCTTTTCCTTCTTGTCCAATGCCTATATCAGCTTCCTTCTCTTTGTTTACACCACTTGATGATGGAATATCATCATTCTTTGTAGAAGAACTATACAGTGGACTATCTTCCATGATTGGCATCAATAGACAATCTTCATCTTCTTCATCTTCAGAACCAGCATTTTTGTTAGTGTTTGCACCTGCAACAGGCACATAATTCATGGAATCTGAAAGACTGTCAATATCAAAGATCCAATCTGGTCCAACACCTGCAACATTTTGTTTATTCTCCAAAAATTCTATGTGCAGAGTCTCTTCTACATGCTTGGTGCTTGTATTGTACACCCTAAAAGCCTTACTGTACAGTGATTAACCAACAAAGAAACCTTCCTCAGATTTCCCATCAAACTTTCCTAGTTGGTATTTGGTATTAAGGATAGTAACATGACAACCAAAAGGTCTCATGAAGCTTAAAGCAGGGGTTCTACCTCTAAGAAGCTCATAAGCAGTCTTATTGTGAGGTTGCACAACTAAAACCCTAGTCAACACATAACAAGCAGTGCTAACTGCTTCTGCCCAAAATGAAACTGGTAGCTTAGAGTCAGCTAACATTGTCCTAGCAGCCTCTATAAGAGTCATATTCTTTCTCTCAGCTACTCCATTTTGCTATGGGGTTCTAGCTACACTAAACTCCCTCTTAATACCTTTTTCTCTGCAAAAGTCATCCATCACCCTATTCTTAAATTCAGTCCCATTGTCACATCTGATTATTTTAACTTTCTTATCAACTAGGTTTTCTACTTCAACAATGAAGGTCTTAAGGATTTCACTTGTCTCATCCTTAGTTTTCATAAAGAATACCCAAGAAAACCTACTATAATCATCAGTAACAACAAAACAGTATCTTTTAAAATTCAGGGCTATTCACTGAAGTAGGACCAAATAAGTCCATATGCAACATATATAGAGCTTGAGAAATAGAGTTCTGGGCCTTTGGCTTACATGAGGCTCTGTGTTGCTTACCTTTAAGGCAAGAAACACAGGTTTGGTCATTCAGAAAAGTTTTGTTAGGTAACCCTCTTACCAAACCATTTTTAGCAATTTTGTTAATGGTTTTAAAATTAACATGACCAAGCCTTCTGTGCCACAACATTGATTCTTCCAATGTGGCTTTTGCAACAAGGCAAGTAAGACATTCTTTAGGAACAAGGTTGTTCATCTCAATACTATATGTATTACCCTTTCTGAGGATTTTAAGCAATACTTGATTTTCATCAGGTAGCCTGAAATCAGGAGAAAGAATAAGGCAGTCAGTATCAGTAAAAAGAACCTTATTCTTTTTATCACATATCTGTGACACACTAAAGAGGTTGTACTTTAACTCTGGTACAAAATACACATTATCAAAATCAAGATTACCAGTTTTAATTACACCTTTACCAGTAATCCTTCCTCTAACACCACCTCCAAAGATAACAGGTCCTCCATCCAGAGCAATGAAGTCTGAAAGGTATGACATGTTACCAGTCATGTGCCTGGAACATCCACTATCTGAGTAGCCTCTGTCTTCTTCACCATTTGAAGGATGTTCCTGCACAGAAAATAAAGATTTTAGTGCCTTTTGGGGACCCAAACCATCACTGGCTTGGATCTGCCTTGTGCATCAATATGAGAATGTTTATTGGAATTCATTGACGCACCATTGGGTTTGTTAGATTTTCTAACCCAATGTGCTGAGGCCTTGACAGCATTGCCCCATTTACCCTTAATAGCATTAAAGTTTCTAGCAGTAGGAACTGCTGACCTAGCAGTTGGAACTGCTGACCTAGCAGTTGGAACTGCTGGTTTAGCTTTAGACACCCATTTTTGATTGGTCATTGCTGTTTTCTTATAAAAATGCCTTTTAACTGTTTGTGCATGATTTGAAATTTTTTTTGCACTGGTAACAGTTTGTTTGTTCTTAAACCATTTGTTTGGTCTAGCAGTTGAAACTGTTTTGATGCCAGACCTTAACATAACTGCTCTTGGTGACATTTTATGATTCACATTAGGGTCAGTCAACCTTGTTGGACTATTTTGAGTTACCCCAGCATTGTTATTCCTATTCACCCTTGAATTCCCAAAAACATTCTTTTTCGATGGGTTAGAATCACAATAAGCAGCCAAATGGTCAAAACTTCCACAAACAAAGCATACTTTTCTAATCATAACAAACTCATCATCCAATTGATTAGATTTTGAGTGGTTCCAGTTCCTCTGACTACCCTTAGAAACTAGAGATCTGTTCTTAGTCCTATACATCTCAGCATACTTGACATTTTTCCTAACTGGTTTTATGTTTTCAGTTTTAACCACCTTAGGAGCATGTTTAACTTCTACCATAACAACATCAGGTTTAACCTTAACCTGATCATCCTCATCATCAGATGTCTAATCCTCAATAATTGGAACATCTGAGTTCCTATCAGAGGACATCTTTTCCTCAGAAAGAGATTTATCACTAGCACTAACATAAGAATCCTCAGCCTTAACAAATTTAACAGGATTCTCACTAATTTTAGTACCATATCCAGGAAAATCCATATCTTTAAACTCTTCTAAACCTGTATGAGCCAAATCAATTCCTGGAGGGACAAACATTCCTCTGTTTGCGGGTGCAACTGACTTATAACCTAAACCAGACTTAGCTTTATTAAGTATTTGACTCTCTACTATTTTCTGTACCCCTTTTGATGTGTACACTAGAGTGTCAACACTTAACTTTATATTTTCTTTTTCTTTCTTAAGTGTCTCTAGTTCACATACAAGTCCACTCATCTTGTCATCTTTCAGTTTCAAATCTCTCTTTAACACAGCTATATCATCATTAAAGTTAGACTCATTCTTTCTATAAAAATCAAGTTGTTCTTCCAAAACAGCTAGTCCTCTTTTATGATTAGACAGACTAAAATTCACTTGATTAAATTCTACTCTAAGATCATCATACTGTTTCTTAAGAGTTTCATAATCTTTTAAAGCATGACAAGTGTTTGAGTATTTTTGAACTATATGTACCTCAGAGTCTGAAAAGGCCATCAATGCAATGTTGGTTGGCTCCAGTTCCTCTTCCATAAAGCTCCAATCAAAACCAGCTCCATCCACAGCAACCATTGCCTTTGAGGAAGAAGTTTCTTCCACATTCACCGTCCTCCTATTCTGACTCTTGTTTCCATTCCCATTGCTCTGTTGTCTAGGACTTCTACATTCCCTGGCAAAGTGCCCCATCTTATGACAATTATAGCACTCCACCTTGGACTTATCATACCCAGCTACATCTCTTCCATTGAAGGTGATCTTGTTCCCAGTTCTTTGATAATACTTCTTAGCCCTAATACTTATCAAGGCCAACTGCCACTTTAAATCCATAGCTTCCAAATCATCTTCAGCAATCTGTAGAAGGTCTTCATTATAGATTTGAGACCCACCAGATTGTTCTGACACAAATGCATATATGGTCTCCTCAGTCAAGCCAGCAGTACTAGTTTTTACACTAGCAGTGCTAACTTTAGGGCTAGTAGTACTAACTGCTTCAACATCATCAGAACTGTTATTGTTGGAAGATGATAAGAATGCTGTGTTTCCAGAACTTGAACTAGTACTTCCTCCTTTCTTCACCTTTTGTTCAACAATCTTGAGATTGTTGTACAATTCATTCAGTGACATCTTTTCCAGTTCTGGCTTATTGCTCCAGACAACCACATAGGTGTTCCACTCAGCAGGTAGACTATTGAGAAACTTCATATTGAGATCTTCTTGTGGAATCACAATTTTCAGAACATTTAGCTGGCTGACAATCTTTTGAAGTCTATTAAATATTGCTCAATTCTGAGCCGCCATAGATCGTATTCATTCTGTTTCAGCATGGGGAGTTTAGCAAGGATAGATGTTTGTGGTGTCTCCATGTCCATCTTCTTGGTAGCAAGAGAGTAAATACTTCTGGATCTTCTAAATCAAAGTATCAGAAACCTGGCTCTGATACCACTTGACCGGATCTAAACACGAATTGTGTTGGAGATACTTTGAGTGTATACTTAGTAGCATACGGAATTTACTACCAAGTACTTAGAAGATTTAGTGTTTGGTGATTGTATGCGATCGTATGAATGTAACAGTAAGAATAGTAACACACAGTTTTTAACCAAATAATTTGCTTCAATAACTATATAAATTACAATGAGATCGTGAAGCTATATTAGTCATGCATGTGTATGATGCGTGGTTTTGTAACCTTACAACAGGTTTTACCTCTCGAGGGATCTCAAGAGGCTTACAACCCCACCAGGCAGTGTACCTGACCGATGTAGTATAGTGTAGTGGTAAGTACGGGGGATTGATCGTTCTCCACAGGGAATAGTGTTCGTTAGGTATGAAAGGCTACTCTAATTAGGTCTAAGGGTTGAGGAAGATTCTTTTTTATGTTTTTATAGTTTTTATGAAAGCAAGTAAAATCTCGGGTTTGAAAGAGTGGGCGGAATTAGTTGCTAGTCAACTAACCCAAATTACTACGAATGCAATAAAATTAAATAACTGAAAATAAAATGTGGTGAGAAACTTATGTGTAGAGAAATGTGTTTACTTAGATTTCCTTACTCCCTAACTATCTTTTACCGGTTAATTAGTGTGTATTAGTCGCGTGGATGACGGGTGTATTCCTTAATACCATTCGTGGGGTGGCGTACTTACTTCCCCAACTCTACAAGCTCCTACTTCACTCCTATGTCGAGCCGGCTAGGAAGCTCCTAACATGGGATCACTAGAATTCGCTTGTGCATTAAATACAACCATAAAAACCTTTAGTACGCATTTGGTTCATGTTTCTTAAGACGTTCAAGCAAGTTACCGAATAGGAAGTTAGCCAGTTTTCTTAAGCCTAACATAGATAAACAATCATCCAATACAACTAATAACACACTAACAACCAATAATCAATAGCTAGGTTTCATTAGATCTAAGCAAACACAAGATAAAATTAGCCTAACATGTTAAACAAAAGACAAGAATAAGATAGAATCAAACAACACATAGACATATTGAATGATTAATTGATAACTTATCTTTCAATGAAACATGGAAGATCTCAAGGCAAAAAGCCCTGAAAAAGTAGCTAAAATCGTCTTAGGGTTTTCTCCCAAAATTCCACACACTAAGCTCTCCCTTAATGACAAAAAATTAGAAAACTATATATAGACTTTTGCATCTGACGGCGTCACCTTATGGATTGTGACGCCGTCACCTCGCCGCTTTTAGGGTTCTCGGATGACCATCTTGACGCCGTCCCTCTTTAATTCTCCAAAATCCGTTCTGGCCTATCAAGGCTTGACGCCCTCACCTCTTGAACGTGACGCCGTCCCCTTTTGATTTAAGCCGTGACGCCCTCGATCAAGTTAAAGCGTGACGCCGTCAGAATTCACATGCTATTTTCACTGGCCCGTCATGAGTAAATTTCACGTCCAACTTTTCTTGCCAAGGCATGACGCCGTCCAGTATAAATTGTGACGCCGTCAAGAGTAACTTCTAGCCGATTTTTGAGACTTTGCCGTTTTCTTCACTTTAATGCTCCAAAAACGTCCAAAATGCCTCCTTTTCCAGATTTCTCCTCAAAAGTACCTAAAATGACAAAAGGAACGATTTAGGGCAATATTTGATCAAATAAATACGATTTAAGGCTTAAATGACCCCTTAAAAGCGGTACACTTTTCGCTTCATCAAATACCCTTACACTTGAGATTTGCTTGTCCTCAAGCAAATGTGCTTTTATTCTAATCAAAATACAAGTTAGGGGTCATTTAATGCAAACATAAAAGTAATTACAACAAATAATCGTTCCACTTCAATCATAATAAGCACGGAGATTACAAACTAGCACCTCACAAGTAGTGTTTAGATACTCACATCTCTCAAGTGTCATCAAAATAAATCTCATAAATGAAAACGGATAATATCTCTCACTACCTGTCATAGCAAATAGATTACCATAGGCTTGGGAAAGGATCGAAAACCTCCTCCACTAGGCGTAAGCACCTAAGATAAACTATCAAAGAGGGCTTTTAAATGGGTTATAACGTAAGGTGTAGGGAAAAGGAAAACACGGTTTTGTTGGATAAAGGATGTTTTACTGGTGGCGAGTTAAAGATCTTGATCAATTACATGTACTATACAATGTTGCTACGCCAAGACTAGACTCGATCTTAAGCTAGAAACGAAATAACAAAATAACAAAAATATAAAACAAACATAAAATGAAACGGGATGGTAGTCCGTATGTTTTTTCTATTTTTCATTTTCTCATTTTTTTTTTTTTTTTCTTGATTTTTTTGATTTTTTTTTTTTTTTTTTTTTTTTTTTTTTTTTTTGCATACACTTTTACCCTACCATCCAAAATAATACATCATAGGGGCGTTGCATTCCCCTTACACTTGAATTTTTACATAACTTTACAAATACTAATCTAATGACTCGAATTAAGATAATTGAAAAACTTGGAGTACTTTTAAAATATTTAGCACATATGGGGTAATAAATGATGTTCTTCCCCATTACTCCATTATACTAGTACTTTACCCATGAGTCCCAATCGTCCCAAAACAATATGTACAAGGATATGACTCGACTTAGCAACCATGTAATCAACTAGATAATTAACTTGGGTTTAAACAAATGTTGTAACAATAATGCACTAAAAAATGAGTGCATACAAGGTAGGCTAAGGCGATTTGGGTGTACATTTAAGTGGGGTGTAAACAAATTCTTCCTTTAAGTAAAATGCTTAAAGGTCGAAACGAAAAGATAGGCTCTGAGGGGTGTACTAGGGGTATCGTGTACTAAAAATGAGTACAACGCAAAGGGGTGTGGGGGAATTACTTGACCAATGTAGCCAATGTAATTATAACAAAAACACAGGTGTAAAACAATGGGTTAATCCTAATGCCTCTTATCATGTAGTAAATCTAACTACACGAATGTAGTCTCACTTGTGGCCTTGGAATGGTCCTAACGCAAGTTCTAGAATCTAAGTGCTACCGGTACACACATCATAGCATAAATGCTTTTCCTACCAATTCTAGGGGCGAACCTCACATATTTGGGGTGGAAAATTTTTTAGTGGTACGATTTTTGTGCTAGTCATATAACTCCTATCCGTGAGACGCTCATTAAGATCAAAGTTTCACTCCTATATGTTGTAAAAAATTTTAAATTTGGCACTAAAATTACCCTAACAAGTATTTCTCTCAGTTTTATTACACATCTACTATCAAACAAACAAAAATCAAGCGCAATGGCATTCTCTAAAATCGTACTTTTACCCCCCCCCCTTACACTTAAGATGAACATTGTCCCCAATGTTCAAATAACAAGATGTAAAAGAAAAAAGTAAAAGAATGAAATCAAATACTCCCCTGATTCGCTCGGTGGATAGTGAAATTACACGGTTAGATCTTCCTCCAAAGAGAATGTTGAAGCTCCATGACTAATGCATCGCCACAAGCTTGATCCAAAAACATTTCCTTGTCCAAAATAACCTGTTAAACCTGAGAAAACAAACACGAAAACCTGCATAACATCGGCGGGAAAAATCTATATATAAGGATATAATGCTTGTGGAATGATAATTTTGCAGATTCCTGGAGATTATAAGTTGGAGATTTTAATAAAAACTTTTTATGAAAACAAAACTTTCAAAAATTTCTGGAAATTAAATCTGACGCCGTCAGGTTATAACCCCTGACGCCGTCAGAAATGACCTGACAAAAATTCTCATTTTAAGTTTCCGGAAAATTTCTGGAAAAACCTTTACCTTACTTCCTGGAAATCCTGCAAAACATCATTATGACTCGATACAAGCATTTGACTCAAACACACACTAATATGTATGTTAATTTATTATTATTACGATTCATGTTAATTTGTGTTCTAATAAACCGATTTAGATTTCCCTTACACTTATCTTTTGCAAAATACCTTTATATGTAGTTAAGACGAAGTTAAAAACAACATAAAGCATTTTCACAAATTAGTTTTTAACATGAATCAATAATAATAAAAAATAAACACACATACGGAAACAAATAAAATCAAACAAACAAATAAATAAACACACAAAGCAAATAAAACAAATAAAGCTTGGGTTGCCTCCCAAGAAGCGCTTTTCTTTATTAACGAGTCTTGTAGCTAGACTCAAAGTCACGCTACCCTATGTAAGTAAGCTCGTCATCGAGGACGTCTTTAGGGTTAAGCTTGGATTGAAGTTTCCTATTGGTCCGCTTAGTACGATATGTCTTTTCAAACTTCTCTCCATCCGGGTCATACAATGTCATCTTAATATGCCATGACCCATCTCCATCTTTGGGTGGTTTATCCCAATTCCACTTATGATCATCTTCCTCACAAATCCACTTATTCATTCCTAGGTTAATTGGAAAAACTCCTAGGAAATCAATCATCCTTCTAAAAACTAGAGGGTCTTCAAATGGATCCAATTCGGTGTCCCTAGCCAAGAGTTGTTCTACCGTATGTGTTCGGTTAACAAAGTCCTCTTCTAGGTAAAATGGGCGTTGGGGTCCTATGAAGTCTCTATCAATCCAAGGTCCATATCTAGATGGTCTCCTATTTGATTCTAGCCAATGTGGTGTTGGTTCCTCACTAGTATCATAGGCATGTTTCTTAACATCATAGACTGACCAAGTATCTCCTTCTCCTACCGCTATCTTAGATTCCTTACAATCAATCATAGCACTAGCGGTCGCCAAAAATCCTCTACCTATCAATAAGGGGCATGTAGGGTCGCTAACCATATCAAGGACGTGGAAATCGGCTAAAATGGTTAATTTTCCAATGTGCACTAACACGTCCTTAACTACTCCAACCGGGTAAGCAACACTTCCATCCGCTAAGCCTATTATCACCTCGGTTTCTTCAAGTTTTCCTAGTTTTAGAGAGGTGTAGAGAGGTAACGGAAGTAGGTTAAGGCTTGATCCAAGATCGGCTAATGTGTCATAAGCCTCCGAATTACCGATCTTGCAAGGTAGAACAAATAAGCCCGGGTCATCTAACTTCTTAGGTAGTTTGTTTTGAACGAAGGCGGTCCCTTTTTCGCCTAATTTGAGCTTCTTCTCATCCAACACATCAACAACCGGACTTTCAAGGTGGAGCTCCTTGAATTCTTCGTCAAGGTTTTGAGTGGGAGGTGTTTCAACTATGTTGTTGACCAATTTGGATGTCATAACTTCTTGGTCATTTGGAACGATTTGGGTTTGTTTGAAACACGTGCTCATGGAATTGACCGAATAATATTGTGGACAAGAACTAGGGGACGAAACCGATGAAATAGCGTTGACGTTTAGTTTCGGGTTCTTGACCGTGTTGCTAGGGAGTGCTCCCATTTCTCGGTCATTGAGGGCTTTCAACAAGGTGTCAATCTTATTGGTCATCTCGCTCTGTTTTTGTTTGAAATCGGCTTCAAACTTGGCTAAACGAGCTTCTTGAGATGCCATAAATTGAGACATCAATCCTTCAAGATGATTGGTACTACCATTTCCGGAAGGATTGTTGTTGAAAGTACGGTTCGAGTTGGAACCGCTTGATTGGAAACGATTAGGTGGGTTGGAAGAATTGGGTTGTTGTGCGTTTTGGTTTTGTTTCCACCTAAGGTTCGGGTGATTTTTCCATGAGGGGTTGTATGTATCACCATAATGGTTTGGCTCGGGTTTGAAAGTGTACCACTTGTCTCCCGCTCCGTCGGTACGCGAGGATGCGTAGTCCACAAAAGCTTGTTCGGGGAGTTCCATGCAATCACGAGTGTCGTGGGGACCACTACATAATTCACATGAAGAAGTGATTTTGTTCACTTGGCTTGAAGGTTTAGGAGCCTCGTAGGATTTCATGAGAAACTTGACTTGGTCTTCAAGTTCTATGATCCTACGGTCGGAAGTGCTTGAATTGTTCGAAGGCAAAGATATTGCCTTGACCGTTTTATTCAAATCACGGGGATCACTCCAACTTTCGTTGTCATAAAGAGCAAGATCCTCTAGGAGAGCCCATGATTGTTCCGCACTTAGATCACGTAGCTTGCCACCGGCCGCTTGGTCAATGGTTTGCCTTGTGTAGAGATTGATATGGTCATAGAAGATTTGGACTTGAAGCCAAAGTTCTATGCCATGGTGAGGGACTTTTTGGAGTAAGTCCTTGAATCGAGTCCATGCCTCGTAGAGAGTTTCGCCTTGACGTTGTTGGAACATCAAGATATCATTCCTTAGCTTGGTAGTTCTTCCCGGTGGGAAAAACTGAGTAAGGAAACGAGTGGTGAGATCATCCCAAGAGGTAATGGATCCTGCGGGTTGACGTTCTAGCCACTGACTAGCTTGGTCCCGCAGAGAGAATTGGAAGAGACGCAATCGGGTCGTCTCTCGAGTGGCAACATCAAGGTCTATAGAATCAACGATTTTAAGAAAGTCCTTGAGATGTTGATTAGGATCTTCAGAACGAAGTCCATGGAATGCGCATCCGCTTTGCACCAACCGGATGGTGTCGGATCGCAAGGGTGTGATATTGGCTCCTTGAGTGAGCTCAATGGTGTTTCGATAGCCATGGTGGCTAGGACGGGAATACTCTCCTAAAGTACGGGCTCTAGGAGGTGGTGGTGGTTGTTGTGGTGGTGGGTTGTTGGGGTTAAGGATATTACCATCTTCCATGATGTCGGATGGTATGGTTACGAACGAAAGCACAAAGAAAATAGATAGACTAAAGAATATCTAGAAAAAGAAAATAAAAATCTCACTAGAAAGGAATCTAGCGAGTAGACCTAATAGAAATAACAATTCAACCTAAACAATAACTATTCCCCGGCAGCGGCGCCAAAAACTTGATGCGTGGTTTTGTAACCTTACAACAGGTTTTACCTCTCGAGGGATCTCAAGAGGCTTACAACCCCACCAGGCAGTGTACCTGACCGATGTAGTATAGTGTAGTGGTAAGTACGGGGGATTGATCGTTCTCCACAGGGAATAGTGTTCGTTAGGTATGAAAGGCTACTCTAATTAGGTCTAAGGGTTGAGGAAGATTCTTTTTTATGTTTTTATAGTTTTTATGAAAGCAAGTAAAATCTCGGGTTTGAAAGAGTGGGCGGAATTAGTTGCTAGTCAACTAACCCAAATTACTACGAATGCAATAAAATTAAATAACTGAAAATAAAATGTGGTGAGAAACTTATGTGTAGAGAAATGTGTTTACTTAGATTTCCTTACTCCCTAACTATCTTTTACCGGTTAATTAGTGTGTATTAGTCGCGTGGATGACGGGTGTATTCCTTAATACCATTCGTGGGGTGGCGTACTTACTTCCCCAACTCTACAAGCTCCTACTTCACTCCTATGTCGAGCCGGCTAGGAAGCTCCTAACATGGGATCACTAGAATTCGCTTGTGCATTAAATACAACCATAAAAACCTTTAGTACGCATTTGGTTCATGTTTCTTAAGACGTTCAAGCAAGTTACCGAATAGGAAGTTAGCCAGTTTTCTTAAGCCTAACATAGATAAACAATCATCCAATACAACTAATAACACACTAACAACCAATAATCAATAGCTAGGTTTCATTAGATCTAAGCAAACACAAGATAAAATTAGCCTAACATGTTAAACAAAAGACAAGAATAAGATAGAATCAAACAACACATAGACATATTGAATGATTAATTGATAACTTATCTTTCAATGAAACATGGAAGATCTCAAGGCAAAAAGCCCTGAAAAAGTAGCTAAAATCGTCTTAGGGTTTTCTCCCAAAATTCCACACACTAAGCTCTCCCTTAATGACAAAAAATTAGAAAACTATATATAGACTTTTGCATCTGACGGCGTCACCTTATGGATTGTGACGCCGTCACCTCGCCGCTTTTAGGGTTCTCGGATGACCATCTTGACGCCGTCCCTCTTTAATTCTCCAAAATCCGTTCTGGCCTATCAAGGCTTGACGCCCTCACCTCTTGAACGTGACGCCGTCCCCTTTTGATTTAAGCCGTGACGCCCTCGATCAAGTTAAAGCGTGACGCCGTCAGAATTCACATGCTATTTTCACTGGCCCGTCATGAGTAAATTTCACGTCCAACTTTTCTTGCCAAGGCATGACGCCGTCCAGTATAAATTGTGACGCCGTCAAGAGTAACTTCTAGCCGATTTTTGAGACTTTGCCGTTTTCTTCACTTTTATGCTCCAAAAACGTCCAAAATGCTTCCTTTTCCAGATTTCTTCTCCAAAGTACCTAAAATGACAAAAGGAACGATTTAGGGCAATATTTGATCAAATAAATACGATTTAGGGCTTAAATGACCCCCTAAAAGCGGTACACTTTTCGCTTCATCCATGTGTATAAAACTTAACCTAGGATCTCCTTTTATAGGACAAGGAGTCCTTTACAAGTAAACTATCAATCGTATAATCCTATACAAATAAGATATACATCATATCTTTTCTATATTTATCCATGCACGATTCAGTCTTTATCTAATAAACAGTACTAACTTCTTATACCAACAGTACTAACTGACTTAGTACTGATAGTGTATTCTTGAATGATCTTCAGCAGTATAAATTTATGTATGAGCAGTACCAACTGTTAGTTTAATTCCCAACACTTTGTACACAACTATTTGATGGGTCAACCAGCAATGGGTTTGAAGGTTGGGGACCATCTTCTAGTCTTCCTAATAATTGTGAAGATTCTGCTAATGTAGTGTCAATTGAAGATGATGATATCCAACATGTGCAAGCAACCCCGGAATCAACACAAGAACCCCCAAATTCGACACAAGAATGTTCTTCTGGTCCTCAAAGCAAAAAACAAAAAGGTAAACAAGCTAGCAGTTCAAACAAATTTGCTGTTGAGGAAGACTTTGCTAAAGTAGTTCAACTTATGATGGAAAAACATAAAGGAGATGACATTGATGCTTGCATGGAGAAGTTAGAAAAGGTTGGGTGGGGAACACATAACCTGCTGTACGACGTCGCAGTTATGCTTTTTAGTGAAAGCGCTGATTATAGGAAAGTTTGGATGCGCTTAAAGCCGGAGAGTTTAGAGAATTGGGTTAGGAATGTTGGACGCAAGTATGGGATATTGGACTAGTTGAATAAGAATTAAAATTTGCATGGGATTTGTTTGCTGCTTTACTTTAGAATTTGAACACCATATGTTTTGGTCATTTTAATTTTATGTTTGCTGATGTTATGGATTTTGAACATGCTTTTCATTTGATGATATGAATTTGCGTGATTGTGTTCTTACTTATTATGAATTTTTAGTGCAAGATTATTTGATACTAGTATTTCGAATATGATTTCATTTAAGCGATACATATTGTTAATTTTGTTTATATTTTATAATTGCAAGGTAATATATGGATTTGGAGGATGAGCTTCCGTTATTGTTCATCATATATTGGTATATGAAAATAAAATCTTCAAGAAGGACAGAAAGGATAAGAGATAACACTTCCATCTTGACCGGCCATGCGTACACACAAGAACTTTTAGCTGGATCTAACACACAATGTCAAGAGTTGATGCGTTTATCTCGTGATGCATATGTTTTATTATGCAACCATTTCAAGGAAAGAAATTGGTTGCAAAATAGTAGAAGTATAAGCGTTGAAGAGAAGATGTCATTGTTTTTGACAATTATAGGTCATAATGAATGCTTTAGAATGGTTAAGCGGAGGTTTCAACACTCCACACAAACTATTCATGCATGTTTTCATGAAGTACTGCGAGGGATGATGCAATTTGCAAGAGAAGTCATAGTGCCAACATCTTTTGAAGCAAATACTTCAGAACGACAAAGAAACTTGAGAGAAATATTATCGGTACATTTTATAAAAATATATTTAAATCCTATACATAATAACAATAATTTCTCATATATCAAGTTTCTTATTTAGGGAGCAATTGGTGCACTCGATGGAACTCTTGTACACGCAGTTGTGCCTGTCGATCATCAAATGCGTTATAGAGGAAGAGGAAAAGGTGAGTGTTTCCAAAATGTTTTAGGGATATGTGACTTTAATATGATGTTCACATTTGTTTGGGCCGGATGGGAGGGCATAGCTCATGATTCAAGAGTTTTGACAGAAGTAGCATTTAATCCAAACTCTAACTTCCCGTTTCCTCCACCAAGTATGTATTATCCTCGCATACATGACAATTTTATTGTTGTTATACATATTTTATTAAGTGAACTAATGTTCTCATAAACTTACAATTGTAGACAAATATTATCTTTGTGATGCTGCATATACAAACACTCGTGGGTTTATGGCAACCATATCGTAATACGAGGTATTGGTTAGCCGATTTCCGGCGTCGACGTGCCTTAACAAAAGAAGAAAGGTTCATTCATGCCCATGCACAACTTTGAAATGTTATCGAGCGTGCTTATGGTGTCTTAAAAGCAAGGTTCCCAATAATAAAACAAATGGCTCCTTATCCTTTTCCAGTACAAAGAAATGTAGTGATTGCCTGTTTTGCGGTCCACAAATTCATATGGAAATGCAACATTCACGATCAATTATTTTTGGAGAGCGATGCAAACACCATGTTTACTACTGAAGAACAAGGTCAAGGAAGTGGGGGACAAGGCATGGATGACACACAATGGGGTCCCCAAGGCAATGAATATATTGCCAATCTCCGTAATCAGATTGCTAATGAGTTATTATTAAACGCTTCAACATAAGATTAGTTCGTAATTTATATTGTTTTAAGATCTTTCGATAAGACTATTACATTTTTTTTGTTTATTCCAATATTACTTTCTTTATATTATATTTTTATTCAAGTTAATAACTTTTTTATCAAACGGTTTATTTTGTTCAATACAAAATCAGACAGAAGGTTAAATTGATAATTTCAGGCAACTCAGATTGCTCATTCAGAACAAACATCAAACAATCATTTTCACTCAGAATCAGGTTCACTCAGCATCTTGGAATCATTCAGCAACTTTGATTCATTCAGCACTAAATCATATTTTTTATCAAACAGCCCGTAAGTAAACCATAGGTGACGCCATATCTTGTTTATAAATGATTTTGAGATCCAATTGTTTTAATTGTTATACAGTTATACCATCTCATATACATATTATATTGCTTCTGTTATATTGTATACTAGCTTCAAGACCAGCCCGATGGGCGGGATAGCTCTATAAAATATTTTTGTTTGTAAGTATCATGTATCATAATAGGATGTAGAAAACAATGACGTTATTTGTTGTTGGGAATTATATTTTCATAGATTTGATGATACAAAAACAAGAAGAATGAAACATGAAGAATACTTAAATGATAAGCAAAATACGCTAAATGGATGCTGCTGCTAGCATTACCATTGCTGCTGCTGGTTCAGATCATTCCTGCTGCTAGTGCATTCCTGCTGGTAGTGCATTTCTGATCCTGCTGCTAGTGTTAAAGTTAAGTCTCCTCGTTAAGTCTGGTAGTGTAAAGTCGTTAAGTCTGGTAGTGTTAATCAGTTAAGTCTGGTAGTGTTACACAGTTAAGTCTTCTAGTGTAAAGTCTGATGATTACACAGTTAAGTCTTCTAGTGTATCAGATGCTACTATGAGTCATACTACTGCTGGATGGATAAGGATGAAGAAGATATTATTTGTATCAAAGTCAAAGATGTACAAAAGATAATATCTAGATATGTTCTCAGTCAACAAAGTTGCAAAACAAGATACATGTTGACTGACACATAACAAGTAAGTAGTAGACAAAGACTTATCAACTTTGTAATGATCTCCTTTATACTATAAAAAGGAGATCACACCCTTAGATAAAAGTGTGTGTCACTGTGTCACTATGTGAACACCAGTGTAATTTACAAAGACTCTAAAAGAGTGCTTAGAACTAAAACACCAAGTGTGTTCAAATGTAATCACAAAAAAAAGAGTGCGTGTGGGAACATTAGACATGGGGTCTGATGTTGTTTAGTTTTGTTAAGCCTCAAGGATCTTTGATCCCTGATTAGATTGTAATCGTACTACTATTGATCAAGTATTATTGGGGTTGATTTTATAACAAAAGAGAAAGTTTGGCAAAATCTTGTTGTGATAGTATTGTTTCTATCATTAGAATATTCCGCCTATATTATCATCGTACTCATCATAGTTCACCCTAGATCAAAAGGTTTAACAGCCTTGAGCCCATAAACGATCACGTAACTTATTTTAGTAAATGTAAGTAGCTCTAAAATAAGTTTCCACAGTTGGTATCAGAGCGCGGGGGGGGGGGGGGGGGGGGGGGGGGCTCTGGATCTAGGAAAAGAAAAGGTTTTAGCTAAAGAAAGAAGAAAATTTCATTTTTGCTTAATTTTTCGCAACTTTCTGTAGAGCAGTTTTGCAAAGGCCATAACTCCTTCGTTAACCGTTGGATCGGGCTGAAATTTTTACTGGAGATTCTTGGTATATCAGGGTAGATTCTTACCAGAGGGATCTTCAATTTGAGCCTTAGGTTGCAAGATATGCATCGTTGAAAACTGCTGCAGAAACAGTTGAGGTATGGTCGAATTTTTGGTTTTCTTTCAAAGTTCACACACAAAGGGGAAGAATCACACACAGAAGAGAGTTGGATCTTAAAAGATTAAATGCTTGTTTATCAAGTTATTATTGGTGAAAAAGATTATTTGTTGCTTATTTGAAGTTGAGGTTGAATTTTTCAAAATTGTGTTTTATCATACTTTTTGTAAGAAGGTAACTTGTTCGTTCGTTCAAGTGACTATGAATTGACAAACACTTACAGGAGTAACGTTGTAGTGCTCAGTGTCTCATTGGAGATGAGTTTATTGTCAAGAGACTGAGGTCTCCCTATACATGGGTATACGTTCAAAGTCAGTTTTAGTACAAGATATAGGACACAAGGATGGTTTATTCAGCTTCATCAACAAGTTGGTAATGATTGGTTTTTCTTCATCAGTCATAAAAGCCTACAGAATTGAAGATTCGAAATGGTTAACATATGGGTTTCAGGGGAAGCTTAAATGTTCAAGTGTTTAACCATTTATTGTATTTGTGCAACACCACAAGGGAAAGTTATTGATTTTTATTACTGTTGATTAGTATTGCTACTGATGGTTTAAAATTTTAATGTCTCTAGTTCATTTTTTGTGCGGAAAGCTTAATGGAGGGTAATTTGAGATATTAGAAGGATAGATTGGATGTGTAGTATTAGTTTGTAATTGTAAAGATCATATTTGTAATATTCTCTATTTGTTGATAACAAAAAGGGGAAGAGATGTGGTGGATAGCATAGATTAAGGGGAAGACAGTATGGTTTCATTCAGACGGATACACGTGAATAAATACAAATCACTTCTTTGTGAAAAAGGATACTTGCAAAAACTCACGTTTGTGTGTGTAGTGTGAAACCAGGTAAGTGATTACCCAAATCGTTTCCCAACGAGGTGTGAATGGGCAATTGTTTGAAGCTTGGAATTAGAGTGACTGAGGATTGGAATTCGGATTTTTGCTTTTTAATTAATTCTAATTGATATATGAAAAACAAATATACAAAAGAAAATTAAACTCGAATTAAATAAACTAAAAACGCGTAACGGGAAATCTAAAACGGGATAAAAAAGTGAAATATTAGAAAACTAATCCTAAAATTTCAAAATTATTTTTCTTAAATCCTAAATAATAAAAGAAAATTTTACAAAAAAGATTTATATTTTTCTGATGATTATTTAATTTAATATGAATTTAAAACTATTATAACTAATAAAAAGGATTAAAAATAGTAAATGACTTAGGAAAAATCTGAAAAATTCAGGTTAAGTCTAAAATAATATTATTAATCTAGGAAAAATAAAATTAGAACTTTTAGAAACCCTAATAAGCAAATGGGCAGAAAAGCAGTTTTTAAAATAAGCTAAAAATAAGCTAAAGTTGACCAAAAATTACCAAGAGTTCAAATATAGTTCAACAGGCTTATTTAAGCTTAAAACAACTTAAATCAAACAGCTTAACTTACTGAATAAGCAAAATAAGCACTTGAGCAGTTTGTACTAATTATGCAGAAAGAGCAGAAAATGGCCAACTTGCAGACAGATTTTAAGCACTTAAATAAGCTGATAAGTGGAATAATATGGGGGCAAAAGCTTCTCTTTACTACTGGCTATACTAAAAATCAAAAAGCAGATCCAGAAGAGCTTATCTAGGGCTTAAAAAATAAGCTAGAAAAGTAGCTATCTACACAAGTGTATACTGATCTCTCAGTATATGCTTGTGTGATAGGGGGCTTTTGAGCTGAGTTTAGAGCTTGAATAAGCTAAGCTAAGGTGCTGGCTTTTGGAGATAATCAAAGTTGACCTAGCAACCTATCTAGAAACCAAAAGTCAGGTGTTGAGTATCACAAATAAGCACTTAAAACTTGGTTTGGAAAATGTTGCAGACTGCTATGTAAGGGTCTGTGTGTGCAGACTTGTGCAGAATTGCACAATACCACAGAGACTAAACCAACTTTTGTTAATACATTATATGGACTAAAAGAACTTTAGTGATTCCAAAAATAAGGGCCAAAAGAGCTTATGACAGCTTATTGCTTATTTGGACTTATATAGGGACTGAAAATCCAATAGGCAATAAAAAAACTTGATTTTCTATATATTTGGCTAATTTGAACTTGGAAATAGCTTAATATGGTCAAAATAAGCTGGTACAAAGTTGGGCTTTTGGTAATGGAACAGTAACAAGCTATTTGACCCACTTGGCCTTTTTAAACCAAACACCCCTTATGAAGGGTCTGGTGAGGTTTTTCAAATGAAACAGACCATTTTAACTTATAACTTTGATTATTACTGATTAACTAACTTAATTTAACTCTATTAAGCAACTTTTAGAACAGAAATAAGCAATAAATTAAGCTATACTATAAAAGGCTATTTTTGGCTTTTTTTTAAGTGTTTATAAGTAGAAATGAGTAATGACTATTTAAAACTGAAGTAAGTGATGAAATATAACTAGAAACTAGTAATAAGCAATAAATAACAATAATAAGCTAACAATAAGCTATTATACAGTAACTTGGAAAATTAAATAAAACTTGGAATTTGGCTTACAACTGAAAGAGCTTATGGAATAGGTAGAACAAGATCAGAACAACTCTAGCTTGTTAACAACAAGCTAGAAAACCCAGAAAAAGCCTTCCTGAATAGCTTTTTATACCCAGAACTGCTTATTGGCCAATGGTTGACTTTTGTTGACTTTCTTCATTTCTTGAATTTAAGTACTGCTATTTCTAATATAAGCTTACACAAAGCTATGAAAAGCTTTCATAAGCTTATAGGAAGGTTGGGTAGTGTTTGTGATTGATTCTTAACAAAAATAAACTTAATTCGAATTAACAAACACTTGCATTTCTATTATCACTGAAACTGAGTACAATACTGAATTACAAGAAAGTGAATAACTTCAGAACAACTTGAATTAACAACTGGAATTGAAAATTACAATAAGTAAATGACTGATAATTAAAAACGATTAATAAAACTTAACTACTGCCTTTTTAGGCTTACAAAGAGGTCCTATATATACAAAACTAAGATGGGATATCTCTCTTATCTTCTTCTGATCATTCTTGTACCCTTGGATTAGCTTCAAATGATCTCAGCCCTTCAATAGGATTTTGGCGCCAAAAATGAGATAGTGGAAAAATCCACTATCTCTGGTTGAGTGTTCTGAGGAAGAAGCATTAAATGCCTTTTGGCATGTTGGGTGGAGTGCTGAGGAGGAGGGGGTGGAGTTGCAGAGAAATACTGTGGGTGAGGGGTGGTTTTGGTTTTGGCGGGGTAGTATTGAAGGGGATGAGTTTGACCGAAGTCAAACTTCTGATTAACTAAGGGAGTCGGGTTTGGGTTTATTTTTAGTGGATTGGGCTTGTGGGCTGGGTGATGGTTGGACTTGGGTTAAGATATTAGGATTGGGTTTGGCTGGGTTTAGGTATTTAGTTTGATCCGGATTTAACCTTAGGGACCATTTGTGTAATTTCCTGAAATATCCAAGGACCAAAATTGCCAAAACTCAAAACTAATTTCAAGGGTTATTCATGCCAAGTTTCAATAATAAAAGGACCATAAAAGATAATTTTCCAATTTTGAAAACCGGGGGACTTGTTTTGCCATTTTTGAAACTTCAGGGACTGAAACTGCCAATTATGCAAAATTTGTTTGTTTTCACCTATTTTCAATCCTTTTGCACTTGCAACACATAAAAACACAATCAAATGATATTTCCTGTATTTTTGAAGCATATCTGCATGTTTTTAAATGTTTTTGCAGTCTAGATGGGACAAAAATGATGAGTATTTACACACTCATCAATCCCCCACACTAAACTATTGCTAGTCCCTAGCAATACTTTTTGAAAATTTTAATGGATTTTTCTCTTTACCAGATAGCCATTACTTCTGGAGTAGCCAATGTTTTAGTATGATACTTTGGTACAATGATAACCAAATGATTTTGAGCAAACCATCAGCTGTCAACGGATTTGATTTGTCTTTACCAAAAGCCGTTTGCTTCTGGACTAGCCAACTCTTCACTTATAAAGATATGGGGAGTTGAATACCATACAATTTTTGGCAAATTGTAAGCCATAAACGGATTTGAGATATCTTTACCAAGAGCCGTTTGCTCTCGGATTAGCCAGTCCTTATGTGGGTTAGACATGGTGGACTGATAACCATTTGTTGTGTTAGTGCAAAGCACTTTCACTAAATGAAAAAAATTTATAATTTTGGCCAAAACGGGGGAGTTAGGGCACTAAAAGGTACAATGTGACAAAATTCGAGAGAATTCCCCCCCCCCCCACACTTATAATTGAATATTGCCCTCAATATTCAAAGCACCGACTATTATGCCGAGACTTAGAACGTAAAAAGGAAATACTACTAGCCAAGAGTGGGAACACAACAATTATTATCATAATTTTATATATATATATATATATATATATATATATATATATATATATATATATATATATATATATATATATATATATATATATATAGGGTAGGGATACAATGAGAAGGGGCTTAAAATGAGAAGGGTAGGAAGGATTGTGGGAGTGACATGTGTCATCTCCATGCCACATCATCATGCCGCATCACGGTTACTGCATCGTGATGCAGTAAAAATTTTGGCGGGAAAAAAAAATTTCCCGCCAAAAAAAAATTTTTTTTTTGGGCAAAAAAAATTTTTTTTTCCCGCCAAAATTTTTACTGCATCACGATGCAGTATAAATTTTTACTGCATTACGGTTACTGCATCACGATGCAGTATATTTTTTTACTTCATTACGGTTACTGCATCATGATGCAGTATAATTTTTTACTGCATCACGGTTACTGCATCACGATGCAGTAAAAATTTTGGCGGGAAAAAAAAATTTTTGCCAAAAAAATTTTTTTTTTGGCGGGAAAAAAAATTTTTTCCCGCCAAAATTTTTACTGCATCACGATGCAGTAAAATTTTTTGGCGGAATGATGATGTGGCAAAGTGACACATGTCACTCCCACAATCCTTCCCACCCTTCTCATTTTAAGACCTCTTCTCATAATATCCCATCTATATATATATATATATATATATATATATATATATATATATATATATATATATATACAACAGCAGTGGAAACTCCCCCACACTTAGGTGTTAGAAAAGAGAAAGAAGACAGAAATATGGGTGAAAACCCATATGGTGTGCTAATATTTTTGTTCACCGAGTCACTTAGCTTGACTCGACCCCGCATTCATTGGTTCATGGGGAAAGTTTGAAGATCCGGGACAACCATGGGTGGTATATCCTCTCCAAAGTAGTGTTTTAACCGATGGCCATTCACTTTGAAATTTGGACCGTCATTTTGAGATAACTCAACGGTACCATATGGATAAACCTTTGTAATAGTGAATGGACCAGACCAACGGGATTTGAGTTTGCCTGAGAAGATCTTTAATCTTGAATTGAAAAGAAGGACTCGATCACCAACGTTAAAAACGTGGTTATTTATTTTTGAGTCATGAATCTTCTTTGTCTTTTCTATGTAGATCAAAGAGTTCTCGTAGGCTTGATCACGCAGTTCATTTAATTCATTCATTTGAACTTTACGGTGATCACCCGCAGTTTGGATGTCAAAGTTAGCATGTTTCAAGGCCCAGTAGGCTTTGTGCTCTAATTCGATCGGAAGATGACATGCCTTTCCGTACACAAGCTTGTAAGGCGTACACCCGATGGGTGTTTTGTAAGCTGTACGAAAGGCCCATAATGCATCATCCAATTTATCCGACCAGGATGCACGATTTTCTCCTACAGTCCTTTCCAGTATTCTTTTAATACCACGATTTGAAACTTCCACTTGTCCACTTGTTTGTGGGTGATACGCGGTAGAAAGACGGTGAGTAATACCGTATTTAAGCATGACTTTTGCAAATTGTTCATTGCAAAAGTGCGTACCGCGATCACTAATGATAGCACGGGGAGCTCCAAACCGAGAAAAGAGTGATTTCAAAAATTTACACACTACTCGGGCGTCGTTGGTGGGGAGAGCTTTCGCTTCAACCCATTTAGACAAATAATCGACAGCCACGAGTATATACTTGTTCCCTCGAGAAGATGGGAACGAGCCCATAAAGTCAATGCCCCAAACGTCAAAAATTTCACAAACTTGAACGATGTTTTGTGGCATTTCATCTCTTTGAGAGATCTTCTCGTGACGTTGACAAGAGTCACAAGATTTGACTAAGTCATGGGCATCACGGTAGATTGTAGGCCAATAGAAACCGGAATCAAACACCTTCTTGGCGGTGTAATTGGCACCATGATGTCCCCTTGTGGGTCCATTGTGGCATGCCTTAAGAATATCAACGGCTTCTTGGCCGTGAACACACTGCCGGATGACTTGATCCGCACATACTTTGAACAAGTAGGGGTCGTCCCAAAAGTAATGCTTAACATCCTTGAAGAATTTGTTCTTTTGTTGGGTCGACATCCCTTTCACTATGAAGTTACCCGCATGGTAATTTGCGAAGTCAGCAAACCATGGGGTAGTAGAATCTCCTCGAAAAGCAACTGCATTGAGTGTCTCGAGAGAAAATGTTTCATTTATTTCCTTTCTCTCGAAAACATCTTGGTGTGGGTTCTCTAATCGGGATAGATGATCAGCAGCTAGGTTCTCAGCTCCTTTTTTATCACATATAATGATATCAAATTCTTGCAGGAAGAGAACCCAACGGAGCAATCTCGGCTTTGCATCTTGTTTTGCAAAGAGATATTTGAGAGCCGAGTGATCCGTATACACTACACATTTCGTCAAGATTAAATATGGCCGAAACTTCTCAAAGGCATACACCACAGCTAATAATTCTTTTTCTGTAGTGGTGTAATGAGTTTGAGCTTCAGTCATGGTTTTACTTGCGTAGTGGATAGGCTGAAAGTGTTTGGCTTTTCGTTGCCCCAGGACTGCACCGATAGCAAAATCACTTGCATCGCACATGAGCTCAAAGGGAAAATCCCAGTCGGGGGCAACCAGAATGGGTGCTTCAGTAAGCTTTTTCTTTAATATTTCAAAAGCTTCAATGCACTCGGGTGAGAAGATAAAAGGAGCATCCTTTTCAAGGAGATGAGTCATAGGCCGGGCGATTTTAGAAAAATCTTGTATGAATCTACGATAGAAACCGGCATGACCCAAAAAACTCCTAATACCTTTGACGGTAGTGGGATGAGGTAATTTAGCAATGACATCAACTTTAGCTCTGTCAACCTCAATCCCGTTCTTTGATATCTTATGGCCGAGGACAATGCCCTCTTTGACCATAAAATGACTCTTCTCCCAATTTAGACAAAGATTGGTGTCTTCACACCGTTTCAACATGTTTTCTAAATGGGAGAGACATGTTTTGAATGAATCCCCAATGACTGAGAAGTCATCCATAAAGACCTCCATAGTTTTCCCGATCATGTCGGAGAATATGGACATCATGCACCTTTGGAATGTCCCTGGGGCATTGCATAAGCCAAAAGGCATACGTTTATAAGCAAAGGTTCCATAGGGGCATGTGAAGGTGGTCTTTTCTTGATCTTGTGGATCAATGGGAATTTGAAAGTAACCCGAGAAACCATCAAGGAAACAATAGTACTCGTTCCCTGCTAATCTCTCAAGCATTTGGTCCATAAAGGGTAGAGGAGAGTGATCTTTTTAGGTGGCATCATTTAACTTACGATAGTCAATGCAAACACGCCACCCCGTAACCAATCGAGTTGGGATCAACTCATTATCATCATTTGTGACAACAGTTATGCCACCCTTTTTTGGAACACAGTGAATGGGACTAACCCAAGGACTATCAGAGATGGGATAAATCAATCCTGCATCAAGAAGCTTGAGAACCTCTTGTTTGATAACATCGTGGATTTTAGGATTCACCCTTCTTTGGTGTTGGACTGCTGGTTTAAAGTCATCCTCCATTAAAATCTTGTGAGTACAAAATTCAGGGTCGATACCCTTTATGTCGGAGAGTTTCCAAGCAATGGCTTGCTTGTGTGACTTCAAGACCTTTATTAGAGCAGTCTTTTCCTCATGACTTAAATCTTTAGCAATAATGACGGGTAATTTATCATCACCCTCCAAAAATGCGTACTCAAGATGAGGTGGTAAGTCTTTGAGTTCAACCTTAGGAAATTCATCGGTTTTCTCAACTGATTTGATTTCCTCATTATGAAGTTCAACGGGAGGGAGTGGAGGAGAATTGTCCTGATTCAACAATTTCTCGAGAAGAAGAATATCTCCCTCCAGATCAATCTCAACGTTATCAATTACTTCTAGAAATGAATCACACTTGAGAAAACCTTCGATCTCTTCCAAAATGAAATTACTTCCCTCAAACGGAGTGAGAGAAGGGGAAGAGTCGAAAATGATAGGCAGAGAAGATGTGGTGGAATCCCCACTCACAGAATTATGAGAATAACCAAGAAACTCTTGAGAGTACTCCTCTGAAGCAACATCAATGACATCGATTCGGTTAACCGATTCAGAATCATAATTTGAGGAGTACCTCGAAGTTTGATCGAGGTTAAAGGTAACAGCTTCATTACCCACACGTAATGTGATTTCATGCTCAAATACATCAATGAGAGCATGGCCCGTTCTTAGGAATCCTCTTCCAAGAATGAGAGGAACCTTTTGATCTGCGTCGAATTCAACAACCACAAAGTCAGCTGGAAAATGGAACTTCCCTACTTTCACAAACACATCCTCGGCAATGCCGAGCGGAAGTGATATAGTACGATCTGCAAGCTCAAGAGTCATGCAGGTAGGAGTGAGTTTAGGAAGAGAAAGTTTCTTCCATACTGAATGAGGCATCAGGTTGATGCTTGCACCAAGATCGGCCAAGGCATAGCATTCAACCATTCTCGGAAATACACAAGGTATTAGAAACTTTCCAGGATCCCCAAGCTTCTCGGGAAGCTTTTTCAAGATAACTGCTGAGCAGTTCTCATTTAATGGAGTTCTTGCCATTTCAAACAGTTTTTCTTTGTTGCTTAACAAGTGTTTGATTGTGGATGCAAACTTGGGCATCAGAATGATAGCATCCGCAAAGCTTATGTCAAAATGTAATTCTTTAAAGATTTGAAAGAATTTATCCATTTGTTGACTAGCCTTTTCGCGGAGCTTTTGCTCATTTAAACGTGATGGGTAGGGAATAGAAGGTTTGGATTTAGGGTTTTCAACACTGATTTCATGAGGTTCAAAGACAACTCCAGGTTTAGTCTTGGGTTTCGGAACAACTTGAGGTTGGACGTTGTCGCTACCTTCGTTATTAGTAGGAAGTATCTTGTCCTTAGTCACCTCAGGTTCACTTTCCACTACCTTGGGGGAAGAAGAGGTAGTAGGAATAGTGGGTCCATCATAAGCTTTACCACTGCGTATGGTGACAGCTTTGAGTTCACCCTTTGGGTTGACAACAGTGTTACCAGGGAGACCTCCCGAGGAAGAAGGTGGATTGAGATGGTTCATGAGACTGGAAAGCATATTCTTAACTTCGCTTTGAGAATGATCAATTTTGTTCGAAAGCTCATTCTTTAGCTCAGTTCCTTGCTTGTGTAGTGAAGATTGAAATTCATTCTTCAAATTAGAGATTTGATTTTGCATTGCCCTCATTTTGGTCTCATTAACCTTGATGTAGTTATCAAGTTCATTTGAGAGAGGTCCTTGGTAATTAGGAGCAGAATACCCTTGATTACCCCTTTGGGGTGGGTATTGATTGTTCGGGGCATGAAATTGATTTTGCATGTTTTGCCCTTTTTGTTGATTAGGATTAATCCTATTTGGATTGTTGGGTGAAGGAAATCCGGGTGGTCCAAATTGGTTGCTAGCATGGTAGTTTGGTTCCACTTGAGGACGGTACTGATTACCTCCTTGATTTGAAGTTCCGGCTATAGCATTAACATCAAATGAAGTGCCATCGGTGGCAGTACAATTGTAGTAAGCGTGAGGACCACCACAAGTGACACAAACTTCTATCTTTTTGACTTCAGCAGTGTGAGAGGTTTGTGGAGCAGAATCTTTCTTTTGTGAGGAGAAAACCAAAGCTTGAATAGCCTTCGTGAGTTCAGCAAGCTGAGTATCAGTACTAGAAGAACTCACGGGAGATGAAGTGGAAGGACCAGCACTAGCCTGGGAATTATATGGCCTGGTTCGTGCAGTGCGGACCTTAGACTTATTTTCAATAAGTGCAATGGCTTCCTTAGTGGATTTGCTCAGAAAATTACCTCCAGCTGAGGCATTGAGAGAATCTTGGTCAGATGGGTTTAACCCATTGTAGAAAGTGTCCATTTGCATCAAATCGGTGAAACCGTGATGAGGACATTTGCGGAGCAATTCTTTGAAACGATCCCATGCCTCTCCAAATGGTTCATCAAACCTTTGAGAGAATTTCATGATTTCATTTTTAAGATGCGTGGTTTTAGAAGGAGGAAAGAATTCATTTACGAACTTTTGAACCAAATCTTCCCATGTTCCAATTGATCGAGGGGGTTGTTTATCAAGCCAAATCCGGGCTGCCCCATCGATGGAAAACGGGAAAAGAAGAAGTTTGATTGATTCCTCAGGGACATTTTTGCATTTGATGGTGGATGTGATTTTATTGAACCATCGAATGTGATCTTGAGGATCGTCCCTTTCAAAACCATAGAATTGACGCGATGTTACAAGGTTTATCAACCCGGTTTTAAGCTCAAAATTCTCAGCCAAGCGTACGGTAGCTCTCTAAAAGATAAACGCACAGAGTGGCGGAGAAGCAAAGGTGGGCAATTAATGCTCCTTAAAAACCCGCTTCTTTCAGTTCGACAATTTAATGTCAAACTATCCTTAAACCTCCGTTATAGTTTGTTTATCAATCAAAGGTGAGCCGAATTCGCAAGCGATACAAAGGCAAGTTTTAATCTTATGTTTGGGAACTTATTATGATAATACCCAAGTTGAGGAATATTATATTAATTTTGCTTTTAATCTTTTATTTTACAATAAAACGGAAATGTTTTTGGGTTTTTAATTTTTATATGATATTATATATATATAAAAGAAAAGGAAAATATTTTTTTTATTTTATATGGTTTATGAAAGTGGAAACTTCTGAAAGAAGGATCTCAAGTCACTAATCGCTTAAACTTTAAACAATATTGTCGCAACACAACCTCCCCGGCAGCGGCGCCAAAATTTGATCCGTACTAAATAGTGTATATAAATATTATGCAGACGGATACACGTGAATAAATAAAAATCACCCCTTTGTGAAAAAGGATACTTGCAAAAACTCACGTTTGTGTGTGTAGTGTGAAACCAGGTAAGTGATTACCTAGATCGTTTTCCAACGAGGTGTGAATGGGCAATTGTTTGAAGCTTGGAATTAGAGTGACTGAGGATTGGAATTTGGATTTTTGCTTTTTAATTAATTCTAATTGATATATGAAAAACAAATATACAAAAGAAAATTAAACGCGAATTAAATAAACTAAAAACGCGTAACGGGAAATCTAAAACGGGATAAAAAGGTAAAATATTAGAAAACTAATCCTAAAATTGCAAAATTATTTTTCTTAAATCCTAAATAATAAAATAAAATTTTACAAAAAAGATTTATATTTTTCTGATGATTATTTAATTTAATATGAATTTAAAACTATTATAACTAATAAAAAGGATTAAAAATAGTAAATGACTTAGGAAAAATCTGAAAAATTTAGGTTAAGTCTAAAATAATATTATTAATCTAGGAAAAATAAAATTAGAACTTTTAGAAACCCTAATAAGCAAATGGGCAGAAAAGCAGTTTTCAAAATAAGCTAAAAATAAGCTAAAGTTGACCAAAAATTACCAAGAGTTCAGATATAGTTCAACAGGCTTATTTAAGCTTAAAACAACTTAAATCAAACAGCTTAACTTACTGAATAAGCAAAATAAGCACTTGAGCAGTTTGTACTAATTATGCAGAAATAGCAGAAAATGGCCAACTTGCAGACAGATTTTAAGCACTTAAATAAGCTGATAAGTGGAATAATATGGGGGCAAAAGCTTCTCTATACTACTGGCTATACTAAAAATCAAAAAGCAGATCCAGAAGAGCTTATCTAGGGCTTAAAAAATAAGCTGGAAAAGCAGCTATCCACACAAGTGTATACTGATCTCTCAGTATATGCTTGTGTGATAGGGGGCTTTTGAGCTGAGTTTAGAGCTTGAATAAGCTAAGCTAAGGTGCTGGCTTTTGGAGATAATCAAAGTTGACCTAGCAACCTATCTAGAAACCAAAAATCAGGTGTTGAGTATCACAAATAAGCACTTAAAACTTGGTTTGGAAAATGTTGCAGACTGCTGTGTAAGGGTCTGTGTGTGCAGACTTGTGCAGAATTGCACAACACCACAGAGACTAAACCAACTTTTGTTAATACACTATATGGACTAAAAGAACTTTAGTGATTCCAAAAATAAGGGCCAAAAGAGCTTATGACAGCTTATTGCTTATTTGGACTTATTTAGGGACTGAAAATCCAATAGGCAATAAAAAACTTGATTTTCTATATATTTGGCTAATTTGAACTTGGAAATAGCTTAATATGGTCAAAATAAGCTGGTACAAAGTTGGGCTTTTGGTAATGGAACAGTAACAAGCTATTTGACCCACTTGGCCTTTTTAAACCAAACACCCCTTATGAAGGGTCTGGTGAGGTTTTTCAAATGAAACAGACCATTTTAACTTATAACTTTGATTATTACTGATTAACTAACTTAATTTAACTCTATTAAGCAACTTTTAGAACAGAAATAAGCAATAAATTAAGCTATACTATAAAAGGCTATTTTTGGCTATTTTTTAAGTGTTTATAAGTAGAAATGAGTAATGACTATTTAAAACTGAAGTAAGTGATGAAATATAACTAGAAACTAGTAATAAGCAATAAATAACAATAATAAGCTAACAATAAGCTATTATACAGTAACTTGGAAAATTAAATAAAACTTGGAATTTGGCTTACAACTGAAAGAGCTTATGGAATAGGTAGAACAAGATCAGAACAACTCTAGCTTGTTAACAACAAGCTAGAAAACCCAGAAAAAGCCTTCCTGAATAGCTTTTTATACCCAGAACTGCTTATTGGCCAATGGTTGACTTTTGTTGACTTTCTTCATTTCTTGAATTTAAGTACTGCTATTTCTAATATAAGCTTACACAAAGCTATGAAAAGCTTTCATAAGCTTATAGGAAGGTTGGGTAGTGTTTGTGATTGATTCTTAACAAAAATAAACTTAATTCGAATTAACAAACACTTGCATTTCTATTATCACTGAAACTGAGTACAATACTGAATTACAAGAAAGTGAATAACTTCAGAACAACTTGAATTAACAACTGGAATTGAAAATTACAATAAGTAAATGACTGATAATTAAAAACGATTAATAAAACTTAACTACTGCCTTTTTAGGCTTACAAAGAGGTCCTATATATACAAAACTAAGATGGGATATCTCTCTTATCTTCTTCTGATCATTCTTGTACCCTTGGATTAGCTTCAAATGATCTCAGTCCTTCAATAGGATTTTGGCGCCAAAAATGAGATAGTGGAAAAATCCACTATCTCTGGTTGAGTGTTCTGAGGAAGAAGCATTAAATGCCTTTTGGCATGTTGGGTGGAGTGCTGAGGAGGAGGGGGTGGAGTTGCAGAGAAATACTGTGGGTGAGGGGTGGTTTTGGTTTTGGCGGGGTAGTATTGAAGGGGATGAGTTTGACCGAAGTCAAACTTCTGATTAACTAAGGGAGTCGGGTTTGGGTTTATTTTTAGTGGATTGGGCTTGTGGGCTGGGTGATGGTTGGACTTGGGTTAAGATATTAGGATTGGGTTTGGCTGGGTTTAGGTATTTAGTTTGATCCGGATTTAACCTTAGGGACCATTTGTGTAATTTCTTGAAATATCCAAGGACCAAAATTGCCAAAACTCAAAACTAATTTCAAGGGTTATTCATGCCAAGTTTCAATAATAAAAGGACCATAAAAGATAATTTTCCATTTTTGAAAATCGGGGGACTTGTTTTGCCATTTTTGAAACTTCAGGGACTGAAACTGCCAATTATGCAAACTTTGTTTGTTTTCACCTGTTTTCAATCCTTTTGCACTTGCAACACATAAAAACACAATCAAATAATATTTCCTGTATTTTTGAAGCATATCTGCATGTTTTTAAATGTTTTTGCAGTCTAGATGAGACAAAAATGATGAGTATTTACACACTCATCAGTGAGATTTAGTTATCTCAATTTCTCTACTTCGTCTAGGGAAATTCGTACAAGAACGTGTTTGTTTTGTAATCATCAAATAGGGGAATATTGTTGAGAATTATATTTTCATAGATTTGATGATACAAAAACAAGAAGAATGAAACATGAAGAATACTGAAATGATAAGCAAAATACGCTAAATGGATGCTGCTACTAGCATTACCATTGCTGCTGCTGGTTTAGATCATTCCTGCTGCTAGTGCATTCCTGCTGGTAGTGCATTTCTGATCCTGCTGCTAGTGTTAAAGTTAAGTCTCCTCGTTAAGTCTGGTTGTGTAAAGTCGTTAAGTCTGGTAGTGTTAATCAGTTAAGTCTGGTAGTGTTACACATTTAAGTCTTCTAGTGTAAAGTCTGATGATTACACAGTTAAGTCTTCTAGTGTATCAGATGCTACTATGAGTCATACTACTGCTGGATGGATAAGGATGAAGAAGATATTATTTGTATCAAAGTCAAAGATGTACAAAAGATAACTAGCAGGGTACCCGCGCGTTGCAGCGGCGGGTACCCTGTGATTAAAATTTAGGCGCTAACAAAATTACAGTGACGAACTGATTAACCGGAAAATACAAAATTATAATTTTAATACTTTTATTCATGTCTTTTATATTTGGAATACTGAAAATAAGAAGTGTATGAAACACACTTCTTATCTCTCACTTCTTTCTCTCACTGTAAACTTTACTCTTTCGATTATACTCCTGTCTATCAATTACACCCACAAACATATCTGAAGCCTTCGATTGTTTTGGTTTAGGTTTAGTGTAATTTAGGGTTACGGTAAAATATTCGATCTAACAAAAGTAAAAATGGTTTGGGGTAGGGTAAGTATAACAACCCGCAATTTTTCCATGGTCCTTACCCAATGTTTGTATCGAGTCCTTGTAGGCCTAGAATGTAGCACGTCGCAGCTTGACACAATAATTAGTTTAAAAACGCGAATTAAATTAATTTTGACACCTCGGGACAAGAATATGCGTATTTATAGTTAATTTTATTGGAAAAATTATTCTAAAAACAATAGAACACATTAAAATTTTTCGGGAAGTCGCCTCGACACTTAAATTTAGCTCGGTTACGTATTATAGAAAGTTTAGCTAATTAACACTTCCCACCCCACGCCCAAGTTACACAATTAGTCCTTGAGGGACACCATGAGTTCATTCCAAGTCCAAGCACTATAAAAAGAATAGTATAATCTCATTTAGGGTTAAACCCTTACCCTTTTCACTTATCAGCCGCTCCTCTTCTCTCTCTCTACTCTCATTTTCCGGCCAAGTTTTCCGGCGAGCACCACACACCACCACCGCACCTTCTCTTCCTATACCACCACCATTGAACTTCATCTTTTACAACCCTTAACCCATTTCTAAACAATACGCGCCCATAAACCCTCTCACACCATCACCACGCACCACCACTTAGTTTTCCGACCAAGATCTATTCTCATCCGAAGGTTTAAAAGGTGGGTAACACCGAGTCACCCGTGGTTGTGACTCGGTGTGAAACAAACTCAAACATAACGAGTTATTTTTATTCTTTTGGTTCGAATGGGTTATGTAAATAAAAGGGTTTTATGTTCTTTTTTTATTAATTGAGAAACAATATTAGTTTGGTATCCGGGTTTTGTTGTGTGTCGAGTTGCATCTAGCAGTGAGCATAAGCTCATGGTTATGGTCATGGTTGTTTCTTTTCTTTTTATTTGTTTCAGTTTTGTTTGGTTTTGTTACTCCGAGAGATAGGTAGGGTTGTGGATTTGTACATTGTGGTTAAATAATTGTATATTTTGGTGAAGGGGTAAATTAAATTGTGTATTAATTGACCACTTTAATAGTATAAATAATGTGGTGCATTAAAGTGGTGTACACTATGCTTAATTACTTGTAAGTCTGAAAATTTTGGTCTGAAAATTTTGAAGAGAGAGAGTCATCCCTCTATTATATGTAGTATAGATATCTAGATATGTTCTCAGTCAACAAAGTTACAAAACAAGATACATGTTGACTGACACATAACAAGCAAGTAGTAGACAAAGACTTATCAACTTTGTAATGATCTCCTTTATACTATAAAAAGGAGATCACACCCTTAGATAAAAGTGTGTGTCACTGTGTCACTATGTGAACACCAGTGTGATTTACAAAGATTCTAAAAGAGTGCTTAGAACTAAAACACCAAGTGTGTTCAAATGTAATCACCAAAAAAAGAGTGTGTGTGGGAACATTAGACATGGGGTCTGATGTTGTTTAGTTTTGTTAAGCCTCAAGGATCTTTGATCCCTGATTAGATTGTAATCGTACTACTATTGATCAAGTAGTATTGGGGCTGATTTTATAACAAAAGAGAAAGTTTGGCAAAACCTTGTTGTGATAGTATTGTTTCTTTCATTAAAATATTCCGCCTATATTACCATCGTACTCATCATAGTTCACCCTAGATCAAAAGGTTTAACAGCTTTGAGCCCATAAACGATCACGTAACTTATTTTAGTAAATGTAAGTAGCTCTAAAATAAGTTTCCACATTTGTGAAAAAACTAACATCCTTATGAAATACATATGTTGTTTAAAAAAAACATAAACTCAAATGACATATATTAATAACAAAAGCAATTGAAGTACAAAATTGTGTTCTACAAAATAACAAAAGCAACATTAGCATCAACAGTCGGGGTTGCAAAACTATCCCAATAAGAAGATATTCAGTAGCAGCTATAACTTAATTAGTTATGCACATTTAAAAATAATGAAAATTGCATATTCGAAAAACATTATCATTTATGTATCAATTTTATTACAAGTTCAGTGAAATCCTAATATTTTTGCGAATAAATTCGATTGAAAGAATCTTACATGTCAAAGTACGAAAAATTTTAATTGATTTATAAAGTATAAAAATGTGTAATGTTTAAATATCGTAATTTATATAAGCAATGACATATAGATTTATTAATCATATGTTGCAAGAACTAATTTATACTTCTCTAAGTTTACATGTTATATAATATTGTAACGAATACTACACAACATCTAATGATTAGCAAGTATCTTTCACCGTCAATTATCACAAGCTCGTAATACTATAGACTACAGTTTTCGAATCGTAATTTCATCTTGATGCACAAGTGCTTGACATTTTAATATGAAATAGTGTGCGATAAAGTTATTCCTTAAAATTCTCGCCATTCGTAAAATCAATATCACGAAAAACATGTAACCGAAAAATATTGCTCGTCAAAATTTTTTATATAGTGTAGCCGCAGACGCAACACGCAGAGACGCTGCTATTTTATTTAATGTGTGTTAGATTGAGATTAAAAGTTAACGAGTATGAAATTTTTTAAAATATCGCACAATCTTGACAATCTTTAAATACTTTTTGAGTCGTTCTAAAAATTGAAAAACGACTACAATACCTCCTTGGTGTTTTCGTCTGTAGCCATCAACGACAAAATGTTTTTCCTCTCTTTTGGTGCTGCATAGCGCGAGAATTCTGCTAGTACATAAATAATAGTACATCAATAAGGAATGACAATAATGAAAATAGTGGTAGTACCTACACTTATAAGTTATAACAAATAATAGGAATATAAGTACGTGGTTTCCGTTATAATGGTGAAAATGCTAATCGTAAGATTGATTACGATAATAATAATACTAGTAGCTGCACTTTAACAATAATAGTCAATAGTAATGGCAATAATAAGTCAATAATAATATAACTGGTGGTAAAAATTATTGATAAAAAATAGTTTTATTGCTAAAAAAAGGTTTTAACGAAAAGAGTATTTGCATACATACCTTTCGAAAGAAACGAAGATTGCAAAATGGGAGAAAGGCTGTTGGATGATAGAATTTATCGCTATCTTGTATTATTCATGTCATATTTACAATTGCATCAAACCTAAATCATGCAGTTCATTGTAGAGAGCTTCCGGGGTTCAAATACCAGCACGATTTGGTTAGGGATGTTCTTTTTGACATATTCAGGCGTGCTGGGATTTCAGTTAAGAAAGAAGCACCTGTGAATTTCTTGACTGACCCGATGGAAGGAAGATCGACACTTAGACCAGCTGACATTTTGGTCTTTGGATGGATAGGAGGGAAACATGCTTGTGTAGATCTAACGGGGGTTTCTCCACTTGTGGGATTGGGGAATCATGCTTTTACGGCAGGCCAGATTGCTTTGAAAGCCGCTTCATGCAAAGTAACCAAACACGAGAAAGCGTGCCTTGATAACCAACACGCGTTTATACCTTTTGCATTTGATACTTTTGGTTTCCTTGCACCAGAGGCTGTGGAGCTGCTCAAAAGAGTCCAACGGGTTATGCATGGCAATGTTACGACCCCAAGGTCTTTGAATGTAGTTTTTAAAAGACTAAGTTTTGCTATTCAAAAAGAGCTAGCGGCGCAGCTTGTTGCCCGCTTGCCTGTCGTTTCAGTGTAAAACTTTTGTACTAAATAGAAGTTATAATATATCTTAACTGATCACAATCAAGCTTAGGTCAAATCATTAATTATATTATCCAAAACTTTTTCTCAGTACGAGCGGCGAAATCGCTATAACTTGGTCTAGAGAGAAAACTTAAAACATGATGCAATAACTAATTAACTAATTTCTTGATGAAGATATTCAATATTAAACGGAAACAAATCTTCAAGCAGTAACAAAAACAAATCAAAACACTAACAAAAGCAAAAAGTTGATAAAGACATCCGATAACAAGTGGGGAAAATTAACAAGTGGAGAAAATCTTCGCACAACAGTTAAAAACAAAAGAAAGAAGCAAACAAAAACCATAAGCAAAAGCGAAGATAGGTTGTTGGCCGACAACAACGGCATCTTTAAACTAGTTTTTTTTTTTTTTTTTTTGGCAACATGCGGCTTCCAAACGTGTCCCAAGTGGTGATATTTGTTTGGTTTTGTGCAGAATTGAAAAATAAAGAAAATGACGTTAACCGCATCAGTTAACTCAAAATGGTTTGAAAGTTATGGGCAAAGCTGTATGCATGTAATTTGTTTGGCCAAAAATTGCATAAATTTTTATTTTTAGAAAAGGGATAAATGGCAGCTAGAGTTTAACGGGGAAGCATAGAGGCAGTGACTCTCTGACTCATGATGGCCGAGTATGTCTTGTGTTCAAACCCACTTTAATACCATACTGGATGATGAATTTCCCGTAATATTATAGTGCAAAATACACGAGAAACTTAAAAACCCCAATGGAACTTAAACTAACAACCGAGCTTGGGCCATTGTAATCTATCATCTAATAAGTACGTGTACCATTTTATTAAAGTTAAAAACGTTAATAACAATTTTGTAGCAAGTTATAACATCTTACCTGTTTTTTCAAATCTGAAAACACCGAAATATTATCTATATGTAATTTAAGTCTCAACCCAATTGTACAACAAAGTAGTTAAGACATGCAAGAATGTTTTGAGTCATATTAAGAGAGGGCAGGGCATGCAAAGAGATTGTTATGATGGTTTGACGACTCGAGGTTCATATACTAGTTGAAATAAGTGAAAGCATACAAATCTAATGTTACAATGATATAAATATATATATATACATATACATATTAGTGAGCTTGGTAAAACTCATTATTTTATGTCACGAAAACCGTAACTTATTTAACAATAATATATTTAGGTTTTAAATGCCATCCACGTCCAATATAACAAGGATAGTACTACTTGTAGAACTCCATGACCCAAAAGGTGCAGACCTTGCATATCTTTCTCATACCACCAAATCCAGCACCTTTAGCCAAGGCTAGAAATTCATCCTCCGTGCGCTCTTTTCCTCCAGGAGTTTGAGTCATCATGATTGTATCAGCATTGACGCCGCATTTCACATAAGAGCTAGTATCCGGTAGAACAGGAAGAATATTGTCTACAACAATAACCTTCCCATGTTCTGGTAGAGACTTGTAGCAGTTCTTTAGCAACTTTATGCAATTACTATCACTCCAACCATGTAGTACCCACTGTATCATGCATAATAGTTATGTTATGATCAATAACAAAGATGGTCAATTCTAAGTATTAAATTTACTCGAGCAGGATCAGATTACCTTCATGAAAATGGCATCACCTTGCGGAAGATTTTGAAACATGTCTCCTCCTACATGTTCTATACCTACACTTGCACAAATAAAAGTACTAAGAATGTGTTCCATTTTGTAAGAAACATGACAATAAACATACCAGGATATTGTGGTGCATGTTGAATCACATGTGGCAGATCTAAGTTAATGCCTTTAATTTTCGGGTATTCTGATATAATCATATTGAGGGAGATTCCAAGACCACCTCCAACATCAACCAGAGATTTGAGGTTGTCGAAACCATGGTAAGAGTTGAGAACTTCCTTGATCACGATAATAGAAGTATCTACCATGGCCTTGTTGAAAATCTCATTGAGCCTAGCATCCAACCCTGTATACTCAAATCCAGACGTTCCATGAACCTTGTCAAATGGAGTTCCTCCTTCCAGTACTGCCTCTTCAACTTTAAACCTTGACCGATAAACCAAAGAATGCAGCATATATATGAGTAGTTAAAAGAACCTTCAAAGACTAAAAAATGTTTCTAACTTACTATAGTTTTTTATCCTTTTGTAATTTTTTGAAATGAATAGTAGTAGACTAGTAACTAGAGTTCCTTTTGTTGCAACAACAACAATCTGATATCATCAAAATACAACATTTTTAATTCCTTCATCTGAGAAACTGTAACATATTTTTGAAAGAGGCAATTGCATATATGCACACTAAAACTTGCATATTTGCATATATACCCAAAACATGCTTAACTTGTATTGTACATCATGCATTGAAAACTTGTATTTTGGGGAAATATGCAAGTTTTTTATTTTAGTGGGTACATATGCAATTCTCCCTGTTTGAAATGTATTACTTCTTCCATGCGTTTCTTTGCTTAAACTTGTCTTTAAACTTTTCTCAAATTTGCAATAGAAATCTTCTACTCGCCATTTATTGTCAAGGATTTTCATAAAAATATAGTTATAAATAAAGATAACAATTGCCACCATTATCCAACGGTGCATCTGCATCATATATTCAGTAAGTTGCAATTGCCTTAAAATTGTCATTTACAACTATATATATATATATATATATATATATATATATGAGAATATATTAAACTTACCATGTATCGACTGTCAACTTATCTTGGTGCAACTGCAACATTGGGACTAACGACACACCATCTTCATTTGGTAAAAAGTGTTTGGCAACAGGTGCAAGTCCATACTCTCTAACCGGCTTACTTTCATGGTTTCGCTGGCTACAAGTGAGAATTGAATAGCTTGCAAGCAACCGGAGCATGCGGTCAAGCATTTCAGGGGCATTTTGGTTAGAGATGGACAAATGGGACGCTATCTCATGAGCTGAGAGTCGAGCATTTGGACCCGCCTTGGCTATAGTATCAAGGACCTTGAGCTTGGTAGCATTCAACAGCACCATTGGCAATGCTATGGATGTAACAAGTTGCATGGCATAAGCGAACTGCTCCTCCGAATCCGACATGACTTAGTACGTGTTGGTGATAACGTTTGCTTGATCTCACAAATAACCTCACCTTTAATAGAATAAAAAGTTGTTAAAATGAACGGTTGAACATAATATCATTATTGATTGAAGTCAATAGTGGGTTACTTTAATTTTGTACCTAATGTTTTTTTTATTTTAGCTAAGGGTGCTCATAAAAAAGGCGATGTTAGGGCAAAAGGTTATTATTTTTTTTCGCTTAACAGGTTAGTGATTCAAGTCCACGCTCGAATATAAGACATTACTCCAAATACACAGGATAAAAGCTTATTCACTAATAAGTTTAACCAGAATTGTTTCTTTATATTATTTAAGGTAAGCTTAATTAAACAACTTGTTGTTAGCAATTCCTTTATTTATAAAACCTAAAATTACACTATTTATAATTGTCTTATATTCTAGCGTTGCCTTTAATCACTTACCTATTATGGGACGGATACGGAAATTAAATGTTATATTTGATGACATTATCATATCAATTTTTAGAGTTTGACCATTTAAATACTTTGATCAAACATCAAGGACTTCATATATTTTTTAGAAAAGAATCAGTGCTTCTAGTTCATTACATGAACACATGGTATCGCTAACATACATAATTGCATGCTATCTTAACCCAAAAAAGGAGAATAGCTGCCACACAAATAATAGACAAAGTACTAATCTAAGCAAAATCTCATACGTTTTAATTCTATTCAAGGTGTTTTACCGATCCGAGAAAAAAAAATTACTAAAAAACATCACAAACCACTACAAAGGCTAAGAGCCTTAAAAATTGAGACAAATGCCAGCGACCAAGAAAGTCCCAAAAAGCTGATGCGCACTAGTACAATACAGAACACATGAAACCCTGGATACTTCTAGACAAAAGCATAAGTCATGTAGCCATAATGAAAACCAAACGAGAAAATGTATATCCCCCTTATCTATTTCAATTTTCAACATCTAATTATTTTTAAGGGATAATTACTTAGTAATGTCTTTAACTTGCTACTTGTATGTAGCTTTTATATATATATATATATATTGCTTAAATAACACAAAACTTTTGAATTTCGACTTTGTAGTGTATCGGATGACTAGCTAAGCAGGTTGCCTGATTTTATTATTATTAAAGGGTAAGTAATGCATTTGTATCAATTACGTGGTCCGGTTATTTTAACGTATTAAGAAAGGGTAAGTCAAGCGTCACTTAAGGTGAAAAAGAGGATATCAATGGACAATTTTTTATTTCAACTGCATATGAAAAAGCTAAGGGGTAACAAAAAGGTTGTATCTTAAACCCTATTTGATAGTATACTAGTGTGGTCAAACCAAAAATTTTGCCGGGTTGGTCGATATTTAATAGCCACTCCTACTACTATTATTCACGGTTTGGTCAATATTGTCGGCTTCTCGAACTATTATTCACTTTGTGCTAGATAAATTCTACACCTATTCTAATCAACTTAAATGAATGTACTTAAAACCGGCCACTCTTAGGTTAGGCGGAGTAGTGGGTGACTCCTCCCAAGTGAGGCCTCCGTCACCGAGTGAGCCCATTCTAACCATCACCTCACAAATAACCTCACCTTTAATAGAATAAAAAGTTGTTAAAATGAACGGTTGAACATCATTATTGATTGAAGTCAATAGTGCGTTACGTTAAAATTATTGATTGAAGTCATGTTCTAAAAACGTTATTTCTATTTTTCGATTACTTCACGTTTTGAGGATGACAAATGTGAAATCACGTTACGTTAAAATTAACGTGAACAAGTTTTTAATCGGAAGATCCCGTTTCTACGCAAAACACTCTAGAACAAATTTACAACTTGACAAATGATCAAAGAAGTGAATTTGTGTTTTATGACTTCACATTTTAATGTGACAAAACATTTTTTCAAAAATACACATGACAAATTATTTTTGAATAATTAAGAAATGTTTTAATGAAAAAATATGTTTAAAAATCATAACAGTTATTTTTCCCCCAAAATCAGCTCCAAACTTCCCCAAATAAGTTTTCACCAGAAAAGACAAAAAATGGAGCGTCTTTGTCTGGGACGGCTCCACGGTTCCACTAAATTTAGTGGAGCCATGGGTCACTTAGTGGAGCCGTCCCACTGTAACATTCAAATTTTTTCTGCCTATAAATACCAACCTACTTCACAGTTTTTAGGCATCCTTTTTCACACAGAACTTTCTGAGTTCAAAACCCTTTTCACACTTTCTTTCTTTGATCATTTAGATTAGTTTTTCTTTTGTTCAAGAGTGATCCTATCATCCCATCAAGTGATCCTCTTCATTACTCTTCAATAACAAGAGAAGAACACAAAGTATCCAAGAAGATACAAAGTGTTATCATTCCTCTTCAAGCGCAAGAGAAGAGCTCAAAGTATCCAAGAAGATACAAGAGTTATAGTTGTTAGGTTCATTGTAACATTAGTTACATCCTTGATTGTATCATAGCATACATCAAGATTATTTTTCTTTTGTGAGAGTGTGAGTGAAGATCATTGTGATCTTAAGAGATAGTGAAGATCTCTTGAAGCCATTGGGCTTGTGTGATTGATCAAAGGATCTAGAGTAGATAGAATAGGTTGAGTGAAGTGAGTGTTGATCATTGTGATCGTGTTGAGATCTTGGTGATCTCTTGAAGCCATTGGGCTTGAGTGTTTGATCAAGTGGATCGTGGTAGATTGGTGCTAGCTAAGATTAGCACTCGACATCTAGCTTAGTGTCGGAAATAGGATAAGCGACGTGTACGGTTTTCTCCGCCTTAACGGAGGTTGTTGACATAGTGCTTGAAACTCTCGAATGTGGTACTCGGGGAGTGGAGTAGGGCGAAGAGGTGCTTCGTAGCCGAACCACTATAAATCCTTTGTCCCGGTTTGATCTTTCCATCTTTTCTCTTTACTTACTTTACTTATTATTAGTTAGTTTAGTGTGTAGTTCATATTGGTGTTGATTGATTACACATAAGATTCGAATCAAGGTTTTCAATACGTAGACTTTTAAGAAGTTTTCAAAAGAGCTTAAAACCGGTAAAACTATTCAACCCCCCCCCCCCTTCTAGTTTTCCACAATTGGTATCAGAAGCCATGTCAGTCAAGATTTTAAAGTATATTGTATTTTAAAACTTGAATCGATCAATGGATTCCGACAAATATCTATAAGGGCAATCCATGCAAAGACCACCACTTTTCGAAACCGATTGTTTTATTTATTGGAAAACAAGATTCGAAACGTATGTGAAATCAAAAGACATTGATCTTTGGCATGTTATTACCGAGGGTGACTTTCAACTAACTCAAATGAATCCGGAAACTAAAAAGGATGAAATAGTTTCTTATGATAAACAAAGTGATGAACTTAAAAGAAAATTAGCCTAAAATACTGAGGCTAAAATGATGATTTCAAAATGCTTTGCCTAAAAAGGAATTTGAAAGAATTTTCATGTGTATGATGCGTGGTTTTGCGACCTTACAACTGGTTTTACCTCTCGAGGGATCTCAAGAGGCTTGCAATCCCCACCAGGCAGTGTACCTGACCGATGTAGTATAGTGAAGTGGCAAGTACCGGGGGATTGATCGTTCAACTCAAAGAATAGTGTTCGTTAGGATTGAAATTAATCTACTAGGTCTAAAGGTGAGGGATGATTCTTTTTGTATTTTTATATTTTATGGAAAGCAAGTAAAAATCTCTGGTTTTAGAAGAAGGGGCGGAATTAGTTGCTAATCAACTAACCCAAAAGCTACTAATTAAACTAATGTGCATGAAAGTATACTAGGGTTCTACAAGGGAAGTGAAGCGTATCTACCTATGATGTATTACTCCTTGCTAGCTATCCAATTCTACCTATTGAATTGTCACACCTTGTTTTAATTGACGGGTTGTATTCCTTAATACCATTCGTGGGGTGGCGTACGTACTTCCCCAACTTTCTAAGCTCCTACTTCACTCCTATGTCGAGCCGGCTAAGAAGCTCCTAACATGGGATCACTAGAATTCGCTCATGCATTAAATACAACCAAATAAACCTAGTACGCATTGGTTCATGTTTCTTAAGACGTTCAAGCAAGTTACCGTATAGGAGGTTAGCCAGTTTTCTTAAGCCTAACATCGATATCACCCAATCAAACAAGAGACAATAGGAAACAAGAATTATAAGCTAAACCAATTAGATCTATTGAAGTGTCACACCTTTATTGATGACGATAGATACATACATCAACAAGGAATCAATAAGATCTAATTAATTATATACAAGTTTCACACAATCATAAGTAGACACAAGGTAAATTAGCAAAGCATGATCAATGAAGGGCAAACAACCACAATAATGAAAGACATAATTAAGTTAGAATCAACAAACCAATATTTGATGTTTATGAAGTGATTGAAACCCTCTAAGTTGCTGGAAAAACACCCACCTAAACCCTAGAATCGGACTTAGGGTTTAGGGCTTGCAAAAAGTGAAGTTGTGATGTTGTATTTATAGCTGATTTTCTGTCCGCATCGATCTGACGGCGTCAGCCTTTACAAGTGACGGCATCAGCTCCCCTTTTTCACCAAATTATAGATCTTTTCGTCCCGATTCCGTGGCCTCTTGAATCACCGAAATCCGAGTTCGTATGAAGATTTTATGGCCAAAACAGTGACAGCTACTCCGCGCGTAAGTTATGATTGATTTGATTAACTTGTGACGACTTTTCTTCTTGTGCAAGTTGTCATTTTGACGTCGTCACTCTATGGCATCTGACGTCGTCAGGATGAGTCCTGACGCCGTCACCTTCAAGATCTTCTGGGCCGTCTCTCTTTAAATTAAACCGTGACCACCTATGGCGTCACAAAGCGTGACGCCGTCACCTTCCAGTACCAAAATAGTTCTGGCCCGTCATGAGTAATCTTCATATCCACTTCTTTGTCATAGCTTGACGCCGTCCCCTTTTAATCATCCAAAATCCTCTCTGGCGCGTCAAGGGTTGACGGCGTCACAATGGTGCTTGACGCCGTCACAGGTACTTTTCCAGCCGATTTTGAGACTTTGTCGTTTTCTTCACTTTTATGCTCCAAAAACGTCCAAAATGCTTCCTTTTCCAGATTTCTTCTCCAAAGTACCTAAAATGACAAAAGGAACGATTTAGGGCTTAAATGACCCCCTAAAAGCGGTACACTTTTCGTCTCATCAAATATCCCTACACTTGGGATTTGCTTGTCCTCAAGCAAATGAGCTTTTCCACCAATCGAAATACAAGTTAGGGGTCATTTAACGCTAATATAAAAGTAATTACAACAAATAGTCGTTCCACTTTAATCATAATAAGCACGGAGATTACAGACTAGCACCTCACAAGTAGTGTTTAGATACTCACATCTCTCAGGTGTCATAAAAGTATATCTCATAAATGAAAATGAATAATATCTCTCACTACCTGTCATAGCAAATAGATTACCATAGGCTTGGGAAAGGATCAAAAACCTCCTCCACTAGGCGTAAGCACCTAAGATAAACTATCAAAGAGGGCTTTTAAACGGGTTATAACATTAGGTGTAGGGATATGATAAACACGGTTTTGTTGGATAAAGGATATTTTACTGGTGGCGAGTTAAAGATCTTGATTAATTACATGTACAATATGGCGTTGCTAAGCCAAGACTAGACTCGACTTAAGCTAATGAAAAAAATAACAAAAAGATAAAATAAACATAAAATGAAACGGGATGGTAGTCCGTTTTTTTTTTTTTTTTTTTTTTTTTTTGATATACACTCTTGCCCTACCATCCAAAATAATACATCGTAGGGGGGTTGTATCCCCCTTACACTTGAACTTTTACATAACTTTACAATTACTATTCTATCGACTCGAATTAAGATAATCGAAACACTTGGAGTACTTTTAAAATATTTAGCACATATGGGGGTAATAATGTTGTTCTTCCCCATTACTCCATTACACTAGTACTTTACCCATGAGTCCCAATCGTCCCAAAACAATATGTACAATGATATGACTCGACTTAGCAACCATGTAATCAATTAGATAATTAACTTGGGGTTTAAACAAATGTTGTCACAATAATGCACTAAAAATGAGTGCATACAAGGTAGGCTAAGGCGATTTGGGTGTACATTTAAGTGGGGTGTAAACAAATTCTTCCTTTAAGTAAAATGCTTAAAGTTAGAAACGAAAAGATAGGCTCTGAGGGGTGTACTAGGGGTATCATGTACTAAAAATGAGTACAACGCAAAGGGTGTGGGAGAATTACTTGACCAATGTAGCCAACGTAATTATAATAAAAACACAGGTGTAAAACAATGGGTTAATCCTAATGCCTCTTATCATGTAGTAAATCTAACTACACGAATGTAGTCTCACTTGTGGCCTCGGAATGGTCCTAACGCAAGTTCTAGAATCTAAGTGCTACCGGTACACACATCATAGCATAAATGCTTTTCCTACCAATTCTAGGGGCGAACCTCACATATTTGGGGGTGGAAAATTTTTTAGTGGTACGGTTTTGTGCTAGTCATATAACTCCTATCCGTGAGACGCTCATTAAGACCAAAGTTTCACTCCTATATGTTGTAAAAAAATTTAAATTTGGCACTAAAATTGCCCTAACAAGTATTTATCTCAGTTTTATTACACATCTACCATCAAACAAACAAAAATCAAGTGCAATTGTATTCTCTAAGGTATCATCATTTACCCTCCCCTTACACTTAAGCTGAACATTGTCCCCAATGTTCATTCAAAGGATGTAAAAGTAAATAAGGTAAAAGAATGAAAACAAATACTCCCTTGATTCGTTCGATGTGGATAATCCGGTAACATGGTTAAATCCTCCTCCAAGAAAATGAACGTTGAAAGCTTCCTTTCCGAAATATAAATCATCTTCTTGTCCAATATAACCTGTTAAACCTGAGAAAACAAACACAAAAAACCCAAAGCATCAACCTGAACAAAGAAAACTCACAACTAGATGTAATTCCAGACTTAGAAATAAAAACAAAACGATTAAAGATATAATGCTTGTAAAATGAATATTTGCAGATTTCCTGGAGTTTATAAAACTAAAGATTTAACAAAAACTTTATGACTCCGGTAGAAAAACAAAACTTGCAAAATTTCCAGAATTTTACACTTGACGCCGTCAGGTGTTAACCTTGACGCCGTTAGAAGTGACCTGCAGAAATTTTATGGTTAGTTTCCGGAAAATTTCTGGAAAAACTTATGCCTCACTTCCTGGAAATCCTACAAAATATTCATTATGACTCGATACAAGCATTTGACTCTAACAATTACTAGTATGCATGCTCATTTAATATTGTTGTGATTCATGTTCAATCTTGTTCTTGTAAACAAATTTGGATTCCCTTACACTTATCTTTTGCAAAATACCTTTATATGTAGTTAAGACGAAGTTAAAAACAAAATAAAGCATTTTCACAATTTACTTTGAAACATGAGCACAAACAATAACAATTAAACTTGCATACGGAAACAAATAAAATCAAACAAACAAACAAACAAACAAACAAACAAATAAAGCTTGGGTTGCCTCCCAAGAAGCGCTTGTTTTTGTTCGAGTCACGAGCCTGACTCTACCCTTATTTAACGGAAATAGGGGAGGTTTTCCCTACACTTAGGAATAAGTGCGGGTGGAAGTAGCGATACACACCCTTAGGGTGGAAATATGCCACGTGAGGTGAAGGGGGTGAGTGAATGGCTTCCTTCATCCTAAAACTACCCGGATAATATTGGTTTATGGGTGGGTCGGTTCCTCTTTTGTCTCCTAGATGTAAATCTAAGGATGAAAAGTTGTGTAACGGTTGAGGCTCCGGCTCATCAACACTAGGAAATTCCCTAGAACTAAGAGTAAAGTCATCACTAAAAGTGTTCAAACCTATATCCTCTAGTTGTGCTTGGTCCAAGGGTTCTACCTCCATCGGGATTCCTAAAGTCTCTTCTACTTCTTCCGGGTAAGTCACGGGCGGTGTGGGTGCCTCAAATGATGGTTGAGTATTTTGTGGGCTTATGTTATTTACCTCATCATTCCACGTGTCAAGATCAACTATATCCTCATCAATTGTTTTCTTAGGTAGTGATAATAACAAACCTAGTGCTTCATCCAACTTATGGTTTATTGATACGGCTCTATCCACAATTCCTTGGCAAACTAGGTCGCTTTTCCTATTAGCCTCACTAAAACAAGATCCTAAACATGGAGGTTGTACATAAGAATCTATCCTAGGTGAAGGCTCATATGATTCATAAGTGTCTCTAAATGAGGTATTTTGAACTTCTTGGTGTTCTAGCCACTCAACCATATTTTGCAATCTTAGAAGTCTAAGTGAAAAGTCCATTTGAAGCAAATTACAAACAAAATCACAAAGAAAAGATAGACTACGAGAAAGCTACAAAATAAAAAGAAAAAATCTCACTTGATAGGAATCTTGTGAGTAGACCTAATAAAAATAAAATTTCAACCTAAGCAATAACTACTCCCCGGGCTGCGGCGCCAAAAACTTGATGCGTGGTTTTGCGACCTTACAACAGGTTTTACCTCTCGAGGGATCTCAAGAGGCTTGCAATCCCCACCAGGCAGTGTACCTGACCGATGTAGTATAGTGAAGTGGCAAGTACCGGGGGATTGATCGTTCAACTCAAAGAATAGTGTTCGTTAGGATTGAAATTAATCTACTAGGTCTAAAGGTGAGCGATGATTCTTTTTGTATTTTTATATTTTATGGAAAGCAAGTAAAAATCTCTGGTTTTGGAAGAAGGGGCGGAATTAGTTGCTAATCAACTAACCCAAAAGCTACTAATTAAACTAATGTGCAGGAAAGTAAACTAGGGTTCTACAAGGGAAGTGAAGCGTATCTACCTATGATGTATTACTCCTTGCTAGCTATCCAATTCTACCTATTGAATTGTCACACCTTGTTTTAATTGACGGGTTGTATTCCTTAATACCATTCGTGGGGTGGCGTACGTACTTCCCCAACTCTATAAGCTCCTACTTCACTCCTATGTCGAGCCGGCTAAGAAGCTCCTAACATGGGATCACTAGAATTCGCTCATGCATTAAATACAACCAAATAAACCTAGTACGCATTGGTTCACGTTTCTTAAGACGTTCAAGCAAGTTACCGTATAGGAGGTTAGCCAGTTTTCTTAAGCCTAACATCTATATCACCCAATCAAACAAGAGACAATAGGAAACAAGAATTATAAGCTAAACCAATTAGATCTATTGAAGTGTCACACCTTTATTGATGAAGATAGATACATACATCAACAAGGAATCAATAAGATCTAATTAATTATATACAAGTTTCACACAATCATAAGTAGACACAAGGTGAATTAGCAAAGCATGATCAATGAAAGGTAAACAACCACAATAATGAAAGACATAATTAAGTTAGAATCAACAAACCAATATTTGATGTTTATGAAGTGATTGAAACCTTCTAAGTTGCTGGAAAAAACACCTACCTAAACCCTAGAATCGGACTTAGGGTTTAGGGCTTGCAAAAAGTGAAGTTGTGATGTTGTATTTATAGCTGATTTTCTGTCCGCATTGATCTGACGGCGTCAGCCTTTACAAGTGACGGCGTCAGCTCCCCTTTTTCACCAAATTGTAGATCTTTTCGTCCCGATTCCGTGGCCTATTGAAT
>CP139502.1:310871274-311168774 GCA_021014915.2 Artemisia tridentata subsp. tridentata
GAATGTTCGAGTTCCGATAGTGAAGATGAAGAATATGCGTTAGCGGTTAGGGACTTTAAAAAGTTCTTTAGGAGAAGAGGTAGGTTCGTTAGGCAACCTCGTGATGAAAAGAAGACATCACAAAAGAACCATGTTGAAAAGAAAGGGACAAGTGATAGGAAATGCTTTAGATGCGGAGATCCTAATCATCTCATAGGAGAGTGTCCTAAACCGCCGAAATTCAACAACCAACGAGCTTTTATAGGAGGCTCTTGGAGTGATAGCGGTGAAGACGAAGAAAGAAGCCCAAGGACGAAACATGTCTAATGGCTCAAGCTTCAAATGAGGTACGTTATGACTACCCTGATTATTATGATAATTCGTCAATAGATGATAACACACTAAATGATGAATATAATAATCTATGCGAAGTTAGTTCAAAAATTTTAGGTAGAAACAAATCACTAAAAGTAAAATTGCATGAACTCGAAATGCAAATCTTAGAACAAAAAGATCAAGTCAAAAGACTTGAGAGAAATAAGAAAGTAGATGTAGATTGTGAGTCATGCATAAGTCTTCGAGCTGAAAATGAAAAACTCAAGGAAAATGCATTTAGGATCATTAGGTTTGAAAAAGAAACAGATAATGCTTCGACAAGTAAAACTGAACAAGTAAAATCTGTCAAACCCACGAGCTCTGTCAAAACAACAGACGGCACCACTAAAGGTACGGACGGTACCATTAAATTTAATGGTACCGTGGTATCGTCTGATGCTGATGACAGAACAGAGCCGAAATTGAAAAATGATTTAAGCCCTAAACCAAGTCACATAATTGTAAATGGTACAAAAGTATCTATTGCTAGTATAGAGGAAGTCAAAAGATTTTGCAAACCTGCGTCAAACCTCAGACCTGGATCTGTAAAACCCGACACTAGGTTTAAGACTCCTCCACCTAGAAGAACAAATGTTCCCAAACCTCGGTCAAGAACTCCTCTACCGAGACGTAACTCTAGAAGACAAAGTTTTCCAAGTAACTATCCCGTAACTTGGAATAACCGTCAACTACAAAGTTACTTACCATGGGAAATTTGTTCTCCGTTTCAACATCCTAACCAAATGCAAGTAATGCATGGGATGTTTAATGCTAACAACTTTGGACCCATGAGATATTGGGGACCAAATGTTTGAATGCTTGTCTTATTCAATAGATATGCTTAGGAATCGACTTGGAGCCTGATGAATGGGTCAAGGATAGTGGATGCACTAATCACATGACGGGCAACCGAAGTCTATTCTCATCATACAAGGCATACAACGGAGGTAATGTCACTTTCGGTAGCAAACTTAAGGGCAACATTATAGGCAAAGGTACGATTACTCAAGACTCTATCACTATTAGAAATGTTGAGTACGTAGATAACTTAGGATTTAACTTACTTAGCATTAGTCAAATGGTAGATAATAAGTGTAGAGTTATATTCTCCGAAGAGGGTAGTGAGATTATTAAGAATGGCAAAACCATAGGCAAAGGAGTTAGGAAAAATGGCTTATTTGTAATGAAGATAGGAAATAAGCCTCAAGATAAGATTTGCTTAGCAACCAGAGATGACAACTCAACTCTATGGCATAGGAGACTAGGTCACGCCAATATGCGTTTAATACAATCATTGGTGTCTAAGGAACTAGTTAGAAACCTACTTAAGATTAAGTTTGACAAACATTTTTGTGACTCAGGTAAAGTTGGAAAACAAGCTCATTCTAGTCACAAAGCTAAGAACATGGTCTCGACCTCTAGATGCCTAGAACTCCTACACATGGACTTATTCGGTCCATCCGCCGTACGGAGCTACGGAGGAAATTACTACACCTTAGTAATAGTTGATGACTACTCTAGGTATACTTGGACTAGATTTCTTAAGAATAAAACACAAGCTTTTGAGGAATTTGAAATCTTTAGTAAGAAAGTCCAAAATCAACTAAGGGTGTAAAATAGTTTCTATTAGGACGGATCATGGTCAGGAATTTGATAATGAAGTGCAATTTGGAGTCTATTGTGATGATAATGGTATTACTCACAATTTCTCGGCTCCACGCACTCCACAATCAAATGGGGCAGTTGAGCGGAAAAATCGTACTCTACAAGAAATGGGTAGAACGATGTTGAATGAACAATCAATTCCGTAAAATTTTTGGTGTAATGCGGTGGACACCTCAACTTACATTCTTAATAGAATTCTAATTAGGCCCGATATCATGTTTAGTGTCTGCCTTTATGCTCACTTCCAAGAGGATCCCAAAACCTCTCACCTTGAAGCGGTTAAGCGTATCTTCCGATACATTAAAGGCACTATACACTTGGGATTATTTTATCCCAAGGGGACCGGTGTAGAAACTGTTTTCTATGCCGACTTTGATCATGTGGGAGATTATGTGGATCGAAAGAGTACGAGTGGCGTTTGTACCTTCATGGGTTGTTGTCTAACTTCTTGGTTCTCCAAGAAACAAACGGCTCTTGCTATCTCCACGACCGAAGCCGAGTACGTAAGCGCCGGAAAGGCATGTCAACAAGCACTATGGATGAAACAAGCCCTTATAGATTATGACATCCATCTAGATGACGTCCCAATTATGTGCGATAATAAAGGTGCTATTGACTTGAGCAAAAACCCCGTTCAACACTCCCGTACTAAACACAAGAAAATTCGCCACCACTTCCTTCGCGATAATGTTCAGAAAGGAAATATTTCTATTGAGAAAGTTCCTTCTCAGGACAATATCGCAGACATCTTAACCAACCCTCTCAAACGAGAATCCTTTAACTACCTCCGTCTAGGTCTAGGAATGATGGAACATATTCCATAAATCTCATGACTCTTGAATTCATCTCGTGTGTCTCGTTTCGTCTAGTTTAGGTTCCCCTCATCAAAAGAATTTATTAGGTATAAATTCTTTCCTCGTGTCAAAAAGTCTCACTAAAATAGTGAGACTCATTCGTCAAAAAATCAAAATGGGACAGAAAACCATCCCAGCAGATCACGGCTATACTAAATGTGGCACGACACCATTAAATTTAACGGTACCGTGGAACCGTGTATCTGGCACATTCTGTATTTCTGTCCCCTTTTTTCCACACTACTCATTTCAAAACCTATCTACTTATGCAACTGTTGTCATAACCTTACCTCACAACCCAAAACTCAATCACACCCCTTCAAGATCATATTCAAGACATTGTCTTTCAAGATTCTCAATCATTTCCACTTTTTCAACACTAATTGTAAGTTTTCCTACTCTAATTTTCTCTAATTTTGAGTCTAGGGTTTGTTCATTAATGAAAATTGAATTGGGGTCTTTCAATTTTTACTAGGAAACTTTCAATTAGAAGTCATCAACACTAAAATATTTCAAAATCTTTGGTGCTAAAACATTGAAGCCACCAAACACCCCAATTCCATGGTTTTCAAGAATCTCACGAAACTAGGATCATGAAACATTTTTCATGCATTGTTGATGCAAACTAAAAACGTTTTCTCATGCATACATGATCTCACGAATATTGATCGAATTGCATAATCAATATGTATTTTTCGATATATTTGTTTGAGCAAAAGTAAAATTAGGAGTGTTTGGGTAATCTCATTATTTTCTTTTGAGTCGAGATTACCGCACCTCCACATAGTTTGCATATAGGCACACACTAGACATGTGTATGTAATGCAACTGTTCTTAGCTCTAATTTTTCCTAAAAATTTTCCTATAGGAAACAAAAATGTCTCATGAATATGATTTTGATCATCTTCTAACCGATACCAACACACCTGAAATTTTCGTGAATCCACAACACCCGGTAACCACATTCGTGCCTATGTCAATCTTGAAACCCGTCGGTTTCATGAAGGTCGTGTCGTTGATCCATCCCTAATCTATCATCGGGACATCAACACTTCATTTAGAGCTATAAGATTCGATTTTTTACTCCACATCAACGAGCAAATTTGTCCTCGTTTTGTGTTGGAGTTCTTTCGAAAAGTCGAACTCGTAAGTAACGAGAATCAATCTTTGTCACTTTGGTTTTGGATCCAAAGTATCAAATTTGTCTTAACCCTTGAGCAATTCGCTCAAATCCTTCGTATTCCCAATCATGGGCAATGTGCCTATACTGAAGATTGGTGTCTTGAGTCCCTCTTCAACTATCGTGAAGAGGATAGTCCATATTGCTCCTACATACCCTCTCCAACCGAACTTACCAAACTCATTTGTAATCACAAGTACTCCTCCCCTTACCCAAATCCAACAAAAATCCGTCTGGATGAGGTCCGTCATGAACTACTTTCTTGGGCAGTCATCCTGCGAGAAAATGTTCTAAGTCTAACAGAAAATCGTGAGCAACTTCCGGCGTGTTGTGCTCATATGATTTACTGTCTCCTAACCCAACAACCATACAATCTCGCCTACTTCTTCGCTAAGCGAATTGTACATCTCAAGGGAAACAAAAATAAATTGATACCCTATGGGATGTTCCTAACCCGTCTCTATCACCACTTCATAACCTTTCACCCTTACCTTCATGGTCCTCAATACTCACTTTTCACACCCGTCATGAAACCCATAACCGAGTCATATGTCTCATCCATTCTCATTTCCGAATCCTCCACCTACTATGCACCCTTTGATGATCCTAATCATGAGAATGAGATGCTTGTTCAAGACGAGAATGTGACAAGAACGGGAGAATGCTCAAGCCATAAGTAGTTATGAAAGGATTTATATCTCTTATTAGGGTTTATTCTTAATAGACCATATTAGGAATTAATACTCTTAATTATCTTGCATGCTTAACATTAAATCCTTTACCTTGCATGAATATTCTATGTGATATTTGGATGATAGTTTATCTTTTCCTTTATGCTTGCATGCTTATGCTTATCTTGGCAATTTACATGGTAACCTTTATGTGCTAGATATAGCTTAATATGGGACATATTAGGAAAATAAGTCTTTAGTGACTTTAGGCACTATCATTTCCAGGAACTAGTTCCCCTAGAAAACATTCCACTAGCTGCCCAGAACTAGCCTGAACTGGAAAATTCGTGACTACAGTGTCACGGTATCGTTAATAGGCCACGGTACCGTTAAATTTAACGGTACCGTGTGAAATTTAGTGGTACCGTGCACCTATTTCACGAATTTTCATTTGTTCCTCCTACAATCCCTGCAACTCTAACCTCAAACCTGCAAATCTTACAACATCACACACACCCTAAGATTCCCTTGCTACACCATAGGACACTCCCATCCACGTTAATTCAAATTTCATCCATCTTGACTATATAAGGCTTCACCCTTGCAAGTTTATCTTGCACTTCATCTTCAACCTCTCATCACATACACACCATGTCCTCCACACAAGGATCCACCACTCACATCTCAAAGAAACCTAGAATAACCGTAAAACCACCAACAAGACCACTCTTTGTGGATCTTACAAAAGATGATGAAGCAATGACACCACCTTCCCAAGCCACTCCCAAATCACCATCACCACCTAATGCACCCTCCAAAACATCATCTTCCTACACAACATCTTCATCATCCTTCAACACCACATCATCAATGGAGTACACACTATCCCCCATAACTCCATTGGACTATAACATGCCAACTCCATCACAAACAAACTCACCACCACCTCCTTCCCCTATCATGGCACAACCCATCCAACCCCATCCCTTTGATCTACATAGTGCCAATTGCCTATGTTGCCTCCACAACCGTAACCTCATCTTCTCCTTGAGAGATGAAATTCACTTCATGTTCTCCTATGTGGAACACCTCTTAACACCACCACCACCCCAAATGATGACACCATCTCCACCACCTCCTAGCTAACAAAACTAGACATGTTCATGTTTAGTTTTTCACTAATAAATCGTTAGGATCCCTCTTGAAAATGAAGTTTGCCTCTAGTCATTAGGGATTTATGCTTCTAATTGTCTCTTATTTTCTTCATCATGTAGTCATACCTATGTATGACACATATTTTATGAATGAATGTTCTCTTTTCTATGGTTATTTTATCATTTTGTGGAGCTTGGCTACTTGGTTATTTTATTTAATGCTTAAATATTTGTCTTGAGTGCTACTTGTTAGATATTGTATATATGTCTTCTAACTTTGTTTTGTAGCACGAATCATTGCTCGATTCCTTGGTGTACTCCAAATGAGGGGGAGTATACATCAAGGGGGAGCCGCAACCTTTTTGCTTCGACAAAAAGGGGGAGAAATGGGAGTAAACTCATTAAAAACTTGTAAAAACTAATTTTAACTCAAAATGAGTTTATGTTTTGTCATCATCAAAAAGGAGGAGATTGTTGATGCAAATAATGTTCTAAAAAAGTTATTTCTATCTTTCGATTACTTCACGTTTTGAGGATGACAAAATGTGAAATCACGTTACGTTAAAATTAACGTAAACAAGTTTTTAATCGGAAGATCCCGTTTCTACGCAAAACACTCTAGAACAAATTTACAACTTGACAAATGATCAAAGAAGTGAATTTGTGTTTTATGACTTCACATTTTAATGTGACAAAATATTTTTTCAAAAATACACATGACAAATTATTTTTGAATAATTAAGAAATGTTTTAATGGAAAAATATGTTTAAAAATCATAACAACTATTTTCCCCCCCAAAATCAGCTCCAAACTTTCCCAAATAAGTTTTCACTAGAAAAGACAAAAAATGATGCGTCTTTGTCTGGGACGGCTCCACGGTTCCACTAAACTTAGTGGAGCCGTGGGTCATTTAGTGGAGCCATCCCACTGTAACGTTCAAATTTTTTCTGCCTATAAATACCAACCCACTTCACAGTTTTTAGGCATCATTTTTCACACAGAACTTTCTGAGTTCAAAACCCTCTTCACACTTTCTTTCTTTGATCATTTAGATTAGTTTTTCTTTTGTTTAAGAGTGATCTTATCATCCCATCAAGTGATCCTCTTCATTCCTCTTCAATAGCAAGAGAAGAACACAAAGTATCCAAGAAGATACAAAGTGTTATCATTCCTCTTCAAGCGCAAGAGAAGCGCTCAAAGTATCCAAGAGGATACAAGAGTTATAGTTGTTAGGTTCATTGTAACATTAGTTACATCCTTGATTGTATCATAGCATACATCAAGATTATTTTTCTTTTGTGAGAGTGTGAGTGAAGATCATTGTGATCTTAAGAGATAGTGAAGATCTCTTGAAGCCATTGGGCTTGTGTGATTGATCAAATGATCTAGAGTAGATAGAATAGGTTGAGTGAAGTGAGTGTTGATCATTGTGATCTTGGTGATCTCTTGAAGCCATTGGGCTTGAGTGTTTGATCAAGTGGATCGTGGTAGATTGGTGCTAGCTGAGATTAGCACTCGACATCTTGCTCAATGTCGGAAATAGGATAAGCGACGTGTACGGTTTTCTCCGCCTTAAGGGAGGTTGTTGACATAGTGCTTGAAACTCTCGAGTGTGGTACTCGGGGAGTGGAGTAGGGCGAAGAGGTGCTTCGTAGCCGAACCACTATAAATCCTTTGTCCCGGTTTGATCTTTCCATCTTTTCTCTTTACTTACTTTACTTATTATTAGTTAGTTTAATATGTAGTTCATATTGGTGTTGATTGATTACACATAAGATTCGAATCAATGTTTTCAATAAGTAGACTTTTAAGAAGTTTTCAAAAGAGCTTAAAACCGGTAAAACTATTCAACCCCCATTCTAGTTTTCCAAACATTACTCCAAATACACAGGATAAAAGCTACTACTACTTATTCACTAATAAGTTTAGAGTTTGTTTAACAATTGCCTTGAGGGCAACAGTTAAATCGTATTCATTAATAACCAACTTTCATTTGAAATTACAAATTGTATTTAATATACATTAATTATACTTCTAAATTACCATAATTAAATATGATTTTTAATTTAATAAACTCAAAGTTTCTTTTTATAATAATGCTAAAAATTGCTCTGAGGGCACCATTTAGACAACCCAGTTTAACCAGAATTGTTTCTTTATACCTATTAATTAAGGTAAGCTTAATTAAACAACTCTTGCTAGCAAATCTCTTATTTATAAACTAGAATTACACTATTTATAAATGTCTTATATTCCGGCATTGCCTTTAATCACTAGCCTATTAAGGGACGGATAGGTAAATTAAATACTTCATCCGTCCCAAAATTATTGTCACATTTTGACTTTTTCGTTTTTTATTTTTCAACTTTGACTATAAATATTTTTATTTGTGTTATACAATTTTTGATAAAAATTATACCAATAAAAATACATTTAAAACTCAATCCATTCATATATTTTGTATCAAGTATTATGTAATATAAACAAAAATACTTAAGATCAAAGTTGAAAAGTAAATACCGAAAAAGTCAAAAGGAGACAATAATTTTGAGACAGAGGGAGTATTATATTTAATGACATTATCATATTAATTTTTAGGATTTGGTGGTGGCCAGTGTGACCATTTAAATGCTTTGATCAAACATCAAGGACTTCATATATTTTTTAGAAAAGAATCAAGGCTTCTAGTTCATTACATGAACACATGGTGTTGCTAACATACATAATTGCATGCTATCCTAACCCAAAATAGGAGAATACCTGCCACACAAATAATAAACAAAGTACTAATCTAAGCAAAATCTCATACGTGTTTAATTCTATTCAAGGTGTTTTAACGATACGAGAAAAAAGTTACTAAGAAACAACACAAACCACTACAAAGCCTAAGATCCTTAAAGATTGAGACAAATGCCAGCGACCAAGAAAGTCCCAGAAAAGCTGATGTTCACTAGTACAATATAGAAAACATGAAACCTTGGACGCTTAGAGCGTAGGGTATCATAACTCTGAGTTAAGGTATAAATATACTATATCCTAAGTTTTTCATTAAAAACAATTTAATGTTCTCCAATTGAGAGAAAAACATATGCCCATTATGCCCATTTAACTTCTAAATGGGCAATATATGCCCATTTTAAAAAAAAGAGGGGGCCCAAATGTACCCAAAATTTTTAAAAATTTGCCCATTTAGCCTATTTTTTTATTTTGGGCACAAATTGCCGCTTCTATTCTTCACCAATCCCATCACGCATCAACCACCGATCCAAATACACTACTTTCTTTTTTCATCATCTTCTATCGCCACCACCCTAAATACATCACCAAAACATTAAACCCTCAATTAACGTTTACATATTTAATTGTAAACTCATAAAATGACACCTAAAATAATTTACATGTAAGCACATGTTCACATTCCCAATTTGATATTAAAACCCACTGATGTCACTTATTATTTTTATACTAAGAGAGATTTTTGATGTGACACTAATTAGTATGCTTAAATCATTTATCATTTGTTAATTTGGCCCCCTATTGGTTCACAAACCCAAATTAGCACTCGAACAGTATTCGGTTGCTATGGTGCAAAGATGTGATTGGATATGAAACTTTCACAAGTTTACTGTGCACTGCCTACCTCCACTAATACTCTATTCTTGATAGTAGTTAGTAAGTATAATAATATTATAACATTTGGCAGACCTACTCATTGTAAAACTTGATATTCAATTGCCATGTGTTAACAACCATGTACTTAAGTATGGCTCTCCTTGACCTTCAATATACACATAGCTGTTGGTAACTTTCTGGAACCATTGAAAACATATACACAACTGGAACGAACCACATTTTACAGCTAAAACAAATCAACCTCTTGAAGCAAAGAAAAAAAAAAACACAGAAAAAAAAAAAAAAAAAAAAAAAGAAAAAAAAATGAGGAAGAAATACATCTAAGGAGTAAATATTTCTAAAGGTATTTTTTCTAGATGCTTTCTTCTATTCTGCTTTGATGTATGCATGTATCATCATTCTCATTACCTGTATCTTTTCACCTTCTTTATACACTATGCCATTTGTAGCTGCATAGGCTTGCATACTTCATGCATATTCTACCTGTTAAATAAACAAAAAAAATTACATTAACACATTAATTGTAACATAATGGATCATGAAAAAAAAAATTACAAATTAATGTTTTTCAATGTTGATGGATTTACAAGAGAAAATGAGACAACCATTCCTGCATATATTGTGAATGAGTCTGTTGGACACACAAAAATGGACACACCATTTGGGGATGTTGGAAGCTCCAAAAACAGTGGCCCAACTAAAAGGGAAACTTCTGGGCCAACTACAAGGCAAAGTGAAGATGTGTCAATGGGATATTTGTTCAACCTGTCTCTATCAAATTATACAAACTTTCACCATAAAGAAAATCCTCAAAACAAACTCTACCTACAAATTGATTTGATGTCACACAAATATGATACTGAAAACAAAAAATAACATATGTTGGAAAGAAACACAATTTAGCTGGCACTTTGGGGAACCTCATTCAACATATACAAGTTTACATCATCCTTGCGATTATGCCACAGGTGAAAATAGTAATTGTACCATTTATCCTTATAAATTGTCAACTAATTGTTTGTAAACTAATTGATTTGCTGTTGTCCAGGTTCTAGAAATACAAACACATTCAGTTCTATGGACACTTATGATGCTGACACCCCTACAATTACGAGACAAGATTAAACAAATTGGTGTGCCTAATAGCAATGGCGATGGAAAATTAATGGCAGATCAGCAGAGTAGTGGTATGCATGCTTATGAAATTAAGGGTAACCTACCTGTTATTTCAGCTGATTAAACAGATTTCTAATTACAATCTGACTGACACATGAACAACTTATACAGATGCAAGGAATGAAATACAAATGGAGAATATGACAACTGCACAGGCATTTGGAAATTACAAAAATGGAATTTCAGATATGAATAGCAGGCCTTTCGATACAAACAGAGAGGGTCAATCATAAATGAAGAAAATAATATGTTACATACCAAAATAGCAAAAGGTAATGCAATTATTCTATAAACTGATAAAAAGTTTTTTAGTTATCATTTTATTTACAGATAATTGCCTTTTGCAGTTGCAAAAATACAAAGACGACACCAAAATCTGTGTGATGCCACTAAAATCTACCCACCTTCACTCCATTTTCAGAGTAGCATGCATAATGTTTCAGGTTTATTTTCGCCAATATTAATGACACACTTATCATTTACAAAAGTTAATAGCCATTAACTTGAACACAATTTGTTGCAGAATATAGTTCTACAACTTCAGCAAATAATAATATGCAAAGGCGTCCGTCTTATTCAGGTAAAGATTACAATCTCATTTATAAATTCTTTTATTTTTGATTGGACATGCAACCACTGCTGTGTTCAGAATTTGTGGTCAGGTGTGTCATTGGTTAGGAGCGTTATGTCCTCCAGAAAATGAAAAACCAAAGTTTTTGCAGCTTTACATATATGACACCAGAAATGAAGTTGAAAATAGGAGAGTTTACCTGTTTATTCGTCATCAAATAGTGGTAAAATCACCTCTTATTCAAAAGATGCCAGCTGTGAAGGTGCAATCAATATAGTAGATGCATCTGCAGTTGGTGACAACAACAAAAAAAAGTAAGTTACTAATCTCTTACATGTTATTGATTCAAGGTTAACAAAGACTGATGTCATTAGCAATTTAGACAACCATTCTTGCTCTTTGCAACATTCTCTTAATCACAAAAAGTTGTTGCAACAGAAAATAACATATAATAGTTGCATCCACTTATAATATATGTGATGCTATATTGCCAACATTATTGATACAACAAATTTTTTAAAAAATACGTCTTCAACAACGCCTGCCAACCAAAAGTTTTACACATATGACGCATCAGCAATAAATCAACATACATTTAGTCTACAATGCCAATACAACAGTTGCAAAGTTCATGCAGTAGCTGGAAATATATGTGACGCCAAAGAACAAATAACAGGTAATTTTTTACTTTTTTTTTATAACTGATGTAAACTTAATGTATGCATTTTCACTAAATATTTTGACATATTATGCAGCCGCTTCAAATGTATTTTATATGAATCCTTTTGTTGGAGAAGGCCAAATTTTGGCTACCAAAGATAAAGAACTATGTTCAATATCAAATGCTAGCAAATAAAGTAGCCATGTCAGATTTGATCGTCGAAGCGTATACCGACACCAATATACGAAAATGGAAATAAAAATGGCAAAAGCCAAAAAGGTATAAACTTTTTTGTTGTTACTACATGTAATAATAGAAGGGTAACATACTTATTATCCATTTGTTGAAAAATAACTATTTTTACAATATATTTGTTCTCTTTTTCAGGCATACAAAGTAACGAGGACCCTACATTTGTGACAACTTCTAATGTGCCACAAGAATTTCATGATAATTTTAAAAACAATTCTGATTCAGCAGCAAATGATCAGAACCAAGGTATTCATATTTAGGGCAACATTAAATACACATTAAGAAACACACCCTATATTAGAAACTGCTTTGTTAAAAAAAAGACCTACCTTTAAATAAGTGTTACTTACATTTCCAGAAAAAGAAAACCTAGCATTAAATACATACCATGCATTCATTACTAATAGGGCAACCAAATTTTATGCAGGTTTTAGTTCTACAAAAGGCAAAAGCATACTCACTGATTCATACGATTCCACTTTTGCCAACGCTTCTTTCTTTGCGGATGCAAACAATGTTACTTCCAGCAGCTATCTGCATCATACAACGAAGGTCAGAAATGGTTAAATAATAATAATAATAGTTTCCCAGAAAAAATTGACACAATCATTGGGGCACAACATATATTCCACTTTTATTTCAGCCCTACTTGCAAACAAGGGACAGTGGAATTTATTGTTAGCGACATTCTAGATGATCCACAACCAGACACCCACATAGAAAGACCAAGTTCAGGTAAAAAAAATTAAAAACAATTATTTGCTGCTTCCTAAAATTACATTATACCTAAGATTTTAACCACTTTGCTAACTCATTACAGATGTAACCGCACAACTACAACCAACTGCTGCTATCGAATATATATCCACACAGCAGGCTCCCCAAATAACAGAAACACCCAAATCATCAGGTACTTTTTTTTTTTTTTTTTAATTTCTATTAACAATGACTAATGAAAACACAGACACTAACAACTAAATTGCTACATTCATTACAGGTCGCAAACACTATCCACACTTTTGATCAAATCCATCTTAGAAAAGTACTTATCTTTTGGCAATCAGGTAGAAACAACCATATAGCTGCCAATGTAATGCAACTATAGAACCATAACTAATGTAAATATATAATTGCAATAGCACAATATGAGATAATCCAAGCAAATCAACAAAATTCCCACTACTTTACCCTTTTGAAGAAACCACCAAGTGCAGATCCCACTGGAAGAAAACTCCATTATGTTGAAATAAATTCCATGTAAATAGGACACAGAGTCCACCTACTGACCAAAACAAAGACAGCAAGCCATAACCCATATAAAGCCAATCTCACAATATGGACTTAGAACTCTTTATTTTCCTTGCTGTTGATCTTCCAGCAAACTCCATTTCGTTTAAAAAAAAATAGAAAAAGGAGATAAGATCAAAATACCTTGAGGTGATGATTATATTTCATTGTGGTTTTTTTGTTCGAGCATTCAACAAGGATTAAAAGGATCGAATTTTTTTTTTGTTGCCTCCCGTGAATGAGAGAGTCAGTGGCTGCGTTTTTTTTTTTTTTTTTGTTGATAATAAAATTAGGGTAGGGTTTTAAGTGGTGCTTTATATTGCAAATAATTAGGGTTAATTCTAAGCAAATGGGCTGAAAAGAATTGGGCTGCAGATTTTTTTAATACATTCATGTGGCATATGACTTTTAATTTTAGTTATTAATAAAATGGTTGTTTTTTATATAATTGTTTAGTATTTGAAAGGTTAATGTTGCAAATTTATAAATTTTAAGAACAAATTATGAATAATTAAAAAAAAATTTGCGCTGATTGAGAGTGATGGTTGCCGGTAAAAAATGTTTGATTGAGGGTTGGAAGGTTGAAATGAGGTAGAGGGATTTGATTGGTTAAATTTTGAAAAGGTTGGAGGGTTGGAGAGAATGACTCCCTCCACTCTAACAATAAAGAAACGGCGGATTAACATACAACATAAACAAAAAACTATTTTTTTTAACAACTTATTTCCTATGCCCTCAAAGAATAAAACAGACTTACAAAAAATTTTCAACATTTAACTAAATAAAAACATATCAATAAAACGACCGCACCGCAGCATCGCGCGGGCAACTTTACTCGTTATTCTTCTACTAACAATAAAAACAATAATTATAAACCCTCATTTCACATACATTAACTATTAAGATTTAAAAAAAACTACAAAAACGTAAATGTAATAAAGTAAAGAAGAAAATGGGATTTTTGGATCTATTCAAGGACTCATGGCACTATCATAAATCTTGATCCATTTCGTGGTGCGGGTCGACTGTGATGGTGCGGGTCAGCGATGGTGGTGGTGCCTGTCGACGGCGGTGGCTGAGAAGGATGGTGGTGGTCTTGTGGAGGTTTCGATATGGTTGGCCTTTCATGGGTCTATGGTGACGGTGGTGGTTGATGATGGTTTTGATGACGGTGGGTCTATGGTTTTTTATTATTTTACTTTTAAAGGTTTTAGGATAAAAGAACTTGATGAAAATTAAGATGAAGATATAATGGAAATCTCGTGGGTTAATCTTTATTAATTATCCACTATTTATAATTATGAAACCCTAATACCCTAAACTCACAAATCGGGCTTGGGCTTATCCTAATCCCCTAACACTCCCCCGCAGTCCGAGCGGCGAAATCGCGAAAGCTCGGATTGGAGAGTAAAAGCTAATAAACAATAAAGTAAAACTAATAAATAATTGTTGAAGAAGACGTTCGTCAACAAGTGAAAGCACATCTTCAAGCAGCAGCAGACACAAAAACGAAACAAACCGGATAAACCAAAGTATCCCAAACAGTCATCTCGGGAATTGATACCCTAGATTTGACACCAACAAAAGTCGTCTCGGGAATTGATACCCTAGATTCGACATCAACAAAAGTCGTCTCGGGAATTGATACCCTATATTCGACACCAACAAAAGTCGTCTCGGGAATTGATACCCTAGATTCGACACCAACAAAAGTCGTCTCGGGAATTGATACCCTAGATTCGACACCAACAAAAGTTGGTTCTAAAACTTCAACCCCCAAAGAACCTTCCGAAAAAACGGAGCGTGTTTTTCCCTACACAAAAACATAAAGATCCGGCTTCAAATTTATTTTATTTATTTATTTTTTTTATAACAAACTAAAGAGACGGCTATAACATATAGCCAACCCCACCACACTGATACTTTTATTACCACTCTTATACTTGTATTATTACTCTATTATAATTCATCCACACACTCCTCACTGCAACTCTCATCTTCAAATTCTTCTTCGTTCGATCCAAAAAAATTATGTCAACTGGCTATCAATCACAAAGCCAACAATCAACATATAAAAGTGGCGATTGGTTATCACAAAACCAACGGTCGACCACAAGCGTCGTTGGCCGAGACCTGGTTGGAGAATATGCGGCGGATGGTGGTGGTTGTGGCGGATCTAGAGAGGAGACGGTTGGTGGTGGTGTTTTTTTTTTTTTTTTTTTTTTTTTTTTATTTTTATTTTTTAATTGATTTATTGGGACAGAGGTTTTAAGTTTTGAAAGGATCCCTCCGAACCTCCGGTGTGTAGCCGGCGGCGGAAGCGTTAGGTTTTGTTTAGGGTTTTGAGGGAGGACCGATTATCTCTGACACCATGTAAGATAATGGAAATCTTGTGGGTTAATCTTTATTAATTATCCACTATTTATAATAGTGAAACCTTAATACCCTAAACTCACAAACCGGGCTTGGGCTTATCCTAATCCCCTAACAGAAGAAATGGGTTATAAGAGTTTGATGAAAATGAAGGGCCCGAAATTAATGGTGTGTGGATGTAATGTAGAAGATGAAGTAGATAGTGAAGATCTATAAAATATGCATATGAAACGGTGGAGTTTTTATATAATAGAGATGAAAAGCTGAGAAGTTGTTGCTTTTGATTATCTATTTTAATGTAGTAATCTTTAGTACAATGGTAAAGAACTTGAAATTTGTTTCTAGTTATACTTAGGCCTTTCAGGATTATGTTTTTTGGATTAAAAATGTTGGTTTTGTTGTTTATAGATATGTGACCCACCTACTTATCCTGCTGAATTTATTGTTTCTAGTTTTGAATTTGGGTGTTTGATCTGGTTATTGTTGTGTGTATTTTTATGTTTGTATATTTACATGAAGATGAAGATGAAGATGATAATGAATTTGTGGTTTCATTTGTAAGTGCTAGAAAAGGAGGTGTAGGTGGAGTGAGAAGGGCAAAATGACTATCTTACCCTTAAGTGTGATGACTTAACGAGCGTTAATGAGGGTCGTTAGTGGGAGGGACCAATGGTAGATAACGTTTCGCACTTAGGGATGGACGGTGCAATTTTTTTGGTCAAAGGACGAAATGCGTCGGTTAACGCATACCACAAGGACGAATGGTGTAGTTTAATCTAAAAAAAAGTTACAACGAAAAAAAAAACGAAATAATGAAAACAAAACATAAAGGAAACTACAACATAAGAAAATTACGAAATACAATTACATCTACTGTCGAGGTTGCAAATTATATTTTTTGATGATTATGTCCTTTTCTGAATCGATCCAAAACGCAATGTTTGGATCCTTGTTAGAAGTGTCAATCATCAAAAATTTCATCTCTTCCAACCTTTGAATCGTTTGATCTTTTTCTTTAGCCGCCCAATACGCCTCTTGGGCGGTTTCCCGTTTCATATAATACTCGTATGTCATAGCCTCCCCGAATTGGCTTGACGAGCTCGTTCCTTCGGTACTCGCTCCCCCGGTACTTGTCGTGCTCTCGGATTTGGCTTTCTTCGAAGCACGTTTTTTGCCCATCGGACGTGGTTGGTCATCATGACCGAATAACGCCTCGTTGGTTTGGATTGGGACATCGTCAAATCAAGCGCTTCTGGCGTGTCCCATTTTTATGAGCACGCAAAACCCCCCACGCCTCCTCATTATTAAACGGCGCACCTCTGTGCTCGTCACGGTACATTTCTCTAGCCTATCTCATGTTATCCAACTTAATTTCCCCATTTTTTTCGTACGTTTTGCACGTTTGTAGAACGCGTTAAACTTTGTGCAATCACGGTTCAACGTTTTCCACTTGCTTGTTAACATATCCTTGTTGTGGTTTTGAAAATTGAGTCTATTGAACTCGTTGATAACCCGTCTCCAAAACGTATCGCCAGCTTGTGCACGCCCAACTTGTGGATCCTCGATAATGGCCACACAACACTTTGCAAGTAGTTTATCCTCATTTGGTTGCCAACGTAATGAAGTATTGCTCACGTCGGGATTTTCTTCAACTGGTTCGGGTTTTTTGGATTTTTTGGCCTTTCGTTTACCACCTCTTTTGAATGGCTTTGGAGGAGACGTAAGTGCATCGGAAACTTCATTTGTTCTGGTTTGTGTATGTGATGATTGAGATGGTGGTTGTGATTGTTGTGCGAATTGTAGATTTTGAAAATTGGTGTTTAGTGTTTTTTGTTGGTTTTGTTCCCATTGTAGAAATTGTTTATGCTATAGGTAAAGTTCCTCGTTTGACAAGCCGAGTGGGTTAGGGAAAGGGATGTTGGTTGATGATGAACCCGCGTTCAGGTTTGAAGATGAACCCGCGTTTGGGTTATTCCAACCCATGAGATTGAGGAAACTATCATCATTGTTAAATCCCGACATTTTTTTGTTAGCAAATGGAAGTATATGTAGATGAGATTGAGTTGTGGAAGTGTGAAAAAAAGTTGTGTGTTAATTAGTTATTTATAGTGGTGGAAAAAATGTTTTGAATTTTTTTTTCTTTGATTCTGCCCGTTTATAAACGTTGGAGGGGGTGAAATGTAATTTGTTTTTTGAATTTCCAACGGTAATATAAACGTTAGAGGGGGCGAAATGATTTTTTTTTTTTTTTTTTTTAATTCCTTGCTGCCTTAACGCAGCGTTATGCTGCTAACTTGGACCTTAACGCAGGTGCTTAACTCGATGGGACGGTGTGGTAACTCGGCCAAAACGCAGTGTGCGTTATGGCATAACTCACCTCTAGAGTTATTGCACCGCTTGCTCTTATAGACAAAAGCATAACTCATGTAGCCATAATGAAAACCAAACGAGAAAATGTATATCCTCGTTATCTGTCAACATCTAATTATTTTGGATGATTACTTTGGAATGTATCTAACTTGATTGTAGTGTATCAGATGAGTAGCTATGTAGTAGGTTGTTAGTTATTATTATTATTAATGGGTAATTCTATACACACACCCCTATCCTCTTATATACACACCCTTTCATGCATAGTGGTGTTGTATCTTTTGCATAGTGTTATTATACTGTGTGCATTACGAGTGTAATTTTTGTACTATAGGGTGTTGCTATAGCAACTCCCATTATTAATGGGTAAGTCATGCATTTGTGTCAATTTTCATGAACCGACAATTTTTATGTATAAATAAATGGCAAGTCAAGCGTCACTTAAGGTGAAAAGAGGATTTTATTTCAACTGCATATGAAAAAGCTAAAGGCTAACAAAGAGGTTGTATCCTAAACCCTGTTTGATGTAGTATACTAGTGTGGTCAAACGAAAAACTTTGCCGGGTTGGTCAATATTTATTAGCTACTCCTACTACTATTATTCACGGTTTGATTAATATTGCTGGCTACTCTAACTATTATTCTCTTTGTGCATAGGTAAATTCTACACGTATTCTAATCAACTTAAATTAATGGGTATACTGCAAAAAAAAAAATGTCCCTCAGCATAGTCAATAATGCATTTTTAGTCACTCCAAAGATGAAACTACAAATTATGCCTTTACTGTTAATGTTTGCATGCAATTTGTATCCATCGGCCTAACGATCGTTATTTTCTTCCGTTAGTGTGAGGACCACATTGGGGTATTTTAGTCTTTTCACTTTTCCAACCAATTTACTCACCCAGTTACCTGGTTACTTTCTCGAGGCAACCCTAGTCCCATTGACATAACTTGCAACTCTTCATTTAACTCTTTTATATCACACTCTGTATCATAACTCGATCAAACAACTCATCCAATTTCCTTAAAACTTTCAACTTCGATTCCTTACTAGTATTTAAATCAACCCATTCTCGACACTTTTGCAACAACACAAATAAAGTTTTTCCAATTTCCTAATTACACCTTTGCAAATGGCTGCTACACGCGAGCAAGAGTAGAGAATGGCAGAGTTTGTAACCAGACTTGTTAGTAGAGAAGTCGAAAGAGACAAGCAACGCAAGGAAAAATTGAAACAACTATGCCTCGAACTCACCACATCCATAAAAGCTAGGCAACAAGCAATTGAAGTACTAGAAACAGCACGTTGTCATGTGGCATGTTCAACAGTTAGTTGGATGAATGATATGCAAAGACGTGATGTTAAACAGGCAATGGCGCTTCAGATTCAGGTGTTAAAATCTGACTTGAGTGCCCGTGAAAAAAATACTTCTTGGGTAAATTGGAATTAGGTATCTTAGGTTAGGTTATGGTAGTTTTGTTTTGATGTTATTTTGGATATGTTTGTGTTTTGGGTAGTTTTTTGTTATCCCCCGTAAAATACACATGAATTAATGTTAATGAATTATGTTATGTTTGATGCTTTGTAAGGATTAATTAAGTTTCTTTTCTTAGTTTTGCCACTGATTATTGATGCTTTTTTAGTTAGTAAGTCATTTATAAATAAATTTCCATAACGAGGCACTTTATTTTGCATACTCCTATTTTGGTACATATCAAGGGACAAATCCCCACCATCAATCTAGTTTGATCTAATGGTGGGGATTAACCTAAAATTAAATATGGAAACCTAAGTCCATGTTTTTTTTTTTTCTCTTTTTCTTTGTCTTTTTTATTATTCACTTTTTTTCTTTCTTTTTTTTTTTTCTTTTTTTTTTGTCTTTTTTTACAAATTCACGCTTCTTTTCTTTTGTTCTAATTCACGGTTTTTTTTTTTTTTTTTTTTTTTTTTTTTTTTTTTTTTGTCTTTTTTTCTAATGAACGTTTTTTTTTTTCTTTTTCCAATACACGTTTTTTTTCGCTTTCATACATTTTCGTCTGTTTTCATACGTTTTCGTCCGTTTTCATACGTTTTTGTCTGTTTTCGTACGTTTTGGCCCGTTTTCATATATTTTCGCCCGTTTTCTTACGTTTTCGCCCGTTTTCGTCCGTTTTCATAAGTTTTTGTCCGGTTTCATACGTTTTCGTCTGCTTTCTTACGTTTTCACCCGTTAACGTCTGTGTTCATATGTTTTCATCTGTATTCTTACATTTTCGTTCGTTTTTATACGTTTTCGTCCGTTTTCTTACGTTTTCGTTCGTTTTCATACGTTTTCGTCCGTTTTCATTCGTTTTCTTTCGTTTTCGTCCATTTTTCAAACGTTTTTGTCCTTTTCATACATGTTTTTACACTTTCATACGTTTTCTTCCATTTCCATACGTTTTCGTCCGTTTTTTCATTCGTTTTCGTCCGTTTTTAAATGTTTTTGGCCATTTTCAGACGTTTTCATATGTTTATAAATATCACAAGTTATATTCTGAATATCACAAGTGATATTCTGTGATATTCAGAATATCACAAGTGATATTCAGAATATCACAAGTGATATTCAGAATATCACAAGTGATATTCTGAGTACCACAAATGATATTCTGGATATCATAATTAATATTCTGTGATATTCAGAATATCACAGAATATCACAAGTGATATTCTGAATATCATAAGTGATTTTCTGAATATGACAAGTGATTTTCAGAAGGGATTTTCTGTGATATGAATGTGATATCACCAGTGATACCAGTGATACGAGTGATATCACCAGTGATACCTCATATGAATGTGATATCACCAGTGATACCAGTGATACCAGTGAATGTGATATCAAAGGTATTACCTCATATGAATGTGATATCACCAGTGATACCAGTGATATTCAGAATATCACAAGTGATATTCTGAGTACCACAAATGATATTCTGGATATCATAATTAATATTCTGTGATATTCAGAATATCACAAGTGATATTCTGAATATCATAAGTGGTTTTCTGAATATGACAAGTGATTTTAAGAAGTGATTTTCTGTGATATGAATGTGATATCACCAGTGATACCAGTGATATCACCAGTGATACGAGTGATATCACTAGTGATACCTCATATGAATGTGATATCACCAGTGATACCAGTGATACCAGTGAATGTGATATCAAAGGTATTACCTCATATGAATGTGATATCACCAGTGATACCAGTGATACCTCATATGAATGTTTTCTGGCGAAAACGTAAGAAAACGGACGAATACGTATGAAAACGGACAAAAACGTATGAAAAATGGACGAAAACGAAAGAAAACGGACGAAAACATATTAAAATGAACGAAAACGTAAAAAATTTGACGAAAACGTATGAAAACGGACGAAAATGGGCGAAAACGTAAGAAAACGGATGAAAACGGACGAAAACGTAAGAAAACAGACGAAAATGTATGAAAGCGTAAAAACACGTCTGAAAATGGACGAAAACGTATTAAAAATGGACGAAAACGAAAGAAAAACAGATGAAAACGGACAAAAACGTATTAAAACAGACGAAAACATATGAAAACGAACGAAAACATAAGAAAACAGATGAAAACGTAAGAAAACGGATGAAAACAGACGAAAATGTATAAAAACGGACGAAAACGTCTGAAAATAGACGAAAACGACTAAAAATGGGCGAAAACGTAAAAAACGGACAAAAACGTCTGAAAACGGGCGAAAACGTATCTAAACGGACAAAAACGTATAAAAACGGACGAAAACGTATAAAAACAGACGAAAACGTTTGAAAACGGATGAAAACGTTTAAAAACGTAAAAAAAACGGACGAAAACGTATGAAAACGGATGAAAATGTATGAAAACAGACGAAAACGTATGAAAGCGAAGTAGAAGAGAAAAAAAACGTGAATTAAAAAAAAATGAATTAGAAAAAAAAAAGTGAATTAGGAAAGAAAAAACAAAAAAAACAAAAAAAAAAAAGAAAAAAAGAAGCGTGAATTAGAAAAAAAAAAAAAAAAAAAAAAAAAAAAGAAAAAAAAAAAAGAATAAAAAAAGAAAGAAAGTGAGTGAACACTTAAAAAGACAAAAAGACAAAGAAAGAGGGAAAAAAAACATGGACTTAGGTTTTCATAATTAATCTTAGGTTAATCCTCACTATTAGATCAAACTATATGGATGGTGGGGATTTGTCCATTAGTATGCACCAAAAAAAGGGTATGCATTTAAATTTTCCTCTATAAATAAATTTCCATAACGAGTTGATAAAGTTTGACTTTTAAAATTCAAAACTTTGTCAAAAAATATGGTTATTTTAGACCACACCAATGTGCATCCAGGTCTATTTATATTAGATAATGTTGTATGGGATGTTTGGCAGAAGTTGTTAGTATAGTTGGAATAATATGGAAGGGTCTGAAGTATGGGAAATTCAGTGGCAGATAAAGTGTTAGTTAAAAAGGGTGTGTTTCGTGTCATGTAATAATGTCTAATTCAAGTATGATCATCCAAACATGTTGATTGCTAAATTTGAATTTTGAATTTTAGTTATTTCATAATCTCGATAAATCATGTTTAACTTATTGATACGATTACATTTCTCTTTAATGACAGTTAACATATCTAGTAAATGATGATTAATTGATTTTAGAAGTACCGTCACCCATGCTAGAGGTCCTAAAGATTATTCAATCGTAAGATATTACCGGTGAGAACTCTAAATGTAGGATTAGAATCCTATAATATTAATGTTAACATTGCTGGTTTTACTGTCTCATATAACAAAGACGAATTTCACTATTCGAACAATGAAAGGTATCTATGATTTTGTTTAGAGGTGCAAATGTAAACCGGTTTTTTTTATCCGGTCGACAAAACCGAAACCGTTTTTTTTTAACCGAACCGGTTAGACCGGTTTTCGATTTTATGACTGGACTGGTTTTTTTAAATACCCGGTTTTAACCGGTTTTTTTTTTTTTTTTTTTTTTTTTTTTTTTTTGTTTTTTTTTTTTTTTTTTGTTTTTTTGTTTGCAAGAGAGGCCCAACTGGTTTTGCAGCTTTAGTCTTTAGAAAAAGACGTTTCCTTGTCAGTATCCCATGGCACGCTTACAAGTACTATATCCCATGCATACCTACGAGGCTACGATTGCAGGAGCCATCCACTACACATTAAATAACCATAATTATTTAACAAGAAATGGTAGTAAAGTACGCATGCCTACGACTGCAGTGCAGACCATCTCATTCATAGGCCACCTATAAATAAATATAGATAATATGTAAAATACAATTAAACATAACGTAATTTTTCTCACTCCTTTGCAAAAATAATTGTTTCCCGAAAAGGTCACAGTTTTAAAGAAAGCCATAACTAATCTACGACCTACCACAACCTACCACAAGAATTAAATTTCTAGCCGTTTTTTTTAACTATCCTTGTAAAATTAAATTTCTCTAATAAAACGGTAATATGAACGTTTCTAGCCCTTTTTTTTTTTTTTTTTTTTTTTAATTTTTTTTATGTTTTTTTGATGATTTTAAGCCATGGATTGGTAGTATAAATACATGTAATGAGTTGTGGTTGAAAACACATCAAAAACACTCTCATATCTCTCTTTAATCTCTCTAATATTTATATATTTACTCTAATCTCTCTAATCCCTCTATAATGGAAAACTCACAATCACAACAAGCTTCCACTGCTCCCTCCGTTTCTACTAGCACTGCACGAAAAGTTTACACAAATGAAGATGTTGTGAAAATTAAACCAACTAACCGAAAAGGTGATGTTTGGTCTAATTACGATTTGTGTATTATGATTGATAATTTGGAAAGGGCGCGTTGCAAGAAATGTGGGAAATTTTATAACCCCACGTCTAACACTACACTTAGGACTCATATGAATGGTTGTAATCCGGTCCAAAATGATACGTCACAAGGTACTATTGGTGCGGATGGCCAAGTTTTTATATATGATAATGATGCGCTTCGACTTGATTTTACGAAGTTTGTCATTCAACAAGCGCTTTCATTCAACCACTTCGATAACGTCAAGCTTACGGAGATCATCAAAAGGAGGCTACAACCGCGGTATCAACATGTAAGTCGTACTACTCTTAGAAGTGATGCTTTTAAATTATGAAAAACGGCTAAAAAATATATTATTGATGGTTTTCTTGAATATAAATATGGTGTTTCTATAACTACGGATACTTGGACCGCACCACATGGTACGGCAAATTCTTATCTTGCCGTTATGGCTCATTGGTTTAATCCCGAATCTTGGTTATTAATGAAACGGACAATTGCTTTTAAACTATTTGGTTATCCTCATACGGGATCTAATTTAAGAAAAAATTTACATGACACTTTAATTGAATATAATTTAGATGATAAAGTTTTTACGATTTCACTAGATAATGCATCCAATAATACTAGAGCTATGGAATTGTTAAAATTACGTATAAAACCCGTTTTAGATGGTGCTTTTTTTCATTCTCGTTTTGTTGCTCATGTTATAAATTTATCCGTGCAAGCGGCATTAAAAATATGTGATAGTTTAAAGATGAAATTTAGGGGTTTATTAACAACTATATATAGTGCGAGCAACGAACGACAAATGAACTATCACCGTTTTCGTAGACAATGTGGTGAAATACCCCTAGGACCTTGCTTTGATAATAATACTAGGTGGAATTCTACTTGCATGATGTTTGAAAATATATTACGACAACGTAAGACTTTAAACGCTTTTAATGATATACTTGTTAGTAGAAATAAGTCCGTTTCGATAGACGACCAAGATTGGGATCGACTAAATGATTTAACTATTTTTTTACAAGTTTTTAAAGAGGCAACAACTATATTATCGGGTGTTTATTTCCCAACTAGCTCATTACTTTTAAAGCAAATTTATGTTATGACGGAAAAATTAGACGAATTGAAAAACTCACCTAGTCAAATGTTCAGAAGAATGGTTAAAGTTATAAAAAAGAAATTTATAAAATATTTTGGTAGTTTACCTTTGGTTTTTACTTGTTCCGCCGCACTTAATCCATGTTTAAATGTTGGAGGCGTATAACTTTTAATAGATAGGATAATGGATAATTTACACTTAGGCTTTGGGTTAAACGAAGACGACCCCGACTATAAAAGAATCCAAAATTTGAAATTTAACGATAATTTTAAAAAATGATTTGGAATTTAGGCAACAAAATATGGTCAACAACAAAACCCAATTGTTGATCAAATGCGGGCCGGGTCGTCTCGAATGGCAAGAGACATTAATATAAACCTTTATAATAGTTTATGTGAAGACGCTACAAAGCGTTAACAAACGTCGGCCCCAACAAGCGAATTAGGACAATATATGGCTACAAACATTTTAATAACTTTAAGTCCCGAAGAGTTTGCAAACTTTGACATTTTGGCTTGGTGGAAAGAAGGGGAAATCTAATTTCCAATTTTATCCGCTATGGCTCGTGACTTATTAGCGGTCCAAGCTTCGTCGGTAGCTTCCGAATCGGCCTTTTCTACTAGCGGTCGAATTATATCGGAAAAAAGGTCAAGACTAACCCCCGAATCCGTGGAAGTATGTGTATGTTTGAAAGATTATTTGGACGGAGTAGATAGGATACAACATGAATCATCGTTGGAAGGTACGATATTACAAGACGTTGAAAAAACTATAGAAAGAGAAGAAGTTGAATTAGGGATATCACCTCCGACTACCGAATTAGATGAAGGTGAGTTTGAAGATTTTGATGTTGAAGACGTAGATGTAGAAGAGTTTTTGGATGATTTAATGACTGAGCATAACGGGTGATGGCAATGCCGAAGCTCGATATACTTGAGTACACTAATATGTTTTCAGGTGATGGCCATGCCGAAGCTCGAATTGTATTGTAGTATTTATATATTTTTAGTTGTATAATTCTATTGTTTAAATAAAAGTTATGATTGTATTTTTTTAGTTGTATAATTGTATTGTTTAAATAAAAGTTATGATTGTATTTTTAGTTGTATAATTGTATTGTTTAATTAAATGTTTGATAATTAACAAGTTTATTAAATAAATGTTCGAACATGTATGTAAAATTTCGGAAAAAAAAAACGAACCGGTAAATAACCGAATCCGAACATTTATAACCGAAAAAAACCGATAAAAAACCGATTCCGAACATTTATAACCGAAAAAAACCGATTTCAGAAAAACCGAAAAAACCAAAACCGGTTTTTAGGAAAACTGGTTTTTTTATAACCGGTTTTAACCGATTTATTTGCACCTCTAATTGTGTTGTCTCATACAGGGAATATTATTAGAGATAACAAGGCCCAAAATGTAGATCCGGCCTATTGTAGATGAGAAGTGCATATATGGGTCATTTGAGACTCCTTAAGTTTTTTAGCCTATGGCTGCTGAGTTAAAGCTTCATAATTTGGACTAGGATTCTAATGGGCTGGTTAGTGGTAACGTTAAACAACAGAATATATGAATTACTTTAATTTTCAAACTTACAAGGTTATTTGGATTTGAAGAAAGTCATAAGTTAAATTTTCTCTACCTTATAACATTATTAAGTTGAGCTTATGGACTAAAATAATTTATAATCTATAAGCACCAGTTAAGCTTATGAAGTCTAAAGTAATCCACAACCTATATGCACAAGTTTTTATCTAGGGTTCAGCTAGTCTTGACGTTTATGTCGAAATCATTTGTAGTGCTATGTTATTAACCTCTTGTTATAACGTTCATGAAATTCATGCTTGCAGCTGAAAAATGTAATTTCTGAAACTCATAAACCGTGCAATCAGCGTCGTGGAAAGACTAAGGGTGTATAAGGTACATAATTACATAATTACATATTTACATATCTAACGGAATCACGTAACTGATGTTGGTTATCTGTCCCTTTATTACCTGAATGCACACCCACCCTTGTTACCCACTGATACAAAACAGAAATCAAAAGACGACTCTCATTGGAGTTTCAATGGTATATTATTCAGAAAATAGAAAACTGATTACACTCTACAAAGAAGCCTACACTAATCTATTTATAGACTAATACATGAGCTGTTACTAAACAAGAAATAAAGGTACTTTAAACTAGAATTACTCATAATAAATATGAGCATAGGTAACAGTTCTTAACAAGTAACTGCTGACCCGTACCCGCTGAACCAAGACTAAATTGACCCGCTGATCCGCGACCCATAACCCATCAAGATTATGCAACAACTGAGTCACAATCATATTCCTTGTAATTGTTTGGCTGAGGGGTATGGGAATGAATATATGAAAGTATGTTCATAAAACTATAGTTATGAGACCTTTTTGTTTTTACTTTTCCATCACAATTTATTAATGGTTCGGTTTGCTTGACGGTTGGATTCTCAAAATATCTATACTAAATATAATGCACGGAGACTATTATTGAAAATTCTACTCCAGGAAATTACTGATTACCTTGATGATTCATAAAATATTTACTGCAAAAATGCTTTGATTTTTTTCAGCTAAATACTACGTTCAATACATGTCATAGTTATCATACTACGTTCACTTGGCCATGGACCAAGATATACTTGACGATGCTAACAATATTACATCAGCTCCCGCGGTGAAAAATACTACGGAAGATTCGGCACATTGGGTAGAAGAAACACATATTGTTGCGGATCATATAGCTAAGTTAAATGGATGAAATACATTAAAATATCATTTAACTAAACAAGTAATAAAAGGTATAACTATAGAAGATATAGAGTGTAAGGAAACAGAAAAAAACGCTTGTATGATATATTGTCGCATTGTGGCACTCTACTCTCTCGATACGGTTAAGTAGTGCATGCGGAAAGTATATAAAGAGCTAAGGGATAATAATAGCGAAATTCACAAGAATCCTACACTTATGTGATAAGTCATTAAAGGCTATATAAGATCTATGTAGCTATGTTACACATCATGCAAGACTCATATATATGTTCAACTCACGATGTTATGTTTTCACAACAATAACTAGCTATGCTACAGATCATGCAAGACTCATATGATCAGCATCATCAGATGTTATTTTCACAACAAGAACAAGAAATCTATGATAAATTATTTGCTAAGTCTGTACCGGTTTAGTCATTAGCTTAGGGGGCATCAATGTAAACTTCGCCGTTTGGGACTGAGTACTGACGGCGAATACATTGTTGGAGTTATGGAGGCTAAAACAAACCGTAAGACTTGACGAAGCTTTTCTCCAAAACATCTCTGTTGGGCACGGGATTTGTAATCTTAGCCAGGATCTTAGGGAGATAGTGTTTTGGTTCCAACTTTATAAATACCTCTTATGTGTACTTGTAAACCATTGTACGTACTCAGAACCATGCGTTAGCGTCAGTACCCCGCAAAGTTTAGCACGGAACCTAATAATATTATCGCTAGTTCAAGAGCGAACTGAGCACGATCGCTTAGATCATGGGAACTACTATCAATTCATGTGTCTTTTTGTTCTTATGTTTTTTATGATCTTATTAGATGTATATTTATGTCTATTATACGGTAGTGGTTAAACGAGGTGTTCGTGTGTTTGATTGTTTACTCTTACACAATTATCTTGTTTGGGTCTCTAATTCCTAACATGTTGTATCGTAAACGAAAAGTATCATAGCTTGCTAGCTAGGGTGCTGTGCTGGGATCGGATTCTTCAACATATAAGTTGGTTACTCCTAACTAACTACTATAAGAGGGGTGTATAGGTCGTTACATAGTTTAGTTTTCTTTCTTGTGTGATACCTAGTTTTGTAAGCATAACCAATTCATAAGTAAGAATTATCAATATTACAAATTTACAATTATTTGGTTAATCTTGTTTGCAATTTTTTTCCGGCAAGTATATATAAGAAAACTAGTTAGGAACGAGCTAGAGATGATTACAAAGTTGGAGTCAGGTCATTAATTACAAGGATCAACTTGCTACAATCAAGCATTAAAAAGACTACTACCAAACCTTGCGATTCATTTAATATATCTGTATCAATCCTCGCAATCTTCCATGTTGTAATAATATGAAGTATAAAACAAGCAATAAAGCTTTTTAAATCATCTCTAATAAACTTTATCACTTTCAAATTTGATCGATAAAATAATTTAGCTAAAAGGGGTAACATTGTATTGGAAGAAAACGCAAAGTACAAGGTACAATAAGGACAAGGGCATAACCTCTACTCGTTCAAACATCTCCTTAAAGTATTAAAGTTACCAAATGAAGTATAAATATAAAATAATTTAGCTAATATGTCCTTGTCTCGACGTCTTCTAATTCGGTTTAACTTTGTATTTTTTACTGTACTGATAGTCTAAATATGAAATCCTAAAGACTCATACGTGGAGTGTGGTCACTCGGCTTGTTTTAGGAACTACAATATCTTTCCCCGAAGAGTTATTTGTGTTGTACTTATAATATAAAGTGGACAAAATAATCAAATCCGCCAGAATGTAATAAAGTAACTCATGTATTGGAGGTTATATAATTATTCTTTTCGTGAAACTACCTTTTTAAACTTAACAACGGTATTTTTAAATAATGGGAAGATCGTTTGAAGCAGACGGGTAGCAGATCCAATTTCGGCCTTTATGTGTTATTAAGCATTCTGACAGGTAGATGGATTCTTGGTGTATCACTGATTTAAGATTTGTTTTGGATAAATCTTTCAAAAAACATGAGAGTTTAGCGTGAAATTGATAAAAAAAACTCACAAGAAAGTCAACAAATCAAAATCACAAGATAGTAGACAAAAGAAATAACAATATGCACACAATATATATCATCAAACCCGCTTATTTAATAACCGATAAAGCTTTACACCAAGGCATGAAGAATGAAATGAACTAGCGTCTCACTCGCCACTATTTATAAATACATGTGGTGCAATCTATATGTAATTAGAATTTCATAATACACTTCCTTGCCTTGCAAAACAAGCAATCATATTTTACTCTAAGCCTAACTTTATTTAACTAGGTACAATTAAATCCCTATACATAGGCTAATTTAATTCACTAAGAATTGCTACTCTATTATAAGAATTTCCACCTTAGTAGTGATTCTTAATCTTTACTAATACCTATCATCTTCATCCAATACTAGACACTCGAACTAGGGACCACCTTGTAACTAGGCATTTTACCTTATTAAATATCCAAGTTATCTTTCTTTGACTCCTTCACCTTCTTCCTTTTGAGTAGCATTACCCTCTACACCTTTTTGACCAGGTTCTTCGGTTATCATAATGCTTGCCCTTACCATTGCCCCAATGTGTACCTGCTCATTTATCAAGCAATTCGTGTTTGAATTTTCTTCAAGTGTTTGTATTTTCTTCAAGTTGTTTAACCACTAACTATCTTTTATCCACTGCCTGATCATCACAACTATCATGAATAAAAATAGCTTTACAATTTTCGTGAGATCCTTGCAGTTCCACCGCAAACCGAACATGCTTTTAAACATATATTTCATGGAATATTGTTTTAACATCAGGTCCAAGTTGCTTAAACCCAATTTGTTACAACTTTTATGGTTTTTTTACATCAAACTCATTGACCTTTTCGATGTTAAACCTAGTAGTCGTACTAGCCATTTTTCTTCAAACTTTGTTTTAACCTTGTAAAATTGACTTAACCCTTTATAAACCCTAAATACTCAACTTTATCAACAAGCCTCAAAAGTCGTGTGCTAAACCCCGCTTTCCAAAAATCTTGATCTGCTTGAATTTAGAAAACCCTTAAAGATTTTATATTTTCACCTCAAAATCTACAAAACATGTGCTCCCAGCAATTACTTTCCTTGAATCCTCATGAAGCGGCTAAACCTTTGCTTGACTTATAAGTTATCATCTAGACTTGATCTTCAAGAAACATGCAAGAACCTTCAAACCCGGTTTATCAACCCCCTCAAAAAAAAAAAAAAAATAAATAAATAAATAAATAAATAAAATAAAATAAAATAAAATAAAAAACTCTTGAAGTTTCTTCACCTTCAAGATTGATTATCACCGGGGAACTCTAAATCGTTAACCATTTGAAGCCTCTAAACCCCTTTTGTTGAAACTCTTTGTAACCGCAGTATTGATCTCCATGTAAAACCTTGAAAGTGACTTTCTTGCACCGCAAGAAACACTTAAGAAAACTAAAATGTGCACCTCGAGTTTTCCTTTGATCGACCTAAGATTTAGACACCTTTTATCAACACAATGATAGCAAAACAATAACAAAAAAAGAACACGAAAACTAGATATGTCAAGCAAAATCCACTGGTTGTATCTCCCCACTAGATAATCCAATGAAAGATCCCTCTGGTGCGAACCTAGATCTATGTGTCTTAAACCTACAATTAAAGTTCCGTAGAAATACATCATTTGACGAACCAGTGGTGTCAATTTCATCACAGGTGCGCAGAAACCATAAACTAAATACTGTTAATTCTTTTCTCTTGTTTTGGCTCTCCCCTCGTTGTGTGATCCATTCTTACAAATAGCTCTGATACCAATTTTTGCATAAAACTTCTAATAATCCTGAAAGCTTAGCGTGTAATTGATCAAAGAACTGACACGAAAAGTCAACACATCAAGATCACAAGATAATCGACAAAAGAATGAACAATATGCACAAAATATATACCCTCGAACCCCTTTATTAATAGCCAAAAAAAGGTTACATCGAGTCAAGAAATAAAAAATCAACTAGCATCCCCCTCATCTCTATCTATAGAGAAGAAGGGATACAATCCATATGATATTAGAATTCAATAATATCATTTCTTGCCTTACATTCCAACCAATCATAGTTTAAATCTAACCTTAATTATATTTAACTAAATATAATTAAGGGTTTTGCTAATCACAACTATATGGGTTGTATTTAAGATTTCCATAATAGAAAATCAACACTTAATTAACATCACATATTCCATTTTTAACAACACTTTCTATAATTATAATCATAAAAAAGATATAAGTATGGAAATAACGACTTCATTAAATGTAATTTTACATAAATGATGAGTCTTAAACACAACCCATAGGGTTGTGGTTAGCAAAACCCCATAATTAAATCTTTTACCAGAGAAACCTTTTATCCAATATATATATATATATATATATATATATATATATATATATATATATATATATATATATATATATATATATATATATATATATATATATATATATATATAAATCTTTATACATAAACTAATTACACTTTAACACAATAAAAATTGCTACAATATTATAACAAGGTCGTTGCTGTTATGGAAGCAATTGTTTTGTACTGGATCGGTTTTTGTGTTGCATACTACTTGTTGATTTGGAATATGATATGAACCAGCTGCTTATCTATACTATCTAAAGATTCAATGGCTTAATTGAATGTGCAAGAGTGATTGTGCACAAAGGGTTGTACGGTACAAGGTAGTTTAAGCTACGTAATTCAATGCAAACAAGTTGAGGAAGCTTTAATTTTGTTTGTGTTTTTAGAAGTAATGAAGGTGAATATGAAGTGGTTTGGTTACCAGGAAGATGAATATGAAGTGGTTCTGCATTAGATGCAGAAGATGTATGGTTTTTGAAATGAAATAAGTCGTTATAAATAGACAACTATCACCATCTTCACCGCATCATTTTTTTGGGCACCAATCTTCACCACCATGCCCACATCATTTTCTACAGGCCACATACAAAGATGGTAAAACTCTGAGCGTACAACATGGGTGTAGTTTCATCAGACATGTATGTGTTTCTTGATTATGAAACAAGTGATGCAAAAATGATGCAAATTTTATAAATGCCATTCACAAAACACTCAGTTTGGATGGCTTTTATCTTCAGAATGAGTTTTTACATCATTAGCCATGTCTAATTCAGTCCCTTGATCCTCTGAAGCAGTGACATTTGAGCTACCATCATCAACTGTGACAAAAAGAAAGGCAAGAAAAAAATACATGAAACTTTTAGATATTTCATATTTGCAGCACAAAACTATATTATGGTGTTGTTGTAGACATTACCTTCTTCATCTGCAGGAGCATAAAATGACCTTCTTGAACGAGACTGATGGTGTGAAGATGGTGGACAAGAAAGTTATGGACATATTCGAGAAAGCTAGACATTAATAGAGTGACTTGATATCGAAGAAGAATATATACAATTGAGGTTAAAGTCAAAGATTAAGCTGGTGTTGAGGATCTTGATGCAAAGTGTTAATACAAATATCGTCTCAAAAACGTTATTTATATTCTTTGATCTTTTCTTAGTTTTGTTAATGACAAATAAAAGGAATATCTTTTAGCAAATAATAAATACTAGCTTAAGTCTCTTAAGTACACATTTTACACTTCACATAATAACCAAGAATTACAAGTTTGCTTATTTAGTAACTTGTTTCCTTAAAAGGAAACTTTAATTCTAAAATCATTCCATGACATCATTGCATACATCACATATAATATCTTTGTTAGATCTTGATATATCTTGTTTAGATTTACAAGCTACATAGTTGACATTTGATGATTTGGTAAGATATGGAAGATTTGGTAAGATACAACAAATCCTTAGCTGTCACATCCCACGGATCCAAGTCCAATGAAGGACGGATCCCTATTATGGGATCCGTGGGATCCGTCAGCTGAAGATCAGCTTGCCTATAAATAGCAAGCTGATCATTTGGCTTTCTCATCACTCATATAGCTTAACACACATATTCATTCAGTACATATCTTACTAACATCATTTATAGTTTCATTTCACTTTGATCTTTCATTTTGTAGAAGAGAGATCAAGCTTTCAAGGATCTACAGAACCGTAATCCTTTAGTTGCATTACTGTGTGATATTGTAGTTTGTTTCACACATCATATCTATCATTTGTAATCAGTGAGTGTGGTTAGTGCTTTAGTCCTTAAAGCACAAAGAGTGTAGGGAGTGGTTGTACCCTTGTAAAGAACTCGACATCTAGCTTAGTGTCGGTAAATTAAATAGGCGACGTCAGGTTGGTTCTACCTTGTGAAAGAACCCGGTGTTTAGCTTAGTACCGGAAAAGGAAGTAAGCGACGTGTAAAGGTTTTCTCCGCCTAGAAAAGGAGTTTGTTTCTTAGTGAAAGATAAACTCTCGAGTAGGAAGCTCGGGGAGTGGAGTAGGGAAAGGAAGAGAGTCCTTGTAGCCGAACCACTATAAACAACAGTGTTGTGTGGTTTGATCTTTCCTCTCTTTATCTTTTGTTTACATTGTGTGATTATTTATTTGTGATTGTTTCCTTTGAATTAACATATAGTAACAAAGCAAATAAAACTTGAAAAACGGATAAAACTATTCAACCCCCCTTCTAGTTTTCTACAATTGGCATCAGGAGCTACGTTACTTAAGATTTTTAAAATATATTGTATTTTAAAACTTAAAACGATCCATGGATTTTGAAAACTTTAAAGAAGGGCAATCTATGCAGAGACCACCTCTATTTGAACCAAATTGTTTTATTTATTGGAAAAATCGCTTTGAGACTTATGTAAAGTCAAAGGATATAGATCTATGGTATATAATAGTTGATGGTGATTACAAACCTATTAGTAATAATATTTCGGGTGGTCGGGATGAAGGAGCTTCTCTTACTCGTCACAGTGATGAGCAAAAGAAACTAATTGCCAAAAATAATGAAGCCAAAATGATGCTTTATAATGCCTTACCTAAGAAAGAATATGAAAGAGTTTTTATGTGTAAAACGGCTAAGGATATTTGGCAATCTCTTATTATCACACATCAAGGGAACTCACAAGTAAAAGATAACAAAATTGATCTTCTTGTTCAACAATACGAACAATTTGTTATCTCTGAAGATGAGACCATTGATAGTGTGTTTGCTAAGTTCAATACTATTATTACATCACTTAAAGCATTTGACGAATCTTTTTCTAGTAAGAATTTTGTCAGGAAATTTCTAAGAGCACTCCATCCGAAATGGAGAGCAAAGGTGACAGCTATTGAAGAATCTAAGGATCTCTCAAGCATGACACTGGATGAGCTCATAGGAAACCTAAAAGTTCAAGAAATGATTATGGAAAAAGACTCGGAAATTGTCAAAGGCAAAAAGGAGAAGATTAAGTCTATTTCCTTGAAAGCCAAAGCCGAGTCAAGTGACGATGATGAATCTTGTTCAAACAGTGATGATGAAGAGTATGCAATGGCCGTGAGGGATTTCAAGAAATTCTTCAGGAGACGAGGAAAGTTTGTAAAACCACCTCGTGATGAAAAGAAATCCTCTCGAAAAGATCGTGACGATAAGAAAGGTAAGGTTGATAGGAAATGCTATAGGTGTGGTGACTCCAGTCACTTAATAGGAGAATGTCCAAAGCCTCCAAATACCAAGTCTCAAAGAGCCTTCGTTAGTGGAGCTTGGAGCGATAGTGAAGGAGATGATGATGATGAGCCTATGAATAACGAAATTGCTCTTATGGCTAATGACACAGAAGAGGTACATTCTGATTCATACTCCTCTATAGATGATGAAACCTTAGAAGTAGAATATAACAAACTGTGTGACATCACTTTAAAAATCATAAACAAAAATAAAATTTTGAAAACAAAGACAACACTGTTAGAAAATGAAGTATTTTGGCTTAAAGAAAAAGCAATACGAATTGAAAAAGGTAAAGATAGTAAAGAAACGTGTGTGTCTTGTCAAGAACTAAAACTTGAACTAGAAACCTTAAGAACCACACAGGAAGATTTAATCAAACAAAATTCAAAGTTTAAAAGGTTTGATAAAAACATAAGTTGTGCAGATGAAATAATCAAAATGCAAAAACTACCTCATGATAAAACAGGACTAGGCTTTATGAAACTAGGAACATTAAGTGATCATAAGGAACAGACTGTGAATAAAACTGATTCAACCAAGTTGGACACTCACGGATCCGACGGATCCAAAAATTTGGATCCGCCAGGTGTATCCAAATGATCCGCGGGTACAGAAGTTGAACAGAAGGTTCACAAAGTCGACCGTTCCGAGTTTGTTAAAGTTACTAAGAAACCTAACAGTAACATAACCAATAATAAACACAAACCAGCAGTATCTTTAGGAAGAGGTCAAGCTAGAAATGAATATAGAGTTAAAACGGATCAACAGAGACCTCAAATGAGTTTTCCCAAACATCCCTTTCCAAAGAGTATAGTTAATCCACAACACACTTATCAAAATAATTGGAACCAAAACATGCCTAGAAACTTTCATGGTCCTAACTATATGCCATGGAACAATTGTCCACCATTTCAGTACATAAACCATGATAATGTCATGTTTAACCCAAACGGACCCATGAGATATTGGGGACCAAATGCTTGAGTCTTTTATGAACTTAGGTATGCTTGAAAGTTGATCTTGAACCTGATGAGTGGATCAAAGATAGTGGGTGCTCAAGACACATGACGGGAAACAAAAATCTTTTCTCAACCTACTAAGTGTATGATGGAGGTAATGTCACATTCGGTAGCAAGCTTAAAAGTAAAATCATCGGAAAAGGTACAATCTCTCATGACTCTCTATCTATTGATGATGTTGCTCACTTAGATAATTTATGATTTAATTTGCTTAGTATAAGTCAATTATGCCGCAAAAAGTATAACGTCCTTTTCAGTGAAAATGGAAGTAAAATACTTAAAGATGGCATAACCGTAGGAAAAGGTGTTTTAAAGAATAATGTCTATGTTATGAAATTAGATAAAACACCTAAAGATAAGTTATGTCTTACCTCCTTGGACGAAAACTCAACTCTATGGCATCGACGCTTAGGTCATGCTAATATGAGGCTTATTCAATCTTTTTCATCCAAAGAACTCGTTAGGAACCTACCCAAGTTGAAATATGACCAACACTTTTGTGATGCTTGCAAAATTGGGAAACAAGCACATATTAGCCATAAGGCTAAAAACATGGTATCTACATCTAGATGCCTAGAATTATTACATATGGATTTGTTTGGCCCGTCGGCTATACTAAGTTATGGAGGAAATTTTTACACTTTAGTCATAGTAGATGATTACTCTAGATATACATGGAAAAATTTTTTGAAAACCAAAAATGAGGCATTCGATAAATTTGAAATTCTAAGCAAGAAAATTCAAAATCAAATAGGAAGTAACATAGTATCTATTAGAACTGACCATGGTCGAGAATTTGATAATGAAATCCAATTTGGAAAGTTTTGTGATAATAATGGAATAACTCATAATTTCTCGGCTCCTCGTACACCTCAATCTAATGGTGTAGTAGAACGTAAAAATAGAACAATTCAAGAAATGAGTAGAACTATGTTAAATGAACAAAATATACCTCAAAAGTTTTGGTGTCACGCTGTAGATACTTCCACATATATCCTAAATAGAGTTTTAATTAGACACTTTTTAAATAAAACTCCCTATGAAATTTATCGAGGTAAAAAGCCTACATTAGGATATTTTAGAGTTTTTGGAAGCAAGTGCTTCATTTTAAACACAAAGGATTATCTCACCAAGTTCGACCCAAAGTCGTATGAAGGTGTATTTCTTGGGTACTCACAAAACAGTAAAGTATACATAGTATTAAACAAGGAAACATCAAGAGTCGAGGAATCGTTGAACGTAACATTCAACGAAAGTCCAACTCCCTCTAAGACATCACCTTTGGTAGATGATGACTTAGTTGAAAGTCAAATGGCTAATGATATAGAAAACATTGAAAATGACAATGAACCCGTAAAAGGAGAAATAGTCAATATTAAAGAAACTAAAAGTCATCCATTAGAAAACGTCATAGGAAAACTTAATGAAAGAACATTAAGATCCAAAGCTCAAAATGAAAGTAATTATTTTTGTTTTATTTCAACGGTTGAGCCTAAAAATATAAACGAGGCAATAAAAGATGAATCTCGGGTAATTGCTATGCATGAAGAACTAAATCAATTTATTAGAAATGATGTTTGGACATTGGTCCCTCCACCTAAAAACCAAACCATAATCGGCACCAAATGGGTCTTTCGAAATAAAATGGATGAAAATGGTATTGTATCTAGAAATAAAGCTAGGCTAGTAGCTCAAGGCTACAATCAACAAGAAGGTATAGATTACGATGAAACTTTTGCACCCGTAGCTAGACTTGAGTCTATTAGGATATTACTTGCATATGCATGTGCACATGATTTTAAGTTATTTCAAATGGATGTCAAAAGTGCTTTCTTAAATGGCTTTATAAATGAAGAAGTATATATTGCACAACCTCCCGGCTTTGCCGACTTTGAAAAACCAAATTTTGTTTTCAAACTTAAGAAAGCTTTATACGGACTTAAGCAAGCACCAAAGGCTTGGTATGATCGACTTAAGACCTTCCTAGTTGACCATAAGTATACCATGGGCCTAGTAGATAATACTCTCTTCACCAAGAAAAAGGGATCACATATTATCATAGTCCAGATATATGTGGATGACATTATATTCGGTTCAACTTGTCAAGAGTTATGCGACGATTTCTCAAAAATCATGCATGACGAGTTTGAAATGAGTATGATGGGGGAACTAAACTTTTTCTTAGGTCTCCAAATTAAACAATTAGAAGATGGGATATTCTTCAACCAATCAAAGTATATCAAAGATATGCTTAAGAAGTTTGGTTTTGAAGACTCAAAACCCATGAGAACACCCATGTCCTCCGAAGCCAAACTCACAAAGGATGAAGAAAATGAATCCGTAGATTGCACTAAATATAGAGGAATGATTGGTAGTTTACTCTATCTTACAGCTAGTAGGCCTGACATTATGTTTAGTGTTTGTCTATGTGCATGTTTTCAAGAAGATCCAAAAACATCTCATCTTGAAGCCGTTAAACGGATATTTAGGTACATCAAAGGTACTACACACTTAGGATTATGGTATCCCAAAGGAACGGGTGTAGAAACCATAGTGTATACCGACTCAGATCATGCCGGAGACTATGTTGATAGGAAAAGTACTAGCGGTATTTGTACTTTTGTAGGATATTGTCTCACATCATGGTTCGCTAAGAAACAAACTGCCCTCGCAATCTCAACAACAGAGGCAGAGTATGTGTTTGCAGGAAAGGCGTGTTAACAAGCACTATGGATGAAACAAGCTCTCGTCGACTATGAAATTGAACTCAACAACATTCCCATTCTTTGTGACAACAAAGGTGCTATCGATCTAAGCAAAAATCCAGTCCAACATGCTAGAACCAAACATATTGAAATACGCCATCACTTCCTTCGCGACAATGTACAGAAGGGAATCATCTCAATTGAGAAAGTTTCCTCAGAGGACAACATTGCCGATATTCTCACAAAACCACTTAAACGAGAACCTTTCAACTATCTTAGACTTGGATTAGGATTAATGGAACCTAGTGATTAGTAAAAACATTAGTGTAAATATTAGTTTAACCACACTCGACACTAAACCAAAAATTGTGTTCTGTTCCGCGGATCCAATCGATAACAAGGACGGATCCTTTGTTTTGGATCCGCCAGATCCGTCGCATGCACAGTCAAGTTTATTATTTAATAAACAAGAACAAGTACTATTCATTCCTCACTCCAAAACATATCACCCTACTGTATTCGACACACACTAAATCTCCATCACAATTTAGACCATTTACTTCCACAAATTTGTGCTTCTAACACCACTGTAAGTATTCTTATCATATTTATACTCCTGATCTGCGTCTAGGATTTCTATTTCATGCACAAAACCAAAACTAGGGGTATATGCATAATTTTTGACAAATCATGAGGCATGTTTACTGCATTACACTTAAAAACATGTTTTTCTTAGTTAGGAATTACATCTCATAGCACATTGTCTTAATTTAACAAAAACCCCTTGAAAATTTTCTTACTAAAACCTTCTAACGACTAGGTAAAATGATTTTTTTTAACATTGTTCATACAAATGCAAAAACGTTATCTTTTAGACATCACTTGCATAATGTCTCTTGAATGCTAAAGGGAATACATAATTAATATGTATTTTCGGGTACATTCAACCGTAGCTACATTAAAATAGGAGCGTTTGGGTTATCTCTTGTTTTTACACAAAACTTACATAAACAAAATTTTCATGCATCAAAAAGGGTCGAGATAACCGCACCTCCACATTGTCCCCATGTAGGCACACACTAGGAATTTTACACTTAATTTGATCATTTAAACTAAAACTATGTAATTTTGGTATTTAGGAAAATCATGCCTCCCGCAACTAACTACGATCACAAAAGAACCATTAACTACTTACCCGAAGTCCAAAAAACCAAAGGTCTAACCAATGCCCAAATTGAAATTTTCAAAGCTTTAGAGAAAAAGTATGTCCATGAGGGTAGAGTCGTAGATTCCTCGTTCTATGAAGAAACACAACTTAGGGAACAATTAGCCGCCATACGATTTGATACGCTTTTGGATATAGATGAACCAATCGTCCCTAGGTTCATTCTTGAGTTCTATGCTAGTGTAGGTCTTAGTTCATGTGACCAAGGTTTCTTAAGTCTTTAGTTTACTCTAAATGAAAATTTTGTCAACATCCCTCTTGATTAATTTGGTGAGGTCTTGGGCATTCCAAGTCAAGGGACATGTATTTACTCGGACAAATGGTCCTTAACAATCTTAGAATCCAATCTCGATAGGACGGCACCATATGTCACTCCTCTCGCATCAAAAGAAGAGATTAGGGAACATCTCTTCATTCCTAAGAACAATCCCACAAGGATGTATCATGGCCGTGAAGTTGCTAGAGATCCATTTGCGATGGAACTAAATGAACTCAAACCCGAATTCAAGAAAATGGAAGAGGTCTTAAGGGCTAATGTGATGTGCACCATAGAAAACCGTGATCACATCAATGCTTGTTTGTGTCATATGATGTACAACATCTCTACTCGTCAACCCTTCAATCTTGCTTATTATGTTGCCAAAAGAATGTGTGACATTCCGGTTCAAAGCAAGATTGCAATGCCTTATGGAATGCTCTTAACCCGACTCTATAGAGCCTTTGCACCCGCCCGTCCAAACCCATTAGGAATGTTTGGATTTGAACAATGTTAGACTATGTGATGTTAAACTTCTATGTGTCTCGACTTTATCTGATAATACTTGTTATGTATGTGTAATAACTAACATTTGCAGGTAGATAACCATCATGGTTATCAATTTTCCGGGTTATAGCCTATGTTTGGCATAACACCTAAAAAGGTAAGTTTCTAAGAACGGATTAAACTATGTTCAATCATGTGTTAATATTATCATATTTAGTTGTTTTGCTATACATATTAGATGTTAAGTAAGGTCTAAGTGAATTTTCGGGTTTTCGTCGAAAAGCGCAAAATATGACAAGTCTTCTGTTTAGTTTAGAAATTTAGCACACGGATCCGGCGGATCCCAAACTTTGGCTCCGCCAAAGCTTATCGTTGGTTCCGCCATCCGCCTACCTGCGGATTCGGCGGATCCCGAACTTTGAATCCGCATGTGTAACAACTTGGATCCGCAGGTTCCCCAGCAAAATTCTTAAACTTTTTCGACTAATCACGATTCTTAAATCTTAGCGTTTAGTATCATTTAGGATTCATTCACTGATAATTATTCATCTTACAATCATTTAGGAATTCTTAGAAACTTAGGAACAAAATTTCCCACCAAAATTTAAATTTTTGAATTTTAGGTGTGAGTTACCAAACTGATACAAAGAAGGAACCCTTTTTAGGGATCCGTCAAATCCGTGGAAATATCAAATCATAAGATTTTCCACTATCCCCTTGTATTTACTGCAAATCCACAGCACATTACTCAACCCAAGCTCAATGGATTGACTTCCTTGATATGACCTGCACAAATTTTTGTTCCAAATCATTAGAAACCAACATTCTCTATTGGATTCACATCAAATCCAAACACACAGACTCACAAACCTTCTGTCTATAAATTAGCACTTTAGGATCTTCAATTTACATCACAACCATTTCTTCTCCTGTACATTTTAGCTATCATACTTCACCAAAAAGTCTCAATGACAAAATCAAACAACTCCTCCACATCCAAGCCACTAAAAAGAACAGCCCGTATGAGTGTGAAACCTTGTTGTTTCATCAACATCCACAATTCATCCTCTGAAGAATCATCACCACTAAACATATCCTCACCCATTGCTAGTGAAAACTTCCTCACTTTAACCACTCCAACTCCCTCACATGTAGTCATAAAAACACCACCTCCTACCATTACTCATGTAGCAACCACACCACCACCCGCTCTCGCTCCATCACAGTCTGAGAAGTCTGCATCATCACCATCCTCACCAAAACTCCAACCCATGGAACTCTTTAGGACACCACCAACATCTCCACAACCATATCTTGAAGAGTTAGAAGATCTTCCACCTACATCAACCAATCCTCCACCAATAAGTCTTGAAAACTTAGAACCTATGCTATTTCATCCTCTCCATCCGGAGATTCATGGTCCTCTATACCGTGAAGTACCACAACCTCATCCCCAAATACCACCACTATCACCAACATCAACACTCATCGCCATAGATGAGGCGATGTGGAGCAACATTCCTCAAACACAAGAGGAGATAAGTGCAGAGTTAACACAACTCTATACTCTCTCGGGTATGGTTGACCATCGCCTTCATGAAATCATAGACATTCAAAACATCCTAATGAACTCCCTCCAAACATCACAACAACCATCAAACAACAACAACCAACCAACCACCATCACCACCACCACCACAAAACTTGGAGCCTAGTCTTCCTCCCGGCTTTTCAAGTCATGATTGCGCACATTGTGAGAGAACGGCTCACTTGGCCCAAAGGACCAACATCTTGGTCCATGAGCTTCAAAATGAGATGAGGTTCATCTTGAACCATGTTCTTGAACGTTTAAACGCCATCTCTCATCCTTCTCAATAGGAGCTTTCTAGACTAGTTGTTAGGACCTTTTGGATTGTTGCTTTAGGACTTTTTATTTCTTTCTAGGTTGTCTTTATATTGTACTTGTAACATCATTTCATCATTGTGACTTTTGTCACAAAATTTTCAATATCTATGAATGTGATGTTTTATGCTTATGAGTGATCAACATATTGCATATTATCATTATCATTGTGAACTAACATCCTTATATAACCTATATTATACATTGATTATGATTGCTTTAGGTACAAAAAATGATCAGACACTTACTTTGACTTTTAAAAGTCAAAACATATTGAACGGCTTGTTTGGAAGAATACTTCACAAGCATTCTACTTCTTCATTGAAGTCATTCATTACTAACATTTCATTTGCAGCATATCATACCCTTCAAAGTATACGTTGGTACTCGAGAAGTGAGGAGTATACATCGAGGGGGAGCATTTCATAAGCATTTCATATACTAACCGTTTGTTTTGTAGATTCATGCATCATTTCCTTGATTACTCCATCTAGGGGGAGTATAAAACAAGGGGGAGCTTTAAAGTTCTCAAAATCGCATTCCGCTACGCTACTCTTTTTGTTTCGACAAAAAGGGGGAGAAAGGACTAAGTTTGCATTAACTGTGATTCATCACAGTACATACATTTTTATAAAACTTTTCTTTAATAAACAAACTTAATATATATTTTTAAGAACTTATACTATATTTATTTTCTTGCTAAAAAATATACCTTATGTTTTGTCATCAACAAAAAGGGGGAGATTGTTAATACAAATATCGTCTCAAAAACGTTATTTATATTCTTTGATCTTTTCTTAGTTTTGTTAATGACAAATAAAAGGAATATCTTTTAGCAAATAATAAATACTAGCTTAAGTCTCTTAAGTACACATTTTACACTTCACATAATAACCAAGAATTACAAGTTTGCTTATTTAGTAACTTGTTTCCTTAAAAGGAAACTTTAATTCTAAAATCATTCCATGACATCATTGCATACATCACATATAATATCTTTGTTAGATCTTGATATATCTTGTTTAGATTTACAAGCTACATAGTTGACATTTGATGATTTGGTAAGATATGGAAGATTTGGTAAGATACAACAAATCCTTAGCTGTCACATCCCACGGATCCAAGTCCAATGAAGGACGGATCCCTATTATGGGATCCGTGGGATCCGTCAGCTGAAGATCAGCTTGCCTATAAATAGCAAGCTGATCATTTGGCTTTCTCATCACTCATATAGCTTAACACACATATTCATTCAGTACATATCTTACTAACATCATTTATAGTTGCATTTCACTTTGATCTTTCATTTTGTAGAAGAGAGATCAAGCTTTCAAGGATCTACAGAACCGTAATCCTTTAGTTGCATTACTGTGTGATATTATAGTTTGTTTCACACATCATATCTATCATTTGTAATCAGTGAGTGTGGTTAGTGCTTTAGTCCTTAAAGCACAAAGAGTGTAGGGAGTGGTTGTACCCTTGTAAAGAACTCGACATCTAGCTTAGTGTCGGTAAAGTAAATAGGCGACGTCAGGTTGGTTAAAGAACCCGGTGTTTAGCTTAGTACCGGAAAAGGAAGTAAGCGACGTGTAAAGGTTTTCTCCGCCTAGAAAAGGAGTTTGTTTCTTAGTGAAAGATAAACTCTCGAGTAGGAAGCTCGGGGAGTGGAGTAGGGCAAGGAAAAGAGTCCTTGTAGCCGAACCACTATAAACAACAGTGTTGTGTGGTTTGATCTTTCCTCTCTTTACCTTTTGTTTACATTGTGTGATTATTTATTTGTGATTGTTTCATTTGAATTAACATATAGTAATAAAGCAAATAAAACTTGAAAACGGATAAAACTATTCAACCCCCCTTCTAGTTTTCCACACAAAGAAAAAAGAGACATTGGAGTCCCAAATGAATTTAGTTGGAAGATGTCAACGTCGAAAAGCCACTGTCTTGAACATTTACCCCTGTTGCCAAAGGCTGCTGCCATTTTGCGGGTATCTTAACCGAAGTTATACTGAATTAATGGTCATAAAAGAATGATGTTAGAATCCAATTGTGAGATTGATCAAGTATGTGTCATTTGTTAGCATTGATTTTATGCTATTTTGGAAGTGATGGTCATTTGTAGCTTAGAACATTAAGTGTCATGTATAATATGTATTTTATGTTAAGTGGGCTAGTAGCATTAGTGTTGTTAGTTCAATTATATGTGTAGTGCATATATTAGCCCACTTTGTTATCCAAGTCAAAAGCCCATCAAGCCTTGCTTGATGGCAGCCAACACATATAAACCAAATACTCTCTCTTTTAGCAAGGGGTGCTTTGAGAGAGTGTGTGTGTATTTCTTGTATTTCTCTCTAATCTAATAGATACACATTTCCAGGTTTCTCCACTGCCACCAATCTTCTCATCTATCTTTCTTATCTTCTTTCTATTATTCTTTATTCTCTTCTTGTTCTTATATCTTGCTGCCATTCGATCTAGTGCATATGTGGTATGATAAAGTAGGATTTCTAGCTTTAACAAGTGGTATCAACAGCCGGTCAACGAGGTAGGAAGCTTTTGTGTTCGGTTTGTGATTACAAGAAAACATAAGCCACGTTTTTTATCTCTAAAAAACGTGAGTTTTTGTTTTTTTAGCTTCGATCTACACAAAAATAAAGAAAAGGTGGTGTTTGTTCTTAGTTGAAAAATATTGTGATTATTCCTCACTTAGATTTTGGGTAAAAAGCTGCACTTTTGGTTTGTGTTCTAAGTGGTTTGATCGAATAATCATAAAGGGTGAAGTTGTTAATATGTTTGTGGAATAAAGTGAATACTTTATTTGGAATATCTTGGATATTATTGGTTTAGTTGGTAAAAGTGGTCAGGCAAGTAGTGTAAAGGTGTAAGATATCACGTGGGCTTTGTACTCAAAAGTCAACAAAAGTGGCAAAAAGTTGAAAAATCTCGGAATTGCTCAGATCTATCGGAATTGCACTAATCTCTCGCAATTGCTACTTTCTATCGCAATTCAGACGTGTCTCGCAATTGCTGTTTCTGTCGGAATTGGTGCGTCTCGCAATTGTTGTATCGCAATTGCTCTCTCGCAATTGCTACTTTCTATCGCAATTCGGTTCTGGTCTCGCAATTGGCATATCGCAATTGGGGTTTCGCATTTGCCAGTTCTTCTCGCAATTCATCTCGCAATTGGAGCAGTTTTCTCGCAATTGGTGCTAGGCTATCGCATTTGGTCTCGCAATTCACATTTTGGACTCGCAATTGATGCAATTTTCAGAATTGGCAACTTCAGTCCTTGTACTTTACGTCAAAACTTCAAACGGCCATAACTTTTGAACCGTAACTCCGTTTTCAGCGAATTACCTGTCAAAACGACCGTGAGACCGAGGCCTAAAAACGCTCCAAAATGAAGTTATTGAGGTTTTAAGTTTCCAGATCAAAATTCCACCGTAACAACTTGCATCAACCTAACCAAATTACAACTTCAACCATCACCAACAACACAACAAGACTTCACAACAACAAACCAAGGCTTCAACAACAACATCTCCTGCTTTGTTGCAACGATCCTGTATCTATTTTATCGTACCAGTCATCATCAATGGCAAGTCACCAAGACGATATCACAACTGCTTTGGCAAATGGTTTTGCTTCAGTATATAGGGCATTAAACATCGAACCACATAACAACAACCATTGGAATTCACCGTACACTGTCAATACGCAGTTATATATGGGTCAAGAAGGACAAATGGTTGAGGTTATCGGGAATCAGCAAGGAAATGCTATGGGTATACAGACGGGGAATCAAATGCTTCAGAATGGGGTCAATCCGAATGAGTACTATTGTTTCATGACTTCATCTGAAAGCCAAAGGAGTGATATAGGCATAATTGGTAATGTTCCTGCAATGACGAAAGTAGAAAAGCTCCAGTACATGCTGATGCTAGCTAACAAGGAACATTCGGGAATACCTTTGACTGCTGAGGAATCCGACTTCTTGCTTTCAACCAGAATCAATGATAATTCCACAGAAGTCACAGGAGTCTCCGATCCTATGCCTGATCTGCAAGAACCTACATCATGCAGTGATTCTGAAACTCCTCCATCCTATGACACAGAACCACTCCATGAGGTACCATCATTGTTTGCTCATGAAAAGCCACATTCTGTGCCTCTCGAACCTAATTATGATACATACATGGACACGCCAAGTTGTAGCAATACTAATTTGACAAATCCAGATATGGATCCTAATGAAGTTCAAGTTGCACAAAATGATGCTAATGATGAGGAAACCCGTGTTCTATTTGAATCATTACTTCATAATTGTCAAATAGAGATTGAAAAGGTCAAAAAGATCAATCGCGAGGTAAAAGCCGCGAATGAAAAATTGACCACTGAGCTTGAGAGTTATAAGGTGAATGCACGAGCTTATGATTTTCACAACAATCGACAGTCAGAACTTGAAAATAGTTTAAGAGATTCTGTTTTAAGAGAAAAACGTTTGCAAATCAAATTTGACACTCTAGATGTCAATTTGAACAACAAAATAAAATCTTTAAACAAGGAAATTTCTGAACTAACCAACCAGCTTTCAAAACAAAAATCAACTTATTCCAATCTTGAAAAAGAAAAGAAGGAGTTGAATGAAAGGTTTTCAAAACGTGAAAAGGATCTTCTTAAAGAGATCAATGACAAAAAGGAAACCATTGCAAAGTTGGATGATTTGCTTGTAAAAACGGGTCATTCTGCACAAACAGTTAACTTGTTAATAAACGATCCAAACCCGATTTTACATACATTAAAAAAGGTTGCTATCGGTTATGAAAACCCTTATATTCTCAAGAAAGCTCAGAAAGAACAGAATGTGCTTTTTAATGGTAATTTAATAAATGCTATCCATGACCCTCCTTCGGTTCATGATTCTGATGAAACGATTGAGCTTTCAGAAGAGAGTAGAAAGAAAATGAGACAAAAGAACCCAGAAATAAAACCCATTGACTATAATGAAGCAAACAAACTTGCTGGGGTTCATCTTGTTAAAAAGGAGTCACCTCTGTTTTTTCAAAAACCAGTGGTTTTCACAAGACAAAAAGTTGTCTCAAAACATCTGCCTAACATCGAACAAATGGCATCTAAAAACACTTATGATTCAAGTGCAGCTAGACTATATTTGGTTGATCTTAAGCAGAGGATTGAGAAACTTCAACGTATTGTGGCTTCCAAAATTAACAATAACAAGTTTGAATGGTTTCCGGGTGTTCAGGATGAACTGAAAAAGATTTTTGAAAAGGAAATTAATCCACATGTTGCTGCAATCTATGCGGTTGTTCAAAATGTGGAAAATAATCTTTTAAAAGAGTCTGCAGAATTTGTTAAGGACCACAAATCCTTAGTAAAGGAAGCTAATGAATACTTGGAACACATAAAAGTTTTGGAAAAGCAAAATGACTCTCTCTTTCGAAGCTCTATCGACCGATATCATGTCAATTATTTACCAAACATATTCTGTGGAAGATGAGGAAACACTTCGAGCTGAGACTTCTCAAATTGTTGAAAAATATGAAAAGGCGCTTTTGAAACTTGAAAAACAAAATTGCACATATTTTAAACAACTTGATACAAAAAAGGAAGAATGCAAGTATGACAAATTGTCGTATGAGCGTTCTTACAAACAAATGCAAGAACAAATTCAGTTTTTGAAGTCTCAGCTTGCAAGTCAACCAGGGAAGGGTGAGGAACCAAAGGGTATTGCACCATTAACCCCCTTGCCTAGTGAGAAACAACAAGGGAAAGCTGTTGTCAAAACAAAAACATCGAATGTAATAGCGCCTGGCCTTGATAGGATTAGTCCCACTAATGCGTCTGCCTCTACATCTAAACCATATAGGGCGTTAGACAAATGTGCAAAAGATAATCCAAAAGAGTCTAGGAATGCTACTACAAAGACAAAGGACAACAAGCTAAATCCCAATGTGAAAGCACCTGGCCTTTCTAGGGATAGTACACCGAATGTGACCACACAAACAGTTAAGGAATCAGTTGGTTCAAACAACAAGGTCCACAATCATTACCTAGAATATGCTAGGAAAAAGGCACAGGTTCGACAAGATGGAATTTTAGGTACAAAACCTAGAGTGATGAATTCTACAACATTACAAAGCACTGCCAGTAGTAGTAAACCACTACCTAGGATCATTCAACTAAAGACTAGGGATTGGCTTGCATCTAAGAGTAGCTGCGAAAAAGAAAATGTTATCCACGTAGAATCCAACACTAAGAATTCAAATTCCTCTTCGAACCAGAAACAAGCTTCAAATGACTGTAGTGACAAAGTTAAGGTTGCTGTTTTAAACAAGAATGTTGAATTTGTTTGTCCTACATGTCAAAAATGTGTCTTTTCAGCTAATCATGATGCATGTGTTGCACAGTATATCAAGAAAACTAATGCAAGTGCAAAGGCACAATCCTCTAAGACACCAAATAGCAACAAACACGTTGCTAAGAAGCAAAAGGCTAAGAAACCAACTAGGTGGATCTCTACAGGACGTAGTGTTTCTCAAAATGAGACTTCCGCTGCATCTGAAAAGGAAACAACTCCTAGATCTTGCCCTAGGTGGATTCCCACGGGAAAAGTTTTTAAATCAGTTGGTCTTAGATGGATTCCCACAGGAAAGATTCTTGATAGTTGCACCACAACAAGTAATAGTGAAAATCATCAGGATAAGGATGTCGAAAGCACTACAACCGTTGATAGTGGACACCCTCAATGTGATGATTCATGTTCTTCTAACACTATTATTTGTGCATATTCTTCTTTTGTGGATTCTGTGATTGCAGGTACTCGTGAAAGTGTTGAGAGTTCACTCGTTGAATGTGGAAGAGAAGACCTTTATGCCAACATCGCATTTGGAAATCCTGGTCTACATCCACTCTTAACTCCACTTTTACTTGTTCATACTTAATCATTCTTTGTGCATATACATTTTTTGAAAACATTAAAAAAAAAAAAAAAATGCAAAATTTTCAAAAAATACAAAAACAATATAAAATCACAAAAATCCAAAAATATTCTTCTCCGACATGTCTCTTGTATAATCGATATTCTGTACGTACTTAGAAATATCATTCAACAATGATACGGGCATGTACAGATGCTTGAGCGAGAGTTCATTTAAATGTTTTCTAAAACATGTCGTTTCTAAAAATTCTTCATAATGGCTTTCGTGCACTTCAGTACGAAACCCGAGCTTCAAAGAAAGGAAAGTGCTTAATCAAATCTTTCGAGCACTTATCCTAAAAATCAATGGCTTCTGAGAGACTCACTCCAGAACCCGAGCTTAACCCAATGGCTCTTGGACACATCAGTTCAGGACCCGAACTTCAAATAAAGGAAAGTGTTGTGCAAAACCAATTTCTTTTTCTAACACTTATCCTAAAAACAAATGAAGATATTTCTCCTTACATATCTTCAAAGATTTTCAAAATCTTCTCTATTTTGAGCACATTTTCTTCAAGATTTTTCAATAAGATTAACCATAAAGTGCTCAAGATAACTCCCTCCTAAACCCTTAAAACTGCTTTTAAACTAAAAAGTTTAACCATATGCTTTGTTTAAGGGGGAGTAGAAAATCAAAAATGTTCCAATTTCATGCTCAAATCCGTCTATCTCTCCAAAAAGTTTCATTTTAATCAGTTGATATCAAAAATATCACTGCATGCTATTTTTGAGGGGGAGAAGATGTGATTAAAATGTGATCGAAAAGGAATCTCAAAACGAGTTCTCCAAAAAGACTCAGCATGAACCCTCGAATTGACGAAAGATAAATGTCAGTAATCGAAAAGACTAGTCCGGGACGGGTAATAATTTCAAGATGGTTATCCATTGATGTAAACGTGTCTCGCAAAGGACTTGTCTGAGTAGAATGTACCAATTCGAGAGATGATCTTTTGATATGACCGGGACGGGTAATAACTTCAAGCTAGTCTAACTAGTGATGTAAACGTGTCTCGCTATGGTCATATTAATTGAAAGTCGATCAGTTCAAAAAGTGCGAACTCTACCATTCATGTGCAATTCTTTCTTAAATCTCATATGCACATGTGAAGGGGGAGTATTTCAGAAAATGCAAAACTCTCTAAGTGTTATCCAAAATGTGTTTATTCATAAACACTTTGAGAGATTTTCTCAAAAGGTTTTATGGCAAGTGATCAACAAATCTAGGATAATCATGGAGTAATAAGGTGATTATGGTTAGGTTATGTCCTATGATCCGCCAGAGCCGGAGGGATCTACCCAAGGACAAACTCCAATAGATTAGAATTAGAAGTCCTTAGGTAAGATTGAAAAAAGGAGTATAATGAGAAAGGAGAAAGAAGGGGTTGAAGAATGAAAAAGAAAAGTTTTTGTAAGGGTGAAAAGAAATAGCCCTCCATGAAAACTTAGGTCAGAAACCGGGTCAATTCATCTGCTATCGGTACTCACTAAGGTGATACTGATATTGAAGACAAGACGTCATGGACCCAGTGACGCGTTGCACTACCCCTCCTATCCACTCAGATATCTCTCAAAAGATATTTGTTTCATTTCTCACGGAGAACACTTCATAATCTATCGACCTCTCATTACGAGATGTGTTGATATTGAAAAGGTGGCACTCTACTCCATGCCTCCGTCGACTAAAACCAAAACGCACATTATTGAGTCTAGAGACATGAGATTCATCAAAGATCTCTTAGGAACACTTCCTATGCAATACACTTGTGTTCACTCATAAAAGATACAAGTTGTATGAGTCTTAATGAGATCTAAAAGGATCTTGCCTCACGACATGATGGCCGCTGGATGATTTATTGCTAACTGTCTTATGCAGGTACTGACGAAAGTCCATTCACCATCATCATCTACAACGTAGACGCATCTGATCAGAAGAAGTAGATCAAGGCAAGAACATTCAAAGTCAATACTTTGAAGATCATAGAGCATGAAGGAACAATGAATCAAGTCTATTATACAATGACACACAAAGTTCAAGACATCAAAAGCAAAAGACCAATCACGGGAGCATCATTGAAATGACCATCCCTTAGGGGGAGATTGTTAGCATTGATTTTATGCTATTTTGGAAGTGATGGTCATTTGTAGCTTAGAACATTAAGTGTCATGTATAATATGTATTTTATGTTAAGTGGGCTAGTAGCATTAGTGTTGTTAGTTCAATTATATGTGTAGTGCATATATTAGCCCACTTTGTTATCCAAGTCAAAAGCCCATCAAGCCTTGCTTGATGGCAGCCAACACATATAAACCAAATACTCTCTCTTTTAGCAAGGGGTGCTTTGAGAGAGTGTGTGTGTATTTCTTGTATTTCTCTCTAATCTAATAGATACACATTTCCAGGTTTCTCCACTGCCACCAATCTTCTCATCTATCTTTCTTATCTTCTTTCTATTATTCTTTATTCTCTTCTTGTTCTTATATCTTGCTGCCATTCGATCTAGTGCATATGTGGTATGATAAAGTAGGATTTCTAGCTTTAACAGTGTCATTTTTTCATGTCATCCCTTGGTTGCATAGCTTCCACTGCACCTTTGTTAACAGATTATATCTTTATCAAGTTTGTGTTTTTCACGTTACTTTTTGTTATGCTATAATTATGATGTATCCATGTGCAGGAGTGTTTTGATCTCATTATGTGTATGTGGGTCATGTCTATTAGTTAAACCTTAAATCAAGTATATGGAGTATCATATACAGTAACTAGAATATGTAATAATGATCAAACTTTAATTATGCAGCAGTCCATAATTTTATAATGAAGGTAAACAATGATTAGCGACCCTTTCAGTGTCGTTGTATACGTGTATACATGTTTCCCAGTATATTAAAGAGAAAAATCAAAACAATATAACTGATGTATTAAATCTTCTTCTTTATTACTAAGCTTATGAGTTCTGCATTGTATTTAATTGTATTATACTATAATAACAGAGTACTCCTTATAGTATTGGTGGCAAATGAAAGTGGTGATCATAAGATGAGTTGAGTTTAGTTAGGTAAATTCCCAGCTCATGATGGCTGTTCTTTTGACTGACCTTTATTATGTTGGAACGTTGGATAACTTGATGTTTGAGTATTCTATTGCATGTATACGCACTATATATAATAGGGATGGCAAGTTGAAGATTTTGATGGCATCAGAATGTGAGAATGCATGCATCGAACAATATGTATTTTATGTATTTAAATCACCAACATATGCTGTTAGTGTTATTGAATGCAATCATTGGATTATGTGTATAAACAGGTGTTGACATAGTGCCATGTATGCTTCCAGTTCCGTCATCAATCACAAATGTGAGCCACGACCTGGACAGTAATTGTTATTGGTGAGATGATATAATGTAGAATGTCAGTTTAGAACGTCAGTTACATTCTATAGTTATCAAACCAGTATGACAAATTAAGCAAACGTGGCATGATGGATAATAGAAGAATATGGGATACGGTCATAACAGTTAATATTGTACGGGTTAAATGGAATTTGTTCAAAAATAACAGTATTTGTTAGATAATTACTGTGTTAATAAAAGATTAATTGATTTTATACATTGGCTCCTTATTGCCTTTAGAATATATAAAATTTGGTTAAAACTTAACACCACTTTTGTTCAGTGATTTTGGATCTATTTTATCTACTCTATTATCGGTAAATGGATTAAAAAGTATAATTATTTCCGCTGATATCGGATTTTATTCTTGATCATATTATAGTTGTTTAGCTGTTTTTGTGTTATTCATATTATATTCATCTTTTGATTGGTTGTTATCTATAAAAGAGTGCGGTTTGTTTAGATATTTATATACATTTGATTTCTTCACACAGGGATTTCGTAGTTTGAATTCAAACCGGTTGAGATTTGTAAACCAGTTAACGATATTGCATGGTGCACATACAAGCGTTGTATAACGTTAAGGTTTATAACTTTAAAAAGATATTGCATGTTGTATGCATTGTTGTGTTAGAGAATGTTGCCCTTGATATATTTAGTTGTTAGCCACATATATGGTCGCTAAATCTATTACGAGTATTAAATAAAGGAAAACTCATTTGATGTGTCAATTGAGGAAACTCTTTCTTTTGGAAACCCTCCAACTTTTGCACGATATGGGCACGCATCCATTATATCTCTGAATTTAAAATGACAATTCATCATGTTGTCTTCAAACATTTCACCCTTTAAGAAATCTTAAATAGTTAATTTCCAAAGGCCTGTCTATAATCAATCCAAGAGGTTCGGTTTCAGGACTATGAAGTGGGCTGACTAGAGCAATATTAAATGACACTGGCTCAAGTGCGTGCCCATAATAGGTGTCAACGGTCTTATCCGGGTACTCACTACAATGGCGGGACCGAAGATTAGCAGGACGAAAGCAAAGTTGGGGCAGTGGTTTTTTGCCGCATTAAATGGTGTGGGAGGTAAAGGTATACAGAAGAGTTTAAAATGGATAAGTATGATTATGTACACAAGTGGCACCAATGGAAATCCAAAAGGCATTATATTGACACATGAAAATGCTATAACAAATATTAGTGGTACTGATATTCACATGGAACAACTTGAGGATAAGGTATCTATTTGTTTTGCTATAAGTATAAGAATGATCAGTATCAATATATCCTTTGGCTTATTTACATCTTTTGATATATGGACAACAATTTATATATGTAATCCATGCAAGATAATAAGCAAACACGTATATATGTATGATTTTGCATGAAGTGTGTAGAGTGTTTTATGGATAACACGTTTTTCTAACATGAATGTGTTAGATCGTGTTAGATACAGGTCGTGTGCATCGCACGGGTCTAAATATTATTTTGAGTTTTTGACTTGACCTGAATTAAAAGTGATCACAAAATAAAGACACCAACATTACCTAAAAATTAACAAAATCCTACCAAAGCAAGCCAAGTTATACATTGTTGTATATTTTATCCTCACCATCACGTTAACAACTACGCTATGAACATTTAGATACAATTGGTGCAAATTTCATATGTACTTTTTTAAAGAAAAATAATTAGTTTAAATAGTGTAAACATAATGAGTACCAACCATTAAGCTATGAACACTTAGACACAATTGGTGCAACGCACGGGCTTGCCATTGCCTCGTCTAGATAAAAAGTAAAAGTACATGCTATAATTAATTTTAGATTAAAGATACATGGATTGACATATACATGTTTTTGTAACACACACTAATACATAAATATCTATATTTATATTATACATAAAAAACGGATGCTTTTTCTTTAAATTTAAAAACACTGGAAAATGACTAATGTGTTATACCCACAATACCTTTTAAAATTTTTCTTTTTTTTTTTTTTTTTTTTTACTTTCCCACCTAAGTTTGACTAATTCTAAAAAAAGTTGTCTTATAACGATAAATAAAAGTTTGCTAATCACATTTAATACATACTATGTATACTTATCATTATAAAGGTATAACTAACAAACTGTTCTTAATCTGTGCCAGCCCTTTTACCGGACGAAGTGGGGAATGGTTCAGGGCATCAAAATTAAAAGGGCATTAAATGATAGTCATGTTAACTAGTATTTTAAAACAGTTAATTTTGTGGTTGGGAAGATGACACAAAATGTATGTCAAAAGGGTTTACTTTGGGAGCATCAAAATTGTTTTATTTGTGATTCCTGTAAATATATAAAATCTCATTTTAACCCCTTGACGTCCATAGATAGCAAATCTAACCACAATATATCTAGTTTAAGATTGTACATACTACATAGTATTTAGTTTTAAAAGCATTGTATTCTCCTAAAATATTGCTTTGGAATATTAGTTAATTAATTTCGACAACAAATAATTTTTCTGCATTATTTAACGACCCTTTACTTATTGAAAGTAATAGTTTGGACTTAGTATTCTTTTTAAATGTTTTGAAGATCGAATAAACTATTCTAAAAAAATGAAGATATATTCAAATTTCTTTTGTTAAAAACGCACACAAGTTGCTATCGTTACTGAAAACATTACCAAAATACAAAGTAGAATCAAATTAACTTCAGCCTTTTCTTATAAACACGTCATCTTTTTGGTGATATAGGGCATACTTTAAAATTTTGTACAAAGCCACCAAAAAATTATCCCATTGCTGATTGTAAAATCTATAATTATGGGACATATAGTCTTTTTGAAGTTATTCACTAGATTTAACTATATGCATGTTTATTAGAATATTGATAATTGGTGTGACTGTGAGGATACACGCTGCCTAGCTTGGCTAGGTTCTAAGCCACCACAATATAGTTTGTTGTTTGTTTAGAAATGTGGGCATTTTTTGAGTCGGCTCGCGCAGGTCATTTGAAAACCGGCTTATACCGCTTGACTCTTAATTAACGGTACAAGTTAATTGCGTTATACAGTTTATGTAGTACTCCATATTATTTTCTTATGGTTTGTAAACAATGAAAGGATGATTAACAGTTTATAGTTGCAGTGTTATTGGTAGAAGTAAGAAAATAAAAGTCTGTGATAGTTATTTCTTTAACCTTGAGTAAGGGTAACATATATACAAAGATAATTAGGATTTACCAAAAATCAGAAATTTCGGTGATAATTTTATATATATGTATACTACACGTTATAACTTGAATAATCATGGGATTGACATGGACTCGATTCGTTGCCCGGTATGTGATGAAGATATCAAAACAAATCAACATCTTTTTGTGGATTGTAAGATCGCAACTGATTTGATTACATGAGGGGAGACGGTTAGCCTTCGTAATTTAGCTAAGGTGTGTTTCGAAGTCGCCACTCAAACAACACCTTGGGTGATATGAAGATTTAGAAATCGAACTTGTACTTATCTAAAGCTGCCAAGAAAGGACACACTACTACACAAACTGGTTTTTCCCACGGTAAAATCCGTGGGAAACCCCGTGGATAAGGGCCCCTTTCCACGGAATTCACACGGAATCATTCCGTGTGTAAAAACCTTGTGGGTAAATATTTTTCCTCTGATTTTCCGACCGAGCGTTGACTTTTTCCCCACGTATATTACTGTGAATAATCCGTGGTTTTAATTCCCACAACTTTCTCACAAACATTTTCCCACAGATTTCCCACATATTCTAGCAACCAATTTCCACATGCATCGACCTTTTTTTGCCACAGTTATTTCCCACTGATTTCTCACGAACATTTTCCCACTGATTTCCCACAGTTATTTCCGACGGTTTTATCACAAATTTCACACTGAAAGATATATTTTCCCCTAATAATTCTGTGGGAATTTTGTTATTAATCCGTGGGAAACCCCGTGGCTAAATTCCATGGTATTCGTATTATAATTTGAGATTTTCTAGAAACCAGAATCTGTAAATATGCAAAACTAATATTTGAAACGATAAAAACCATTAATAAATTGCCAAAATAAACAAATCTGGTAACCAAAATGTATAAATGTGTCGCCGATGGACATAAATCCGTAATCCAAAAGACATAGGGTAGCAACGTATAATCGGACGACGCAGCATCGAAATTGTTTTCGACATACCACAACCCAATAGTTCTAACACAAAAACTAAAGCCTAATGCCAAATGAGAATAGACTAGCTAGGACCAGGATCCGATTCAGTAGCTCAGGGAGAATAATTCTTAGCAAAAGACTCCAACCTATCATTGAGTGTTTTATGCCAAGCCAGTTGGTTCGCTGCTCTTGAGCCTATGCAGATACCCTCTCCTCTTCCACCTTTTTCTTTAGATCATCGTTTTGCTATTTCAAAATTTGTATCTCCTGTTACATCAATTACACATTACTGTATTAGAATAACTCGTCAGAATAACAAACTCTAAAATGATGTGAGAATAACTAAAATAGACAAACCTCGTAAGGTAAGCACATGTGTGTGGCATTGATACTCCCGGATCCCATTGTACCTGTTAGCACAAAAGCTGGATCCGTCGTCAATCCTGCACCAATCACGTGACCGCTGTTTGATGTAGCAATGCCCTTCCGAACTTCAAAATCATCGGGTGGGGACTTAGAACCATTCTCATCAATCTCGGCATTCTCTTCATTCTCCACATGCTTTTTTGAGATAATCCTTGAATATTGATCCTGTTACATAATAGAGTCTACATATTAGTCATGGAAAACGGGCAAAACCGGCAAATTTAAAGTTTGGGTATAATTCTTAAGATTTATAAACGCACAAAAGTAATTTCAATATAACATATAATAAGACTTTGAGAGTTACCAATCATTGTTTAGACATCGGGTCAACAAACTCCGGAATCCCACTTGATCCGGGCTCTCCTAGCCTAGTCCCTTTCTTCGTGTGGACTTCTGTATGCAAGTCTACAAGCTTCATTATACGTCCTTTTTTCTTTTCCTAATAAAAAAGGATGTAAACGTTAATGGCAGCATATCAGAATTCTTAAGATCTCTATATCGTTATTGTAAACCATGTTTCCTTTCCGTGCAAAAATCTTGTAACTTTCACAACCATGTTTCGAGACTTGTTATTTAGGAACAAGTTGACAGCATAAAGAAAGAATAAGGCGGCATAGATAAGTTGAAAAATAGCAGTGGTATAGGCGGCATAGAGATATTGCATCAGGCATTTTTCTTTATCAGCTCTTAAGTTTATTGTTGTTGTTCAAGTAGGTTAGAACGCTACTGCCACTTTTTAGGCATAAGGTTGTGGGTCACAGCTCTTAGGTCCAACAGGTTGATAAAAAAGATGAAATTCACTTACTAGCCCATGGGTCGCACGAGTCAGATTTTAGCTGTTTACCTTTTTTTAACACAATTGTATACTTATAAGTATCATGAATCTGATTACTTTCTGCAGCTTCCCTCATTATATCCCTATACCTGTTCTTAATGTGAGATTCCCAAGCATCACGAATCTGATTACTTTCTGCAGCATCCCATCGATAAAACTTCTGCACATAAATTATATATTTAGTTAGCTATATCAGTTTAAAATGACATTTGCTTTTATCGATGATTTGCTTATACTGCTCAATTATGTATGGCTAAAAAGATATTGAAAAGTAAAAGCATCATTTGCACACACACATATCTGCTCTTTTCATTTGTCTTTTAAGCATCATTCGTGTTTTAAGCAATTTTACACCAACTCTTTTTATTTTTCCAAAACTAAAATCATCAAAATCTTTGATTATAATACTTAATCATGTATAGCTAAAAAAAAAATTCAAACTCACACAATTGCACGCACACACATATCGGAAAAAGGATATACCAAAATTCGGACAGCAATGATTTGAGAGGTTAATCAAGCATTGTCAAATCACTAATATCCAACTTATCGCAAAACAAGACATCAATCTCTATTTTACACGATATCCTAATTCATGAGCAACGCCCCCCTCCATACTAGTATCAAACAAAGTAGTGCTATTTACAAATTACAATATCAGGCTATATTTCACATTATGTTCTTGAAACGAGTATACTACTCTTTCATCCTCAAATAACAGATAACCAATAACACAAACATCAGATTACTATCTCCCAAATTATATCAAATTTATAACCTTAATCAGGAAACTTAAGTGGAAACTTTGTAAAAGTAAATCAGTAAAAGTTGGGATGAAATCAAGATAGTAAGACATATGTTGGTTATAAATTTGTCAGATAACTAACTACATACTGTCTGCAACAAATTTCATATAGCCAGAAAAATTCTTAGTAAAAGTGCTTCCTTTAATTCAAGAAATTGACTACATATTTGTTCTTCCAACCAACTACAATCTATGACATAACAAAAAAAATACCCAATACCAAAGTATCTTATTCCAAGTCCTTACATACATACCACTTTAAAACAAAAGTTAAATGCCTTTTCACACGGTTAAAACTAGCATGCTCTTATTTATATATATCATCTTTGTAGCATAGAAGCAAGAGCCATTCTAAAAAGTTTAAAATCATAGGTACAAAACTGAAAATTAGGTACCCAATTTTTTTAAAACGTTTAAACTCATTAACAATTCCAAGCACTGCACCAAAATAAAGGTTTGGGAGCAGCCATATTTTTTGGTCGACATTCTCGTCCAAAATTTTGGCCAGGGCCCACTTTTTTTTCAACAAAAAATGGCAGTCAAGGACTTTTTCCACTTGAACAAAATGGGACGACAATGTCGTCCCAAATCTCTATATATTTGATTTTTGACATTTTAAAGGTTTTTAAATAAAATTTCGGAAATAAAAAACATCTCGCCATTATATTTAATCCCGCCAAACAAAATGGGATGACAATGTCGTCCCAAACTGTATGTATTTTTTTTTTTAATATTTAAAAGCTTTTTAAATCAATTTTTATTTCTAAAATTAATATAAAAAAATTTTTAAAACAAAATGGGACGACAATGTCGTCCCATTTTTTCTAAATATTTAAAATAACATTTATAATCCAATAATCTATTTAAAAATACTTATATATAAATTAATTTTAGAAAATTATTTGCTTTAAAATTATATGTTAGTGTAAAAATTAATTTTAAAAATTACATAAATTAAAAAATTTACAAAATCAATACTTTACTATTTATCAAAAATATTTTTGTTGTTAAAAATATTAATTATAATGGGGTGTTGTGGAATCTGATAAACCACAGAGTTCAGATTGGAGTAAAAAAGTTGAATAAAAAATTGAATCGCAAGGTGGTTTGGGTAAATCAATACTTTTATAACATAAGATCAAGACTTTTGTGTAAAAAATAAATTTAAGCTCAATGAGCGCACATAACCTACCGACCATAAACAAATAAGCTCTCCTTTCAAACAGCATACATAGAATGAATCTTGTAGACCTTTTAAATACCTTTTACTTCCAATAACACCTATTTCAATAACAAGAAAAAGGTCGTTCGCTCTTGTGTCGTAAAATAAAAGCAGAGGGTTTTGATGAGCACTTGGAGCAAACATTGTTCGTTGTTTGGATAATCTTAAAACGCTGTCAGGGTGTGTTTAAGAAACTAGCAGCCAAGGAGTATAAAATAGGCCTCACCGCTTGAATATTGGTAAATGGTAGTGAATAGGTTTAATTAAATATAGGAAGAAGGGTGGTTGAAAGACTTTAAGTAAAGTGGGTGAAATAAAGATGATCGAGCAAGAAACAAGGAGTTGGTTTTAAGCGGGAAAGTTGTTGCATGCTCCGGGATTTATACATGGATTTGGTTTCCTATGCCCACTCTTTTGATTTTTTATAAAACTTTTCTTTGTTAACTTTTTGAACGATTTATAATTTATTTACCTGTATGGATAAAGGTTATAATTATATAAATTTGAGATATTTTCACTTTATTACTTTATGTATGTACGTGTTTGTTTGTTTGTCTTTGTCTATATTTGTGTACTGATAAAGGGTCAAATGAACAGAGTACTGATAAAGGGAGTAATTGGGGATGGAACAGGAAGGAGGAACAAAAACAGGACCAAGGCGGCTAGAAGAAGAAAGAGGGATGGGGTCCTAAAAGAGATCACCCTGCGAGGCCAGTTGGGGGACCAAATGATGGTCCTAGACCAGGAGGACCTTTTACCGCAACGAGACAAAGGCTCGATATCTTCACAGCGGATGAGCAAGAGATTATTAACGAAATTAATCCCATCATTCAGTCTATCCGCAGGATTATGCATCAAACTTCCCACCAAACACTTCCTGCCAAAACACTTCCCACCAAAACTTCCCACCAAAATATTGGCGCCAAAATTTCTCACCAAAACGTTTGTATAAAATATCTGCTCTATCCTTACAAAGACATTATATACACTCTTATCCTCAAAATCACTCAACCTCACAACCTCTTATCTTCACACCAATTTCAAAACCTGAGATGCAGCGATATAATCCTTTTATGTGTTCTTGTGGAACAGGAGATATAAAACTAAGAAAATCACATAAAAAATACATTTGGATGAGAATATTATGCATGTCCTCTTTCGAAGGTGAACAATCATAATTTCTTATTTATGTAAATATACAAACAATCATAACATTTCCTTATTTATGTAACAACCAAGAGAAAAAGATCATGGATGTGGATATTTTATGTGGAAGAGTGAATTTGATGACCGGTTACGAATAATCTCTTCTGCTTCAACATCTCAAGGTTCTGGATCTGCACCAACAGAGTGCTCAAACTGTAATGCCAAAGATCTTAGGATAAACATGCTGGAATCATATAAACAGGTGCTAAAGGCAAGAGTAAGGATGCTGGAGGCAAGACTTGAAATGGTAAGGATTCCCGACGAACACGACTACGCATGTCAGTCGGATGCAATACTCCGTGAGTTGTTAGGTGACATGGAAAATCTTCGTATGTAGTGTTGTTGTTGTTGTTTTTGTTGTTTGTTGTGTTATTGTTGTTTTTGTTGTTTGTTGTGTTATTGTTGTCGTTGTTGTTTTTGTTTGTTGTGTTATTGTTGTTGTTTAATAAAATGTTGTAGTTGTTGTTTGTTGTGTTATCATCTCGACTCATTCGTTTGTTTAACATCTCATGTATAATGGTGTCATATCGACTCATTCGTTTAACATCTCATGTATAAAGGTATCATATCGACTCGTTCGTTTAACATCTCATGTATAACGGTATCATATCGACTCATTCGTGAAGAAGACTTCTCGTACATTATGTGTGTTGAGAATTATGTAAAAGTGGTGATCTCGACTATTATGAACTAGATGATAATTACATGGAAGCGGGATCTCCTGAGCTCGAATCCGGTTCTAAACCTATATTTGAAGACGGTTTAGATATGAATATTGATGAAATGGATGTTGATCGGACTGAAGGGTCAAATGAACAGACTACTGATAAAGGGAGTAATTGGGGATGAAACAGGAAGGAGGAACAAATGATGGTCGTAGACCAGGAGGACCTTTTACCGCAACGAGACAAAGGCTCAATATTCTCACAACGGATGAGCAAGAGATTATTAACGAAATTAATCCCATCATTCAGACTATTCCATTGTTGAATTCAATTTCTTGTTAATGTTAATTCTATTTTTATACACATAAGATAAACGGAAAAGAACAGAAAAACAGTTAGGGACGATATTGTCGTCCCTAAATTTACTACCAAAATTAAATCACCACGCCAAAATATATTATAAAAAAGAAAGAGGAAGAAGTACAGCAAACAAATTGGGACGAGAATCTCGTCCCAAATTTTGGCTCAATTATTGACAGATCTGGATCTGCAATCTTTTTTTTCTTTTAAGTGTTATAATAATTTACCCACAAAAAAAAAAAAAAAAAAAAAAAAAAAAAAAAAAAAAAAACCGCTACGGCAAACACCATAAAAACCACCTTCGACACCACCATCAAACCACCTTCGACACCACTACAACCACCTTCAACACCCCTATCATCCGAAACCACCTTAGACACGCACCACTGTGCACAATTTGTTTAATTTTTGTTAATTTGATTTGTTTAAAGGTTTTTTTTTTTTTTTTTTTTTTTTTTTTTTTTTTATTTATTTATTTATTGTTAATTTGTTTTGTTTAATTATGGTTTGTATGTTGTGTTTGTGTTGGTTAGATGGCGCCACCGCCACCGGACAAGCCCACCACCACAGCAGCTCCACCTATCTCTTCCTCTCTTCTTTGAATTATTGTTTGATTTGTTTAAAGGTATGTTTTTCTTTTTATTTTTGTTTGATTTGTTTAGTCTATTTGTATTTTTTTTATTGTGTTAATGTGTTTTGGGACGACAATGTCGTCGTCAAAAGTTTTTATTAATTAATTTGGTTAGTGTAAGTTTGGTTGTGAATTGAAGGTATATAATTTCAGCCGTGAATTGAAATATTTCAGCCGTGAATTGAACTAGGTAATGTTATGATGCATTTCTCGTTGTAATTTGTGATTTATTTCTGTTATTGTTAGGTTTTCAATTAGTCTAGAATCTGTTTAAATAGGTTTGAATATGATTAGTGATATGATCTTGATGTTAATTTGCTCGTAGTTCGTGATAAATAGCTTACGCGTGATTTAATGGCGTATCTGTTGATGTAGTTTGTTGTTGATTTGAAGTAATGTGAATTTTGTAGCTTATCGTTATTGTTAGTTATATAATTAGCTTGATTATGATGATGTTGATGATATTTATTGATTATAATTGATTGACGTGCGATAATCGATGTATCCGTTGTTGAAGTTTGTAATGATATGAATTCCGGTAAGAGGAAATTGTTTGTTGAGGGATTTAATAATTTCTTAGCGTTGTGAATGATTGATATAGGAGTCAAACGAGTGAGAATCTGTTTGAGTTTATTTTATTAGGAACGATTGTAGGCTGTAGTTCATGAAGTTTTAGGGTTTGAAAGGTGGAAGAGGTGTAACAGCACTGAATATATATATTGATTAGCTTTGAGAGTGATTATTACTGCATGTATGCGATTAACTTGCTAGTGTTATCGTATTGGACTTGGGTTGATCACACTTATCGGTTCTTGCTAGTTCATGAAGTTTTAGGGTTTGAAATTGTGTGTTCTTGTACTTGCAATTTTACAGATGGCGTGTGTAGCTCCTAGATCACACGGCGGGGATGCTGGTGGTGATCCACCAAGACAGCCCTATTTTACTACGCCGGGCTATTGCGCAGGTAAGAAATTGTGATTTTTATTTTACATTTATTATTGATAAAACTAAATTTTTTTACTTGTATTTTCACGACTCAATAACTTATATTTGTAGCTTCGATGATTGCGGGTGAGACCTCAAATCGGGCCTTAAGGAGGGCGCTTAAAGAGAATAATAATCAGCCTTTGCCGATCAGCTTTGATTACGATGATCAAGGCACCTTCTCACCTGTAGGCACGTATGCACCGTAGTTGAGTAGTCTTATCGGGGAACAAGTTAGGTCACTTCCCCTTGACAGCGAGTGGGAACAGATTCCAGAGTCTTTTAAGGCTCATATATTTCCCGCACTCGAGGTATTAATTGTTTATTTTATTTCTATTCTTATTGTTATCGACCGTTTAGATATGCGTGTTATATTTAAATTGTTTGTTTATTTAAATGCGTATATTTATTTGCAGAGCTATTTCCACCTCGCGCCTTGGTTAAACGACGAGCGCCGAGTAACGGTTGGGGAGTGCGTATATACGGTGGGGGAAAGGGTAACTCTTGGGCTTAGACTTCAGATGCGGTTACTATACCATAAAAATAAACACAGGATCAAGTCTAAGTACTTTGATACACTTGAGAACCCCGCGACGGCAAGGTAACAGCCGCCGCCGCCAAAAGTGTGGCTTAACAGAAGTCGAGAGGAATGGGAGTCGTTGATCGACTGGTGGTCGAAACCGGAACGGATGGTAAGATCTGCCAAAAATGCATATAACCGAGCATAAAACAAGATACTAACCCACCAAGGGAGACAATCGTTCGTACAAGGACGAAAAGATTATGTAAGACTCATTATAATTTTTGTGATTTTTAAAGGTCTATATATTGTTTATATATAGCTCGTTATTAACTTATTTTATATTGTATGTATAGAGGGTTAAGAATGCGGGGAAAAATGAAGACCTCATTGAAATATGGAGGAAGGGGCATTCAAGAAAGGGCGTGTTTAAAACAAAAGAAAACGAGACGGCTTATGTAAGTAATTTATCTCTTAACACGCGTCATTAAGATCAAGTTACTTCTTGGTTTTTTTTTTTTTTTTTTTTTTTTTTTTTTTTTTTTAACTTACTTGTTTTTAACATATTTTATTATTATTATTATTTTTTTTATTATTATTATTATTATTATTATTATTATTATTATTATTATTATTATTATTATTATTATTATTATTATTATTATTATTATTATTATTTTACTTACACAGATGGAGATGAAGTCACTTTGGGATCAAGTTAAAGCCGGTACACGCCCGTTGATGACCGAGCAAGAAATACTGGATCAAATAGTTCCGAGTGACAACCGGCAAAATATGCCAGGCAGGGGCATGGGCAAAGCTTCATCCAGGTCCACACATCGGCCGGTTGCACAAGAATATGTTACTCGGCAGCATATGTCGGAGGTGTTGAGGCGAGAGGTGGAAGAGAAAGAGTTGTTCAGGAGGCAAGCGCATGAGGCGCAATAACGGGCTGAAGTGGCTGAGAATGAGGCTAGATTTTCTAGGCAACAGGGTGACGGGCTTTTTGCTCGACAAGTCATCTTCGAATCTTTCATGGGGCAGGTTCTCAGCCACTACAACAGCCAAGGTAATCCATTTCCCGTTTCCTTTCCCTCATTTCCCCCACCTGCTTCATTTCCCGCCCCTTTTCCCGGCCCTATTCCCTTTCCCAACCCTAATAATTCTTCCTTTGACAATTGTTATCGTCCCACCTTTCCCGACTCTACTACATGCCCGGGTTCTAGTGCTAATTATGCAATGCCGCCACCAGACCTTAACAAATACATGTTACAAAATAATCCTCATTTGAGCCGCATTCCCGAGAATAATAATGCTAGTAGTGGTGAGGAGGAGCAGGCGGAGGAGGAGGGGGAGGAGGCGGGTTCTTACGAGGAGTCGGACTAGGAGTAGGCGTAGGGATGATGTAAGATCTTATTATTTGTGTTAATTAACTTTATGAATTGTTAGTAACTTTGAAGAATGGTATATATTTTCGAATGCTATCGTGGATTTGAGGAATGATATATATTGTGTTAACTTATAAATTAGTAAATTTGTGACTTAATTGTTAGTTTAATTTGTATCGTATTTGTTGAATGCTATCGTGGATTTGAGGAATGCATAGTATATATTGAATCGTTTAGTAATTTGGTATTGTATCATATTGCCGAATTTGTATTGTGGATTGTGGTTGATTACAGGTTTTGTTTTGGTAGATTTTTTCGGAAAAAATTTTGAAAATGCAGGTTCTGCTGCATATTTTTTTTGTCGTCCCATTTTTTTTTACTGCCACATCATCCGTCCTACTAGATTTAATTTTAAATAATTTAAACAATTTGGGACGAGAATCTCGTCCCAAATTTATTTTTTGTGTTGTCCCATTTTGTTTTTAAAAAACATTTTCTTATTTAATTAAAAACTGTAAAGAAAGTAAAAAAAAATAAAAAAATAAAAAATAAAAATAAATTGGGACGAGAATATCGTCCCAAATTTGCAAAGAGATGTCGTCTCATTTTGTAATTTAAGAGTTGAACGTATAGTGGGTCCCAGAAAGAATGTCGTCCCATTTTTGCACTAGCAATGTCGTCTCATTCTTCGTTTGGGACGATGTGCTTTGCAGATTTGGGACGAGATTCTCGTCCCAAAGGGCTTGTTTTTTTTGTAGTGAAGGCGCAAGTGCACAACCAACATTGTTTACATCTAAAGTCAATTTGTAGCTCTTCCCGCATCAAAACAATGTATCATTACGCTACAGAGTTAAGGCTTTTGTTCTCCGACTAAAGCGACAAATCTATCAAATCCTATACTTTTATACATTCTGCAACAAACTCTTTACAGATTTCCAATATATCCATATAAGTTTCTTTAAAAACATCGCATCTAATTAAGAAAATTAACAGTAGTAATAGTTCTTGACACTACTTTAAAACCGATAACTATCTTATTTCAATCCATTTTAAGAAACTAGTGAAGATCTAGCGGAAAGAAAAATGCTTGATGTCCTGGAATACGCACTCTTTCTTTTGACTATTTTGAGTGGAGATCTATTCCACGTGAACCCACAAATGTGCCCTAGTGTTGTTGCCAATATTTTTATTGATTAGGAGTTTAGTTAACTTGATCCGCTTGATTAACATCATCGTTTAGGTTTGGGATGTGTGAGTTTAAGAGGTTCCACGGTGAGAACTATCATGCCACAAAACTCTCCTATACCCACCAATTAATGCATACACTTGAAGCCTATATAAGAAACTATCATGCCACACAACTATTCTGTACACCCATTCTATTCACTATACTGTATTTCTTTAACAGAAATGGGAAAGTTGAACACAACTTCTGGAGCCGGTGTGGAGGAGTCAGAATATGGAAAGATACCTTTCTCCGATGTGATGGTTACAAGGAAAAGAAACCACTTCCTGGGACGTAAATGGAGGACTGTCGACATCAAAATGGGTGTAGGGATCTTGGGTATTCATTTGCTTGCATTATTCGCACCATTTACCTTTACCTGGGGAGCTTTCTGGGCTGCAGTTTGGAGCTACATATTATGTGGAGTGTGTGGAATAAATCTATGTTATCATCGTAACCTATCACACCGTAGTTTCAAGCTTCCAAGGTGGCTTGAGTACACCTTTGCTTATCTAAGTGTCTTAAGTTTCCAGGTTCGTTTTTCTCAGCCTCATTTCTTTCTTTCGTATGTACTTATGTTATTCAAATTTCAACCAAAAGTAATATGCATATAGAGGGATCCGATATATTGGGTGAGCATTCATAGATATCACCATCAGTACGTCGATACCGAGAAAGATGCACATTCTCCAATTTTCGGATTTTGGTTTAGTCATATGGGATGGCTCTTTGATAGTGGCTACATTCTTGAGAAGGTACTCAAAAGTTCATTTAAAAAAAAAAAAAAAAAATGTTTCTTTTGGCGAATAACTAATCTTGAAAGATATCTATCATGTTTTGTAGTATCAAGAACGAAAAAATGCACAGGACTTAAAGAATCAAGTATTTTATAGGTTTGTTAAAACAACCTATAATTTGCATATAATTGGATTTTCACTCCTTGTTTATGCTATTGGAGGATTTAACTACCTTGTTTGGATTGTGGTAAGCCTCTATGCAAGTAATTCATACAACATATATACGTTGAGCATGTAATAATAATTCGATTAAACTACGAGTTCATGATACATATGTAGGGGGTTAGAACTACATGTTTCTATCATGTGACATTTCTTCTGAACTCAGCATGTCACATATGGGGAAATAAAGCTTGGAACACTGATGATCTCTCCAGGAATAATTGGTAAGTTGTAGAAATATATCGCAGCTATAGCTTATATAACATGAGTGTAGTACATAATCATTTAGTATTATTTAATTTTATACATATCATGATATATACAGGTTGGTAGCATTACTTGGCTTTGGAGAAGGATGGCATAATAATCACCATGCATTCGAGTATTCAGCTCGGCATGGGTTAGAATGGTGGCAAATCGACATTTGTTGGTATTTCATAAGGCTTCTTGAAGCAGTAGGATTAGCCACCAATGTTAAGCTGCCGTCGGAGGCTCATAAGCATAAGAAATCGTTTGCATCTGATCAAAGCAAGTTGAAGTGATATCATTCATTCCTTTTACATCATGCGTCTTTAATTCAATTATATATTGTATACACACACATGAATGTCTATCATATGTAAGGGCATCTTGCTAAGTGCTCAATGTGTGATTCACATTTAAATAAATTTGTATTAAAGCAAATTTAATGTAACCTCTAAAACTCTTTTATTTTTGTGCGGCAACTTTAAGCATGCATGTTAGAACACTGTACGTATTGTTAACAATGAATATCGTTTGGCATCTCTTGAACTACTTTATTAGTTTTTAATATATATATTGTTGTAAAAAAAAAAAGTTATCTAGGTTTAGAACAATTAATCCCATGTTTTTGAAGAGAAACCCAGTTAGAGGCATATCGAATTCTTAATATGCATGGAACATTGGCGACTTTTTTTGTTGTTGTTAGGAACCTTTTTTTTTTTTTTTTTTTTTTTTAGAAAAGTGAAAGAACCAGGAACCTTTTTTTTTTTTTTATTTTCTAGAAAAGTGATATAAAAGATGAACTAATTAATTAACAAAAGTTGATAGAACATAAAAAAAAAATGGCAGAATTGCATATATATCCCTTCCAAAGTGAATAATTGCATATATATCCTTTGTACAAGTTTTTGATGCACATAGTACAATGGTTTTTATGCATGCTTTGGATATATATAAAAAAATTGATGAATTGATGAAAAAAAAAAATGATGATCAAAATTTAAGCAATTTTTTTCATCACAAATGTTTTTTACTAAACTTTTTTTAAATGATTACTAATCATTGCGTTTCTCATCTATTTTGTAGAAAAGTTTCGTATATTCTTAACTGCTTATTGTGTGTTCATCAAATACACATGTCGGTTGAGTATTGAGATAATGATGAATGATTGTATTGATTGTGTGTGTACATTACTATTAGCGGAAATAATTCTTGACATAATTTGTGAATATTTGTATTTATTGTGCATTAACCGTTTCCTTGTATATCGTTGATTCTCCATAATTATAGGAGAGTTTTTGTATCTTTTCAATTATAAATAAATCCTCATCAATCTCTCCAAATCATTGGAGGTTGATTTCTCACATGGTATCAGCCTTTTTCCTCCTCTCCTTCATTCTCTAATCTCCTTCCTAGGACCTCCCATGGCTTCCCAAATCACCGATACCACCTCAAGCCCTCACTTCTCCCCTGTCAAACTTTCATCCTCCACCTTTCTAATATGGCGAAGTCATATGACTCTCTTAATGGCCCTTCACAAACTATCTGCCTACATTGATGGCACTTCCCCACCTTCCGAAACCGTTACTACCGATGACAAAACTGAGCCCAATCCCGATTATGCTACCTGGCTTGCTGCAGATCAAAAAGCTGCCCTCCTTCTCCTTTTTTCCTTAACCGAGGAGGCAGCCACAGAAGTGCTCGGCATCACCGGTGCCCGCCAAATCAGGATCACCCTTGAGAACACGTATAGCAACGCGTCTATTGAACGTGTTCAGTCTTTACGGGACTCTCTTCAACAGCTTACCAAAGGCTCGTCCTCTGTTACGGATTTTTCCCGGAAATTCAAACTTATATGTGAACAACTTGCTGCAATCGGTCATCCGGTTGCCGAAACAGACAAGACACATTGGTTTCTTCGAGGACTTGGTCCTTCTTATGAAAGTTTCTCCATCGTCATTCGAAACATCAAACCGGCACCTTTGTTTCGGGATCTCGTTATCCAAGCAGAAAGTCACGACTTGTTCACTCAAAATCTTCATGGCACCTCAACACCCCCTGCTGCATTTCATGTCCAAAACAAACGTGATTCTTCATCACAAAACCGCGGTCATGGTTCGTATCGTGGTTCTTCTTCTCGGGGCAGGGGTAGTTCGTCTTCTTCTCGTGGTAACAATAATCGTCAGCCCCGCTGTCAATTATGTCGGACATACGGCCACTACGCTTCGGCGTGTCCAGATCTTCGCTCGTATGCCACTCAGTCTCCAACCATGGATGACTCCTTAGCCAAGGCATTTCATGCTAAGTGTCATGTTACAGAAGACACTCCCGATTGGACCGGTGATACGGGAGCCACGGATCATATGACTCCAACTCCAGATTGTCTTCACCATTCCACTTCCTACAAAGGTAAGCAAGAGGTTATTTTTGGAAATGGTAAGCGTCTTCCAATAACGCACGTTGGATCCTCGAAACTTTGTGATAAGATTAATATTCGTAATGTGCTTGTTGTTCCAAATCTTACCAGAAAGTTATTATCAATAAGCAAGCTAACTGCCGAACACCTGGTTGACGTATTATTTTCTCAACATTATTTTCATATCCAGGATCGGAAAACAAAACAGGTGCTTGCTCGAGGGAAATGCGTTGATGGACTCTATGTGCTTCAAAATGAACCACAAGCCCTTGTTGCGGGTGTCTCGAATAAAGCTTCTTACGAATTGTGGCATGCTCGTTTAGGCCACGCATCGTTTGATGTCATTTCTATTTTGAATAAATGTGGTTTTTTGTCGGTTACTTCTTTATTACCGAAACCGGATATTTGTACTTCATGTCAACTTGCAAAAGGACAACGATTATCTTTTATTTCAAATGAAAAACGAGCATCTTTTCCACTTGATTTAGTTCATTGTGATCTATGGGGTCCCGCACCTATTTCCTCTACAGAGGGTTATCGTTACTATGTTGCTTTTATTGACGATCACTCAAGGTTTACGTGGCTATATCCTCTTAAAACAAAAATGGGGTTTTACGCGGTTCTACCGATCTTTATTAAACTTGTGCAAACTCAATGTTCGCGCAAAATTAAAATCTTTCAAAGCGATGGTGGAACTGAGTTCGTGAATCACACCGTTCGTAAGATTTTTGAGGAAAATGGAACATTTCGTAGGTACTCGTGCCCGTACACGCCTCAACAAAACGGACGTGCCGAAAGAAAACATCGTCATATTGTGGAGACCGGTCTTGCGATGTTGTTCAATGCTCATGTGCCCGCTTCTTTTTGGGCCGACGCTTTTGCTTCGGCAACTCATATTATTAATCGTGTGCCGACTCCACTTCTTGAGAACAAGTCACCTTTTCAAGTTCTGTTCAATCAAGAGCCAAATTTTTCAAATTTTCGGGTTTACGGGTGCCGTGTCTTTCCGTACTTACGTGACCATGCCAAGCATAAACTCGAGCCACGAAGTCTTCCATGCATTTTTATTGGTTATTGCTCCTCCCACAAAGGTTTTCGATGCTTGGATCCTACCACCAATCGGGTATTTATTTCCCGACATGCTCGTTTCAATGAGTCGTTATTTCCGTTTAAAGATTCTCATACAACCACACACCTCAATCACCTACTGCTCACATCCTTTTGTGAGGACATACCAACCGGTCAAAACAAATCTCAACAACCAAATCAGCCCACCACCCAACCACCAACCAGCCCACTACAAACCAACTCTCACGGCCCACCTGCATCACACTCTTGTCCTATCTGTACTTCAGCCCCTCAACCTACTGAAGCCCATCAACAAACTCACGGCCCATTCCAAAACCAACAAAATAACCATCCTTTAACTACACAACAACCTCAAGACCCCACCGGCTCCTCAACCCAACCCGACTCCTCCACTGCATCCGAACCATCCTCCCCCGCTGCACCTGAATCGCCCTCTCCTGCTGCACCTGAACTACTCTCCTCTGCCATACCCGAACCACACTCCTCTGCCATACCTGAACCACAAATGGTTGCCCCACCCGTATCCAATTCCCATCCTATGACGACTCGAGCAAAAGCGGGAATTTTCAAACCCAAGCATCAACCAGACCTCGCTGCTCTAAATTCTTATGCATTACATGTGGCTTTAACAGCCGCTATGGAACCGCGTGGTTTCAAATCCGCTGCCAAAGATCCAAAGTGGATGGCGGCAATGGTGGAAGAAATTTCGGCTCTTCATAAAAATAACACGTGGACACTTGTTCCGCGACCAACTTCTGTGAATGTTGTGGGTTCCAAATGGGTGTTTCGTACGAAATATCACTCCGATGGCAAAATTGATCGGTACAAAGCGCGCTTCGTAGCGCAAGGTTTTACTCAAATTCCGGGATTGGATTATTCTCACACATTTAGTCCGGTGGTCAAAGCATCCACCATTCGCATTGTTTTATCTCTTGCGGTCCTCAACAAATGGAAATTGCATCAACTAGATGTCAAAAACGCATTCCTAAATGGCGACTTAAATGAAATAGTTTTCATGGAACAACCACCCGAATTTGTGGATTCCGGTCATCCAAGTTACGTTTGTAAATTATCTAAAGCTCTTTACGGTCTTAAACAAGCTCCTCGCGCTTGGTTTCAGCATTTGAGCAAATTTCTTCTATCATACGGGTTTACATGCAGTCGAGCGGATACATCGCTTTTTATTCTTCGAAGGGACGCTCATATCATATATCTCCTTGTCTACGTGGATGATCTTATCCTTACCGGAAATGATGAAGCCGTTCTACAATCTTTTATATCTCGTCTTAATCGAGAATTTGCGATAAAGGATCTTGGCAAACTTAACTATTTCCTCGGTTTAGAAGTTGTCCACACAGAGAATGGTTTGTTTCTTACACAAGCCAAATATGCCCAAGACATTCTTCAAAGGGCAAATCTGTATGATGCCAAACCCGTACATACTCCCCTTGCTCCGCATGAATCTTTCTCCGCCAAAGGTGTGCCGTATTCCGATCCCACATTGTATCGTTCGTTGGTTGGAGCCTTGCAATACTTAACCATAACCAGACCGAACCTCTCATATGCCGTTAATCAGCTTTCGCAGTTCCTTCATAGTCCAACCGTTGATCACTTTCAAGCAGTTAAACGTCTCTTAAGGTATGTCAAAGGTACACTTTCCTTTGGCCTTACCTATAGTCGTTTTCATCCTCCCGATATCATTGGTTACTCGGATGCCGATTGGGCACGCTGTCTCGATACGCGATGCTCCACGTATGGATACTCGATTTTTCTTGGTGGTAACCTTGTCTCTTGGAGTGCCAAGAAACAACCTACTGTTTCAAGAGCAAGCTGCGAATCAGAATACCGAGCCATGGCTAATACGACTGCCGAACTGGTTTGGATTACCCATCTTCTCCGAGAGTTACATGCTCTACCGCCTGACCGTCTAACGCTACTCTGTTATAATAAAAGTGCCTTGTTTATGACCCAGAATCCTGTCTCTCATAAACGTGCTAAACACATTGACTTGGACTACCACTTTGTTCGTGAGCTCGTTAACTCGGGAAAACTTTACACCAAGTTTGTCCCGACCAATCTCCAGGTGGCAGACATCTTTACCAAAAGTCTCCCGCGCGCTCAATTTGATGCTTTCCGTGCAAAGCTCCGTCTTGGTCCGCCACCATTCCGATTGACGGGGGGTATTAGCGGAAATAATTCTTGACATAATTTGTGAATATTTGTATTTATTGTGCATTAACCGTTTCCTTGTATATCGTTGATTCTCCATAATTATAGGAGAGTTTTTGTATCTTTTCAATTATAAATAAATCCTCATCAATCTCTCCAAATCATTGGAGGTTGATTTCTCACAATTACAAAGGGGTTTGCCTATATATAGGATACAAATGGAATTATTTTTGGTAAATTGATAATGTCCATGAATCTTGCTAATCACAATGAATGTGATGTCCATGAATCGTGCTAATCACAATGAATGCCAGCGATATGAGACTAATCTCCAACACAAATATAGAAATACAATATTCTGTCTAATACTCCCCCGCAGTCGGAGCGGTAGGACACCTGACGCTCAGACCGGAGCGAAATTCCTCAAAAAGAGTAGAGGGCAATCCTTTCGTGAAAATGTCTGCATACTGGTAACGTGAGGGAACATGGAGAACCCGAACTTGACCAGTAGCAACTAAGTAACGAACAAAATGGATACCAATCTCTATGATTGTGTGTGTGTACATTACAAAGGGGTTTGCCTATATATAGGATACAAATGGACTTATTTCTGGTAAATTAATAATGTCCATGAATCTTGCTAATCACAATGAATGTGATGTCCATGAATCGTGCTAATCACAATGAATGCCAGCGATTTGAGACTAATCTACAACACAAATATGGAAATACAATATTCTGTCTAACAATGTCAACCATTAGTTACTATTTACAAATTAGACATTTTTTACATGATCAGCGTCCATTGAACCGATATCAGAATAGGATGAATGTTTATCAGATCAGATGAGACGGTCACATAAAACTTTTGAAGGCCCCATAAACTCTTCTCACACCTAGTTTATAATTGATTTCCACTGCGTTTCTACTTCCTTAGTGAGAGTTTAACATCTAGATTATTGTTCGTCATCAAAACTAAAACTCACAATCTTTTTGATCGATCGAGTCTATCCATCTTATATCTATGCACGCCTCCTAGCTTCTCATTTCTTTATGTTCAAGTTGACAGGGTATTCTAGTCACTAGTAGTCAGGGGCGTATATATCATTTGAGCACCATTTAGAGTGTAAAAAGATTTTTGTAAGGTTATTCTAAAACTTTACACTAAATGCATACTCTTTTGTCGTTTCGACTAAATAGTTTACGCCTTTCATCAAATTTCTAATCCGTCACTACCCGAAGTGAAATAACTATCAAGTTTTTGTTACGCATCTATAGTAAACTTACACTTACTATAAGTATCTATCTATGCCACTTGTGCTGTCGGTAAAATGACAATCGTTTATCTCATTCACTTTTAAAAACTCTCGTTATAAATTATTGGTGAAATAAGTTTACGAGTAAACTTAAGGACACGTTTGGTAGAGAGAATTTCAGAGATTAGAAATGAAGTGGAGAATTAAATCCAGAGAAATGAAATTGAATGAGAATTATTTAATTCTACTATTGGTAGTGCCCGAAATTAGAAATAATTCATAATCACGAAACATTTGTTTTCCTTTGGAAAACATATTTTGAGCAACATCTTTTTTTTCAAAATGTTTTGAGCACATGATGTTGCACACGTAATTTGTTTACATAAAATTTTATTAACAAAGTACAATCTTTAATAAAATTATAATTTGAAGCGATTAGAATTAAAAAAAATAAAAAAAGAAATAAAAGAATCATTTATCTTAATTCTCCACCAAAATAATGGAAATGGAGGTTAACCAAATCACACTACCATTTCTCTCCAATTCTCCATTAATTTTCCTTCAATTCTTCACTTTTTTATTTCTCTTTACCAAACAATAGAATTTAATCCAATTTCATTTCTCCTATTTCTTTTCTCTCTACCAAACACACCCTAATAAATGTCTATCCCTATGATTATATAGCCAAATCACATTTTCAATCCCTCAACCTTTTTCTGCCATGAATAATCAATCTTGAAACTTTGTATCAGCATCAGTCTTCATGTCTAAGCCCATCTCCAACCGCGGTCTTGAAACCACATATTTTCCATATTTAGAGAACGGAGGACACAAAAACATCTTCAACCATGTTCCATGGTTGATTTTTTTTTTTTTTTTTTTTTTTTTTTTTTTTTTAAGCGTTTATGAGAATCCTCTATATTTGTGTAAAACCCGAAAATTTAAAACATGCAAAAATTACCAAATTACCCCTGAAACATTAAAATTTAATTAAAGCTTATTAAAGTACCGAATTAATCTCGAACCTCTGGAAACGAACTACAAATCAAGCGAGATAATTTTGAGGCAAGCTTATAATATTTCTACAATGTACAAAAGAGCATAAATTACACTTAAATACTACATGGGCCGATTATATACATATGTTATAATTTGATTTTATTTAAAAACATTTAAATTACAAATTAAATTAAGAAAATCACTTAATTAAGGTAAATTGATTTGGTAAAATTAAGAGGTCCGATTCTTGAGCCTATCACTCCCCTAATACTCGGTCTTCATCCTAATATAACAACCCCATGATTTATTTCTCCCAATTAACCCTAATTATCTTATACCGAGCACACCAAAAATCCCACACACATCATCCGATTTTTATGAAGAGAGGAGGCATTTTCTGGAGTTCTTGATAGTACAAGGGAAGTGAGAAAAATAGCTACAAGGTCCTAGGGTCGATCGTTGAGACGTGGTGAATTTTTGGAGTCGAAATAGTGAAACCGAGCCAAAGAAATCCATTCCGTGTGATCCGTTCGTCCCATAAAATTTCTGGTATTTTTCTAGTACTTCTTTAATCATATATAACGTGGGAAAAATAGTAGAATCGAACCATGCACTATATTTTGATCGAATGAAAAATAATGAACTATTAAACCCTAAAATCGAAATCGGGATCTATAAAATAATAGCGATTTTTCTGGGCCTTGTTTATATTTTTCGTGGGTCTTATATACATCATATAATCACAGAAAAATGGTATCTTGAATTGTTGAAGTCGAATTCATGATTTTTGGATTTTTGTTATAATCGGGTTTTTAGAAAATAAGTAGAAATCGTGGCAAAAATAATAACCGATCGAATTAGGGTTCTAAAGGAATGAAATCTGGATATAAATGGTGTACTTTGATGATATAATGAGAACCTAATGAGTTGGATTTTTAGAATCGAGTTTTGATATAAATTTTTAATTACCGATTGGATAATAAAATGTTAAAGGGGTGTTTTGTAATTTTTAAAACATGAGGGATATTTTTGTAATGTTTTATAGATCTGGGATAATGTATAAAAAAATATAACATGAGGGTCTTATATGTAAATTTGGCGAGATACGAAATTATTTGTAAATATATGGGGCGAATTGTAATTTAAATAAAAAGAGGGACTAAAAGTGTAATTTCTGGAAAATTGAATTGTTCTCGGTGTTATTAATGCTATGAAGGGTGAAATGTGTAATTTTGAGTAATTAAGGGCTTAATATGTAATTATATTTAAATTATAAATCGAATTGCACTTTTGATAAGTATAAGGACTAATTTTGTAAATTACCGAAACTTGAAGGGCTTGTCGTGCCATAATTAATTTAAAGGTTATTTTCTGTAAATATGAGTAATGAAGGGCTTGATGTACAAAGGTAACATTAATAAAGGTTAAATTGTAATTTACATAATTATAAGGTCTAATTTGTAAACTAACTAACTAAAAGTGTGTAACTTGTAAATATTTGAAACTTGAAGGTCGAATGTGTAATTTTGGAAAATAAAGTATTCGAATGGTAAATTATAATAATTCTACTTTAACCTTGAACTTTGGTAAACTTACAGTTATAACCCTAAACTATGAAACTTGTCATAATTAACCCTGAACTTGTATAACTTGTCAAAATTAACATGACTTCCATAATAAGCTAATTAAAGACTTAACTTGAATTATATCACTTGAATCTTGCTAAGTATGGAAACTTACTAAATTCTGGAAACCTACTAAAAATAGAAGTTACTTATAATGGGAAGATAACTGAAACCCCTTTCGTATCTCTGTCTTTTACTCCTTAGGTTCGAGGAGGGAGTGATTGATTTCTGTCAGTCTTTGCTACTTTTGTATTCTTGCTTGCATTCGAATAAGGTACAGATATTCTGCCCTTTTCAGTAAGGTGCCTTCGTTCTCTTTTGAGTTGTTGATCTTGATTCGTATTAGGATTTCCCTATGCCATTGCTATGTTTTCCCTGTTTGTGAACCTTGATCTGTTGTACTTCTTCTTGAACCTTTAGTTGAACCTTGCCTTGATCTTTTGTTTCACACCTTGCTTGAACCCTGCCATGAACCTTGACCTGAACCTTGATACACTTGATATTATAACTGGATGAGAAAATCTTTTTAATTAATTATGAAAATGTTTTAAGAAACTATTTGTAAGACTATCTTTATAGAAATCATTTTTAAAGGACCTTCTTATTGAAAACCTTTTTAATTAATTATGAAAATGTTTTAAGAAACTATTTGTAAGACTATCTTTAAGAAACTATTTGGCACCTGCCACCTGAGACTTGATACTTGACCTTGACCCACAGTTTGATATTACGAGCCACCCACCAGGCATGAGGTGTTCATGTCCTTGTCATTGATGCACCAGTGACTTGACTCTAGGGTAGGAGAGAGATGTCCTATCCCGTCCCTGACTTGATTATATGGCGTGTATTGGTAGACTCTGGCCACCTGGGGCGTATGGATGCATCCTAGACTTGACCTGATTTGTTTATATTACTTGTTATATCTGGTGACTGATGGTGTGTGCGATGCACGTCTTTCACATCCTGGGAGCCCGCGACTCCACCCCTGAGAGGTAGCCCCTCACCCTGTATTTGGTACCGAGGTCTCCCCTCCGTACACCCTGATTACTGGACATTTATATGATTTCTGTTTTCTGGGCTCGTAGTGGATTTCTATTACCCTTACACTTACCTGTACTACTTTCCTTAACCCTTGACATATTTGCATGACCTTGACATCACTTATCTTTCATTACTGTTACATTATACTTGTACATTATTTCTGACCGGTTCGTATTTCTTTTCTTATTCATTATTCTGTATTATTGCTTGTTTCTGTTATATCTGTTCACTGAGCTCTCGTAGCTCAGCCGCATTTCTTTTCCTGCGGCAGGTACATTTAAGCTAGGAGCTGGGTTTAACTTGGGATGAGAGCAACTTGTGTGAAGTTTAGACCTTGTCATTCTAGTGTGACCATTTGGATATTATTTCTGTTATGCCATTGTTTGGGCATTTTGGATTCTGTTTTGTACTTCGTTATTTCTATCTTGCACTTGATATAAGTCGTGTTGACTTATTTTCCTTTGGATTTTAATGTTAAGGCTTCTGCTATTTTATTTCTTGAATGCTTGTATCTGATATGATACCATGTACTTGTGACACCTTTACCCTTGTCGGGTTGGGGTGTTACAATTTATGGTATCAGAGCATAGGCATCCGAAACCCTTAAAGCTTAGGCTCGTGACCTGTGAGGATGAGGTAGACATTAGGTTTCCTTTCGCCCACTCTCTTTTCCTGTTCTGCTCTGTCATATTATCTTAATCTGCTCTGTCTTATTATGTTTACTCTTGCTAATCGTTTTGATAATCATTCAGATGGTGAATACGCGTTATACCCAGTACACTGATGGACAGGAAGGCCCGGATTTCCAGGCCATGATAGCCGCTGCTATGGCTGCTGCTCTTCCTGAGTTGGTGACCCAAGTCACCAACAACATCAGAAATGGTGCAGGTTCTTCTGGTGGTGGTGGTGGTGGCGATGCTCCACCCACTGCTCCACCTGTGGGTATTCATGTATGGATAGAGAGGTTCAATAAGCTCAAGCCTCTCTCTTTCAAGTCCGCTGCCACTCCCCATGAGGCAGAGGACTGGATCACCCATGTCGAGAAGTTGTTCAGGGTTCTAGGATGTGCTGACGAGTTTAAAACTCGTTTGGCTACATTCAAGCTGGAGGGTGACGCTCTTAATTGGTCGACTGCTCTTGTTCAGGCAAAGGGAGATGATTATGCTGAGACATGTTCTTGGACGGATTTCATTGAGGTGTTCTATAGGCAGTATATTCCATTATCGGAGCAGCAGAGATACGAGAGAGAGTATGCGACGATTCGTCAGGGGGATCGTGAGTCGTCGGGTGAGTTTATGCAGAGGTTCTTACGTTTGGCCAGTTTTGTGGGGCCAGAGGTTGCTGGGGATGCTCATCGTCAGGCACGTCATTTTAAGTGGGCATTAAAGACATGGGTATTAGACCGTATCGTGAACTTTGAGCACGAGGATGTGGCTGCTGTTGCGGATGTTGCCCGCAACATTGAGTTGTTACATGCGGACGGGGGTTCTAATAAGCGGGACAGGGACGGTAACCGTGTGGATTTCTGGGGTCAGGGTCGTCAGGACCAAGGGCATGAGCAGAGGAGTCGCCAGGACAGGGATTCTTATCAGAGGGGTCGGGATTCGAGGTCAGCTTCAAAGCCGGGTAGTGAGCGTCCGGAGAGCAACAACAACCAACGGCAGTGGAGAGATCATTCTTCTAGAGGCTATCAGCAAGATCGGACTACGGGATCAAACTTGCAGAGGAGATCATCTGAGTACTCTACTTCCTTAACTGTTTGTGGTTCTTGTGGGAAAAACCATACTGGAGCTTGTCGTACGACGTCTGGTGCTTGTTTCAGATGTGGTTCTTCTGAGCATCAAGTGAGAAATTGTCCTAAGCAATCTGCGTCAGCACTTGAGAAATTTCTTGATCCTCCTCCTCCTGCTCGTCATACCAGCCGTGTCTTTTCGCTTTCTCGTGACCGGACTGATAAGGCGTCTGGTATGTCCTTGTTTTGTTTTCCGTTCTCTTTCATTTCGGATTCCTTGCAAATTTCGAGGACGAAATTTTTTTTAAGAAGGGAAGAGTTGTAAAACCCGAAAATTTAAAACATGCAAAAATTACCAAATTACCCCTGAAACTTTAAAATTTAATTAAAGCTTAATTAAAGTACCGAATTAATCTCGAACCTCTGGAAACGAACTACAAATCAAGCGAGATAATTTTGAGGCAAGCTTCTAATATTTCTACAATGTACAAAAGAGCATAAATTACACTTAAATACTACATGGGCCGATTATATACATATGTTATAATTTGATTTTATTTAAAAACATTTAAATTACAAATTAAATTAAGAAAATCACTTAATTAAGGTAAATTGATTTGGTAAAATTAAGAGGTCCGATTCTTGAGCCTATCACTCCCCTAATACTCGGTCTTCATCCTAATATAACAACCCCATGATTTATTTCTCCCAATTAACCCTAATTATCTTATACCGAGCACACCAAAAATCCCACACACATCATCCGATTTTTCTGAAGAGAGGAGGCATTTTTTGGAGTTCTTGATAGTACAAGGGAAGTGAGAAAAATAGCTACAAGGTCCTAGGGTCGATCGTTGAGTCGTGGTGAATTTTTGGAGTCGAAATAGTGAAACCGAGCCAAAGAAATCCATTCCGTGTGATCCGTTCGTCCCATAAAATTTCTGGTATTTTTCTAGTACTTCTTTAATCATATATTACGTGGGAAAAATAGTAGAATTGAACCATGCACTATATTTTGATCGAATGAAAAATAATGAACTATTAAACCCTAAAATCGAAATCGGGATCTATAAAATAATAGCAATTTTTCTGGGCCTTGTTTATATTTTTCGTGGGTCTTATATACATCATATAATCACAGAAAAATGGTATCTTGAATTGTTGAAGTCGAATTCATGATTTTTGGATTTTTTGTTATAATCGGGTTTTTAGAAAATAAGTAGAAATCGTGGCAAAAATAATAACCGATCGAATTAGGGTTCTAAAGGAATGAAATCTGGATATAAATGGTGTACTTTGATGATAGAATGAGAACCTAATGAGTGGGATTTTTAGAATCGAGTTTTGATATAAATTTGTAATTATCGATTGGATAATAAAATGTTAAAGGGGTGTTTTGTAATTTTTAAAACTTGAGGGATATTTTTGTAATGTTTTATAGATCTGGGAGAATGTATAAAAAAATATAACATGAGGGTGTTATATGTAAATTTGGCGAGATACGAAATTATTTGTAAATATATGGGGCGAATTGTAATTTAAATAAAAAGAGGGACTAAAAGTGTAATTTCTGGAAAATTGAAGGGTTCTCGGTGTTATTAATGCTATGAAGGGTGAAATGTGTAATTTTGAGTAATTAAGGGCTTAATATGTAATTATATTTAAATTATAAATCGAATTGCACTTTTGATAAGTATAAGGACTAATTTTGTAAATTACCGAAACTTGAAGGGCTTGTCGTGCCGTAATTAATTTAAAGGTTATTTTCTGTAAATATGAGTAATGAAGGGCTTGATGTACAAAGGTAACATTAATAAAGGTTAAATTGTAATTTACATAATTATAAGGTCTAATTTGTAAACTAACTAACTAATAGGGTGTAACTTGTAAATATTTGAAACTTGAAGGTCGAATGTGTAATTCTGGAAAATAAAGTATTCGAATGGTAAATTATAATAATTCTACTTTAACCTTGAACTTTGGTAAACTTACAGTTATAACCCTAAACTATAAAACTTGTCATAATTAACCCTGAACTTGTATAACTTGTCAAAATGAACATGACTTCTACAATAAGCTAATTAAAGACTTAACTTGAATTATATCACTTGAATCTTGCTAAGTATGGAAACTTACTAAATTCTGGAAACCTACTAAAAATAGAAGTTACTTATAATGGGAAGATAACTGAAACCCCTTTCGTATCTCTGTCTTTTACTCCTTAGGTTCGAGGAGGGAGTGATTGATTTCTGTCAGTCTTTGCTACTTTTGTATTCTTGCTTGCATTCGAATAAGGTACAGATATTCTGCCCTTTTCAGTAAGGTGCCTTCGTTCTCTTTTGAGTTGTTGATCTTGATTCGTATTAGGATTTCCCTATGCCATTGCTATGTTTTCCCTGTTTGTGAACCTTGATCTATTGTACTTCTTCTTGAACCTTTAGTTGAACCTTGCCTTAATCTTTTGTTTCACACCTTGCTTGAACCCTGCCATGAACCTTGACCTGAACCTTGATACACTTGATATTATAACTGGATGAGAAAATCTTTTTAATTAATTATGAAAATGTTTTAAGAAACTATTTGTAAGACTATCTTTACAGAAATCATTTTTAAAGGACCTTCTTATTGAAAACCGTTTAAAGATTACTTTTATGGAACCAGTACTTAAGAATTATTTTAACACCTATGATATGGACTTTTAATATAAACTATTAAAGTGAGCTTTTATTATGAACCTTTGATCAAACTGAGATTGACCTTCCTGATATTGACCTTCCTGATATTGACCTACCTGATATTGAACCTTCTGATTTGAACCTTTGCTTAAACCTTTGTCTTGATCTCCTGACTTGAACCCTGATGTGAAACTTGATCCTGAACCACTTGATACTTGATACTTGGCACCTGCCACCTGAGACTTGATACTTGACCTTGACCCACAGTTTGATATTACGAGCCACCCACCAGGCAGGAGGTGTTCATGTCCTTGTCATTGATGCACCAGTGACTTGACTCTAGGGTAGGAGAGAGATGTCCTATCCCGTCCCTGACTTGATTATATGGCGTGTACTGGTAGACTCTGGCCACCTGGGGCGTATGGATGCATCCTAGACTTGACCTGATTTGTTTATATTACTTGTTATATCTGGTGACTGATGGTGTGTGCGATGCACGTCTTTCACATCCTGGGAGCCCGCGACTCCACCCCTGAGAGGTAGCCCCTCACCCTGTATTTGGTACCGAGGTCTCCCCTCCGTACACCCTGATTACTGGACATTTATATGATTTCTGTTTTCTGGGCTCGTAGTGGATTTCTGTTACCCTTACACTTACCTGTACTACTTTCCTTAACCCTTGACATATTTGCATGACCTTGACATCACTTATCTTTCATTACTGTTACATTATACTTGTACATTATTTTTGACCGGTTCGTATTTCTTTTCTTATTCATTATTCTGTATTATTGCTTGTTTCTGTTATATCTGTTCACTGAGCTCTCGTAGCTCAGCCGCATTTCTTTTCCTGCGGCAGGTACATTTAAGCTAGTAGCTGGGTTTAACTTGGGATGAGAGCAACTTGTGTGAAGTTTAGACCTTGTCATTCTAGTGTGACCATTTGGATATTATTTCTGTTATGCCATTGTTTTGGCATTTTGGATTCTGTTTTGTACTTCGTTATTTCTGTCTTGCACTTGATATAAGTCGTGTTGACTTATTTTCCTTTGGATTTTAATGTTAAGGCTTCCGCTATTTTATTTCTTGAATGTTTGTATCTGATATGAAACCATGTACTTGTGACACCTTTACCTTTGTCGGGTTGGGGTGTTACAATTTGAAAGATCACTATTTATCCTCTAAATCATAAAATAATGCTATATATACATAACTAATGTTGATACATCATGTTATTAGTTGAAGACACATTAATTTAGTATAAAGTGATTTTAAGTTAAGATATGGAATGCATGGTTGGAGAACACACGCTTGAAGGAATAATGTAAATGTAAGATGCTTTTTTTTTTCTTCAAATTTAAATTTTTTTGAAGTGTATCTTTGGAGATGGCCTAATGACCGTTAAATATAGCCGCTAAACCCCACAACATGCAAATCACAGGAGCGTAAATAATCTTTTTCACTTTAGTTTTCGTTTAGCCAATTAGACAATGATAAAAAAATAAACACTGAAAATTCCGGTTAGCACACAATGTGATCTTTTTTCTTTGCTTTATTTCCTTTTATACCATCAACAATCATCACTCCAAAAACTTATATTGATATTAACCTCCAACAAAACTCAAAATCAAATAATAATCTCTAATAATAAGATACAACACTTAACAAACAACAACCCAAAACTTAAAATTATGCCTACATTTAATCAACCTAAAATCAATTCAAAAATCGGTCGTTAGAGATAAGGGAAGATTAAAAAAGACTGTCTAGCCCTCATGTAACTTGCGCATGAGATGTTTTGACGGACACATAAAACGGTCGTTAGAGATAGAAACTAATAGTTTTACGTATATTCAAGATAAGAATTATTTATAACTTTAGTGGCGAACAGTGTAATTTTACTCTAAGTTTACAATGCACATGTTTATTTGTTTAATTAGTATATTTGAGAGATCTCTATATTTAATGAGCTGGAGGTACATGACTTAGGTGCATCCATATCAATGATTATCATTAAACTCTTGGTATTGATCTCCAAGAAGTCAAGGAAAACACTATTCTCTAGTTGGGGTGCATCCGTATCAATGATTATCATTAAAGTCTGGGTATTGATGTCCAAGAAGTCAAGGAAAACACTATTCTGTAGTTGGGGGAGTGCTGACCCCTCCGTACGTACAATTAAACTACAAACGACTTTACAAACTGCCGGTGGTAACTGTGACCATCATCATCACCGTTAATTCAACATCACATTATGTTAGAATTTAATAATCATGACTAATCATATATTAATCTAATAAACATTTTACACGTATGCGGATGCGTAGGATCTAATTTTTAACACATAAAGAATAATCGAAACATAAAGGGAAACGTACCATTTGATTCTAGCACAACAAGAATCAAACTTCAAATTTTCTTCTTTAATAACAAGAATGAATTAACGAGATACCCCTTACCATTTTGTATCTCAATCCAATATTATTAACTATAATGAGTTAATACTACAATCTTGTACACACGTACTATTAGCGATTCGATGTGAATGTTAGTTCAAGTCACAAATAAAGCATACAACAAACAAGGTTTAGCTTTAATAAAATAAATAAAATCGGATCGAATCCTTTTATTTACTGTCGATCATTAGGAAAGAAAAGATAAATATATGCATGTACATAACTAGATTCATGCATATATAATTCATGCATATGATTTAATTCATCATATTAATCCATCATGCACATGGGCCATATCATGCACGTATATGATGAAAAAACCATTCGATGATTCATCATCATACTTATCCTTTTTTTACTAATACTACGTTAATAAAGATATGGATCTTAGTCATTCTTTAATTAACTATTCTGTTTCTCGTTGTTTCTGATTGAGCAAGATTACCAAATCGTCTGAACGTATTCCAGATAGATCTTGGGCATGGCCACGCAAACATCTTGTCAACCATAGGAGGGGCCCAACAGTATTAAACTTCAAAACAAATTTGAAGGAAAAAATTCTCTCTTGATTACGAGCATAACCCAAGAACTTTGCAACACACCTGAAAACAATCCTTATAGCTACCAGTAACGTATATCGGTAAATTACTTCACAGAAATGCACTACATTCATGACAGTTATCTGGTATCTCAAGTCTGAGAATAACTATATTCATAATTTACTTGATGACAAGATCCATAAAGTAAACTCATGAAGTTGGGATTAGTCCTATACTCAATTCATTGAATATCATGTGAAATTGACATGTCAACGCATCAATATACTTTCAAGTATATTCTACCAATACTCAGATTTGTCTTGATTTAATGATATTCCCATATCATTAAGTGACAACGGACAATTTAGAATAACATAAGTTATTCACGGATTTAAACATGCAAATATAGGATACAATCTATTATTAATGAAAACAAACGTACCAAGTACTTTAATTCATTGTAAATAATAATTGCTTAACATCCCTTATCCAAATACTAAATAGATCAATGCATGATAATTCTAGTTAATGAATTATGCCTCAAGTCATGTCAATAATACATGTTGACAAGACATAAATAAACTAATTTTGATCTATCGGAATTTTGAGAATACTTATTTCAAGAATTCAATTAGTGAAGTTCTTGTATGTGTGCATTCAACTATCTTGATATTGCCACATAATATTTCATAAAATGCGTGACATCCTCAACCAACATTTTATGACAATTAAACTATCATACCTTTTGTAGTAACCAGATTCACGTTCAGGAGGTCGGAGAAACTCGAAATAAAGGTTAAACATGGTAGAATTAGATTAAAGAATGGGGAGGTGTGTATGTTTTCTAGAGAGAGAAAGTAAAGAAAACATACACACCTCAATGTTACAATGAGAATCCCACATTCCTAGTTGTGACTAGGAAGGTATTTATTACAAGAATACAAGCCTAACTTAGCACTATTGTCTAAATTATAAAAGGTGTTGGCCTTTAAAGAATAAATGCTATTGCAATTCCAAACTATAACATAACTTTAAAGGCTAACACCTTTTATAGTTTAAAGCATTCTAATTCTTTAATGTATAATGCAACTATGCTCTTAGTTAAGCATAACTAGTACACATGGCCATTAACAAGGATGAAATCCTACCATGACTAGTGTTAGCAATTAATTATGATTAATTAAGAAGTGATGGTCATTTGTTTCTTAGAACTAAAATGTCATGTATAATATTTAGTTAATGTGTGGGCTAGTAGCATTAGTGTTGTTAGTTTAAGTATATATGTGTAGTGCATATATTAGCCCACATCCTGGTCCAAGTTAAAGCCCATCATTTATCCATTTGATGTGGCAGTCGAACATATAAACCACACACACTCTCACATTATCTTGAGTGCCTAAAACTGTGAAAGAGAGTGTGTGTGTGTTTTCTCTATTGTCTTTGTATTATTTTCTTCTCCAAGATAATAAACATTCGACTAGTATTTTTCCCATATGATCCACACTACTTCTCTTGTTCTTTAAAAGTGTTTGTGAGTCATCATCAAGTTCTTGTGTCGTGTGCTTTGTATGATAAAGGAAAGGTTCGGTTCTCCAAGAGAAGTCGACCTTTACAAGTGGTATACAAGAGCCTAGCTTCAAGGTAGGAGTATTTTGTTTGATCCTAAAGATTAAAACACCCATTGTTAATTTTCTTTTACTAAGAAAAGTTACAATTTGTGTTTTTCTTCTATTCGATCCTTACAAAAATCAAGAAATAGTTGTGTTTGTTCATGTTAGAACGACTTGGTATGGGAAGGTTGTTATCCTTTCACTCGAATATTGTTCTTGTGGTTTGGATTTGGGTTTGTTTTTAGTTACTTTGGTCGACTAGAATCAAAATCTTGTATAAGATTTGTGTTATTGGATAAGATAGTGAATTATTGATTTGATTTGAGTTAGTGAAAAGTTGGTAGAAGTTGGTGAGTAGGTAAAGAAAAGACTTACAAGAAGTATGGGAGTGGCAGTGGAAAGCATGGGCATGTAAGGAAAAGGACAAAAAGTTGGTGAAAACTGCAGTCTATCGCAATTCCAACCTCCAGCATTGTTTTATCGCAATTCCGGTCCTTCAGTGGTTCTATCGCAATTCACTCAAAACCAAGTTTTATTGCAATTCAGTGGAACCAGCATTTTTATCACAATTCAGTGGAACCTTGTCTGAATCAAATTGCGATAAAATTATCGAAAATCAAATTGCGATAAAAATATCGCAATTGGCACTTTGGCAGATTTATCGCAAATCAACCTTTCAGCCTCATCCGAGATCTTTGAGCAATTGTGATATCGAACGACTCAGCCATTTGCGATATCGGACAGGTCTAGATTTCAGAATTGTCAGTTTCAGTCCTTGTCCTTTCAGCAGCCTTCAAGAAGTTTCAGAATTGACAGTTTTGGCCCTCGTACTTCTGTGAATCGATTTCAAAGTTAAATAACTTTTAAGGATTTGATTTGAACGTAATTTCGTCAACTCAAAAGTGAACTCGGTATTTTCACCCTTGTATAAGAGTGTAAAATACTTCGACAAACGGATATCTACTCTCTTGTATAAGAGTGTTAGATTTTATATAAATTACCAATTTATATAAATTAGATATATTTCTATCTAAATTGACATTTTGCCATAATTTATATAAATTGTGGTCAAATTGAAATTTCTATAGAAATTGTCATTTTATCTAAATTGTAATTTACATAACCTTTGTCGAAATTGTAATCTTTTGATTTTGTCTTAATTATACTCTAATCAAATTTTGTAACTTTATTTAAATTTGTTTCGTTCATTTAAACCTACAACTTTAACGATCATCAACAACAAACCAAGGCTTCACAAAAACAACAACCAAGTTCAACCTTCAACAACAACATCTCCTATTTTGTTGCAAAGATCCTCAATCCACTTTATCATACAAAACTTCAAAGATGACTACCTAACAAGACATTCATGCCGCCGGTTCAGAAAACCGTCCTCCAATGTTAGAAAAAGGTGGTTATCTTCCATGGACGAGTCGTATGAAAAGATACATGAAAACCAAGCCTAATGGACATGGTAGACTCTTGATCAAATCCATAGAAGAAGGTCCATTCAAGCCTCGTGAGATTGAAGCAACAGCTGGAAATCCAACTGCAACACCTCCCGTCGCAGCAACTTACAAAATCCAAGAAGAAAAGGATTATACTCCAGAAGATTGGAAGCAAATTGAAGCTGATGACTTGGCAATGCATTTAATCCAACTCAGTTTACCACAAGAAATATTTTGTGCTGTAGATAGTTGTGAAACTGCCTATGATATGTGGGATCGAGTTAGACGGCTTTGCTATGGTACAGAAATTGGCAAACAAGACATGGAAAACAAGCTTCTGACTGAATGGGAGAAGTTCACATCCACTCCAGCTGAACAGATTGAATCTTACTACACACGGTTTTGTACTCTAATGAATGAGTTGATCAGAAACAATTTGGCACCTTCCAAAATTGTTCAAAACATCAAGTTCATCAACAACCTTCCAGAGGAATGGGGACGATATGTCACTATTGTCAACCAAACAAAGAACCTTCACGATGTGAACTATGATCAGCTTTGTGACTTTCTAAAGCAAAACCAAGCAGATGCAAATGAAGTCAGAAAAGAGAAACTAGCAAAACAACATGATCCTCTTGCACTCATAGTCCAATCACCTACACCTGCAACAGTAAATGCACAACCTTCATCATCTTCATCCCAACAATTCATGCAACAACAATACAACTCTCAAACACCGTTCTACCCACAACAACAACATGTAATCCCACAACAACAATACCCACAACACCCAGATCAAGACGATCAGGATGAGTCAACTGCTGCTTTGACTCAAGCTTTTGCTTACCTAACGAAAGTATTCCAAGGACGATACTCCACACCTACCAACAACAACCAAAGAATCTCATCGAATACTCGCAACAAGCAAATTGCACAGCCGAGTTTCAACATGGGTCAGCAAGGACAAATGGTTGGGGGATATGGGAATCAGCAGGGATATGCTCCAAGATATCAGATGGGTAATCAGAATGCAGGGCAGTATGTTGGTAATTAGATGGGTCAGTACGCAGGGAATCAGATGGGTACAGCTGTTGGTAATCAAAGGGGTCAGAATGCCGGGAATCAGTTTGGGAATGTTGGTGCTCAAGGAGCTAGGAATATGAATCAGGGTAATGTGATGAAGTGCTTCAACTGTCAGGGTATTGGTCACATGGCTAGGAACTGTCCTGACAAGCCGAAAAAGAGGGATCCAGCTTATTTGCAGAAAGCATTAATGTTGGCACAGAAGGAAACGGCTGGGCTTCAGTTGAGTGCAGAAGAGAAAGACTTTATGGCGATTATGGATAATTCAGAAGATCAAGAGGACATCGATGCAAACTGCATTTTTATGGCTAATCTCCAGGAGGCAAAGTACGACACGGACTCGAAAGCACCTCCTGCTTTTAACACAAATGCGGTTTCTGAGGTACAACCATATGCTACATGTCACAATAATGAAATGTTTGATATGTCACCTCAAAATGAACAGCATCCTGCGACTCCTAATCTCATTTATGATACATACATGGACGAACCAAGTTGTAGCAATACTAATTTGGTAACTCCAGACATGCATCATAATGGAGAATTCGAGTCACAACATACTGATAATGATGAGGAAATACGTGCTATGTTTGAATCATTATTGAAAAATTGTAGTATGGAAATAGACAAGGTCAAAAAGATTAATCGCGATGTAAAGGCCGCGAATGACAAATTGACCTCTGAGCTTAAGAGTTATAAGGATAATGAAAAAGCTTTTGATTTTCACAACAAACGTTAGTCAGATCTTGAGGTTAGCTTAAGAGATTCTGAGTTAAGAGAGAAACGTTTGCAAATAAAATTTGACACACTAGATGTTAATTTGAATTTGCAAATCAAATCTCTAAACAAAGAAATTTCTGAACTAACCAACCAGCTTTCAAAACAAAAATCAACTTATTCTAATCTTGAAAAAGAAAAGAAGGAGTTGAATGAAAGGTTTTCAAAACGTGAAAAGGATCTTCTTAAAGAGATTACTGACAAAAAGGAAACCATTGCAAAGTTGGAAGATTTGCTTGTAAAAACGGGATATTCTGCACAAACAATTAATTTCAAAGAGATTACTTTAAAGAAAATGGCAATTGGATGTGAAAACCCTTATAATCTCAAAAAGGCTCAGAAAAACCAGAATGTGTTATATGATGGTACGCTTATAAATGATAACCATGGCCCTCCAGCGGGTTATGATTCTGTTGAGACGATTGAGCTTGAAGAAGAGAGCAGAAACAAAATGCGACAAATGAACAGAGAAATAAAACCCATAGACTATAATGAACTTAACAAACTTTCTGGGGTTCATCTTTTTCAAAAAGAGTCACCACTGGTTTTCAAAAAACCAGTGGCTGTTGCAAAACGAATATTTGTCTCAAAATATCTGTCTAACATTCAACAAATGGCATCTAAAAACACTTATGATACAAGTGCAGCTAGACTTGATTTGGTGGATCTTAAACAGAGAATTGAAACACTTCAACGTATTGTGGCTTCCAAAACAAATAATCAAAAATTTGAATGGTTTCCAGGTGTTCAGGATGAAATTAAAAAGATTTTTGAAACGGAAATTAATCCACATATTGCAGCAATCTATGCGGTTGTTCAAAATGTGGAAAATTATCTTTTAAAAGAGTCTGCAGAATTCGTTAAGGATCACAAATCCTTAGTGAAGGAAGCAAATGAATACTTGGAACGAATAAAGGTTTTGGAACATCAAAATGACATGCTCTCTGAAGAAGCTCTATCGACCGACATTATGTCTATTATTTACCAAACATATTCTGTTGAGGATGATGAAAGACTTCGAGCTGAGAATTCTGAAATTGTTGTAAAATATGAAAAGGCGCTTTTTAAGCTTGAAAAGCAAAATGTTACATATTTTAAACAACTTGATATGAAAAAGGAATAATGCAAGTATGACAAATTGTCGTATGAGCGCTCTTATAAAAACATGCAAGGTCAAATTGATTTTTTGAAGTCTCATCTTGCAAGTCAAAAAGGGCAGGGTGAGGAAACTACGGGTATAGCACCATCAACCCCCTTGCCTAGTGAGAAACAAAAAGAGAAAGCAATTGTCCAAACATCAAATGTAATAGCGCCTGGCCTTTATAGGATTAGTCCCACTACTGCATCTGCCTCTACATCTAAAACATATAGGGCGATAGACAAAAGTGAAAAGGATAATCCAAATGAGTCTAGGAATGCTACAACAACATCTAAGGACAACAACATAAATTCTAATGAGTGTGCCTTACCTTCTACAGGACTAGAAAGCAACTCTAGGAGTAAAAGACAGTCTAGGAGCAATAACAAGAAACCTAGTGTCTCGCCTGTTTCTAAGAGTGCATGCAAGAAAGTAAAAGAACACCATAGGAATTTACCGCTTTCCAAGAAGAAACATGTATCATCTAGTTGTAATGTTAAGACTCATGTTTCTAATGCATGTAATGATTCTGATTGTTTAATGCAAAAGAAATCTTTGTCTAAAAATGCTTGTGATGATAATGTTTCTAATAATGTGAAAAAGAATGATATGCCTTAACAGAAAAAGAATCCTTCAGTAACTAGGGCTAAGTCTAGATATATTAGAAGACTTATTGCTAAAGCTAGACAAACCACTAGTAGCCTGTTACCTAAGGACCATACTAAGTTTTGTGCATGGAAACCAACGGGTAGAAAGTTTGCACTTAAGAATGGCACATTAGAAATAGTTTCCAATGCATCTAAGGAAACCAGTTCTAAGTGTAATACACCTGTTACTTCTAACCCCTTGGAACCAAATGTTAAACGGTTTCCATACACAAAATCATCTGTTCTTTGCAGGTCATTGAAATTTGTCTTTGGATCGTCGACTCGGGTTGCTCCAAGCACATGACTGGGAATCTGAAGCTGCTGATCAACTTTGTATGGCAGTTCATGGGGACTGTACATTTTGGGAATGATCATGTTGCAGCTATTCTGGGTTATGGAGATCTTCGGTTTGGAAATTACTTGATCACTCGGGTTTACTATGTCGAAGGGTTGGGACACAATCTGTTCTCTGTCGGACAGTTTTGTGATGCAGATTTAGAGGTTGCTTTTAGGAGAAACACTTGCTTTGTTAGAAATTTGGTTGGAAATGATCTCTTAATTGGGAATCGTGGCACCAATCTCTATGCAATTGACATAAACCAAATGACCTCTTCATCTCCAATTTGTCTCACGACCAGGGCAGGCGAAACAAAATCCTGGTTGTGGCATAGACGTTTGTCCCATCTTAACTTTGACACAATCAACAAGCTTGCCAAAGACAACATCGTCAACGGTCTCCCAAAGTTCAAATACACCAAAGAACACTTATGTCCATCCTGTGAGCAAGGAAAGAGCAAAAGAGCAACATATAAACCTAAACCCGTACCTAGTTCGGTTGATAGGTTACACTTGCTGCACATGGACTTATGTGGCCCAATGAGAGTTCAAAGCATAAATGGGAAAAAGTATATTCTTGTAATTGTTGACGACTATTCAAGATATGCATGGGTAAAGTTTTTGAGATCAAAAGACGAAGCACCAGGCACCATCATCACCTTTCTGAAGCGGATTCAAGTTCTACTTCAAGCTCCAGTTAGGATAGTAAGAACGGACAATGGCACTGAATTTGTAAATCAGGAGTTAAGATCATTTTTTGAAGAAACTGGTATTACACACCAGACATCAGCTGTCAGAACTCCACAACAGAACGGGGTAGTTGAAAGAAGAAATAGAACTCTTGTGGAAGCTGCTCGCACAATGCTGATTTATTCCAGTGCACCGTTATTCTTATGGGCTGATGCTGTCTCCACTGCTTGTTTCACTCAAAACCGATCCCTAATCCATCCAAGATTCAATAAAACCCCATATGAACTTGTCAACAACCGAAAACCCGATATCTCTTACCTACATGTATTTGGTGCTTTGTGTTATCCAACAAATGACAGGGAAGATCTGAGAAAGTTGAAAGCTAAGGGTGATATTGGAATCTTCATTGGTTATTCGGAAAACTCGAGGGCATTCAGGGTGTATAACAGGAGAACGAAAAAGATCATGAAGACGATGAATGTGAAGTTTGATGAAATTTCACAAATGGCTTCTGAGAGACTCGCTCTAGAACCCGCGCTTAACCCGATGACTTCTGGACATATCAGTTCAGGACTCGCACCTCAAGGAGCTCAATCAATTCATAACGAACAACCCACAACTCAAGAACTGGATAATTTCTTCGAGTTTATGTATGATGAATACTATGGTGGCGCTTCGAAAAATGCATCTAACCAACGTTCCGCTGCACCCACTCAAAATCAACAACCACCACCACCACCAAATCAAGATGCATCTACAACATTCGAAGCTGGCGCACCAACCCCCTCAACATCAACATCATCTACATTTACTCCACCATCTCCAGTAATTGAAATTGTTCTACCCAGAATTGATGAGCAAGAACGAAATCATGCGGTGTTAGACGAAGAAGTCTTTGAAAACCCGTTTGGAACGGAATCTGCTGAATCATCTTCCGTATTACATGAACCGTCTAACACGCATTCGTTCAGTCCAAGGTACACTTCAACATTACAGTGGAAAAAAGACCATCCGATAGAACAGGTTATTGGTGAACCCTCAAGAGCAATTCAGACGAGAAAACAACTAAACACCGATTGCGACATGTGCATCTATGTCTGCTCAGTCAGTCTCATAGAACCTAAGAACATTCGGGAAGCAATGGCAGATAATTCCTGGATTGAAGCGATGCAGGAAGAACTTTAATTTCAAATCCATGACACCTGGGATTTAGTTCCAAGACCAATTGACAAACTAGTCATTGATCTTAAGTGGTTATGGAAAAACAAAAAGGATGAGGAAATTAAATGACTGTAATTCGCAACAAAGCTCGTCTGGTGGCAAAGGGATACAGACAGGAAGAAGGGATAGATTTTGAAGAGTCATTCGCTCCAGTAGCAAGGCTTGAGGCAGTCATGATTTTCTTAGCTTATGCAGCTCACAAGAACATCACAGTTTATCAGATGGACATCAAGACAGCTTTCTTGAATGGAACTCTGAAAGAAGAAGTGTACGTGAGTCAGCGAGACGGTTTCGTCGACAAAGATCATCCAGACTATGTCTACAAGCTAAAGAAAGCTATCTATGGTTTGAAACAAGCCCCACGGGTGTGGTATGACGAGTTATCATCTTTCTTGTTGTCAAATAATTTCACCAAAGGAACAATTGATCCGACCTTGTTTACAAGAAAATACAAAAATGACATTTTGATTGTTCAGATTTACGTGGACGACATAATATTTGGGTCCACTAATCCGACACATTCAAAACATTTTGAAAATCTCATGAAAAGAAAATTTGAAATGTCCATGATGGGTGAATTAAAATTCTTTTTAGGTTTACAAATTCATCAATCCCCACGTGGAATTTTTCTAAATCAAGCTAAATATATAATTGACATTTTGAAAAAACATGGAATGGAAAATTGTGACTCTGTTGGTACACCAATGGTCACTTCACCCAAAATAGGCGCTGACCTATATGGGAAACCCATGGATCCGACGAAATATCGGAGCATGATTGGGTCTCTCATGTACTTAACTGCTAGCCGACCAGATATTCATTTTGCTGTTTGCTTACTTGCACGGTTTCAGGAAAGGCCTACCGAACTTCACCTCCAAGAGGTTAAACGGATCTTTCGGTACCTACGCAGAACCATTAACATGGGACTTTGGTATTCGAAGGATTCGGAGTTTACACTAATAGCATTTTCAGATGCAGACCATGCCGGTTGCCAATTTACAGCAAAGAGTACATCAGGCGGAGCACAATTTTTGGGAGAAAAGATAGTAGGCTGGTTATCAAGGAAACAAGACTGCACTGCTTTATCAACAGCAGAAGCCGAGTATGTGTCTCTATCTGCGTGTTGTGCCCAAGTTCTATGGATGAGGACACAACTCACAGATTATGGTTTCTCTTTCGACCGCATACCTTTGTATTGCGAATCGAAAAGTGCCATAGCCATCTCGTGCAATCCAGTGCAACACTCGAAGACCAAGCATATTAGAGTCCGCTACGACTTCATAAAGGAGCACGTTGAAGAGGGTACTGTTGAATTGTTTTTCGTGAAGACTGAATATCAACTCGCCGATCTATTTACTAAGGCCCTCCCAAAAGAGCGGTTTGAAAATTTTGTTCGTCGAATTGTAATGCGAAGCCTAACTCCCGAAGAGTTAGAAAGTCTTCTCGAATCTTCTTGATTAATATCAACAAGCTTCGCATGTCAATATTTTTATAAATATTTTTTTCAAAAAACAAAATACAAAATTTGAAAAACCAACAAAAAAACAAAATATAAAAATAGAAAATCAACGAAAACCAAAAATATTCTTCTCACGACATGTCTCTCGTATAATCAATATTCTGTACGTATCTAGAAATGCCATTCAACAATGATTCGGGCATGTACAGATGCTTGAGGCGAAAAGTGTACCGCTTTTAAGGGGTCATTTAAGCCCGAAATCATATTTATTTGATCAAATATTGCCCTAAATCGTTCCTTTTGTCATTTTAGGTACTTTTGAGGAGAAATCTGGAAAAGGAGGCATTTTGGACGTTTTTGGAGCATTAAAGTGAAGAATACGACAAAGTCTCAAAATCGGCTGAAATTTACCTTTGACGGCGTCAGAATCATCTCTTGACGGCGTCATGCCTTGGCAAGAAAAGTGGGATGTGAAATTTACTCATGACGGGCCAGTGAGTTAGCATGTGAATTCTGACGGCGTCACGCTTTAACTAAATCAAGGGCGTCACGGCTTAAATCATAAGGGGACGGCGTCACGTTCAGGGTTAGACGGCGTCAAGCCTTGATAAGCCAGAATGGATTTTTGAAGAGCTAAAGAGGGACGGCGTCAAGAAGGTCACCCGGGAACCCTAAAAGCGGCGAGGTGACGGCGTCACAATGCATAAGGTGACGCCGTCAGATCCAAAAATCTATATATAGTTTTCTAATCTTTTGTCATTAGGGAGAGCTTAGTGTGTGGAATTTTGGGATAAAACCCTAAGACGATTTTAGCTACTTTTTCAGGGCTTTTTGCCTTGAGATCTTCCATGTTTCATTGAAAGATAAGTTATCAATTAATCATTCAATATGTCTATGTGTTGTTTGATTCTATCTTATGCTTGTCTTTTGTTTAACATGTTAGGCTAATTTTATCTTGTGTTTGCTTAGATCTAATGAAACTTAGCTATTGATTATTGGTTGTTAGTGTGTTGTTAGTTGTATTGGATGATTGTTTATCTATGTTAGGCTTAAGAAAACTGGCTAACTTCCTATTCGGTAACTTGCTTGAACGTCTTAAGAAACATGAACCAAACGCGTACTAAAGGTTTTTATGGTTGTATTTAATGCACAAGCGAATTCTAGTGATCCCATGTTAGGAGCTTCCTAGCCGGCTCGACATAGGAGTGAAGTAGGAGCTTGTAGAGTTGGGGAAGTAAGTACGCCACCCCACGAATGGTATTAAGGAATACACCCGTCATCCACGCGACTAATACACACTAATTAACCGGTAAAAGATAGTTAGGGAGTAAGGAAATCTAAGTAAACACATTTCTCTACACATAAGTTTCTCACCACTTTTCATTTTTGTTATTTTATTTTATTTGCATTCGTAGTCATTTGGGTTAGTTGACTAGCAACTAATTCCGCCCACTCCTTCAAACCTGAGATTTTACTTGCTTTCATAAAATTATAAAAACATAAAAAGAATCTTCCTCAACCCTTAGACCTAATTAGAGTAGCCTTTCATACCTAACGAACACTATTCCCTGTGGAGAACGATCAATCCCCCGTACTTACCACTACACTATACTACATCGGTCAGGTACACTGCCTGGTGGGGTTGTAAGCCTCTTGAGATCCCTCGAGAGGTAAAACCTGTTGTAAGGTTACAAAACCACGCAATCAAGTTTTTGGCGCCGTTGCCGGGGAATAGTTATTGTTTAGGTTGAATTTTTATTTCTATTAGGTCTACTCACTAGATTCCTTTCTAGTGAGATTTTTATTTTATTTTTCTAGGTTTTCTTTAGTCTATCTATTTTCTTCGTGTCTTTGTTCGTAACCATACCGTCCGACATCATGGAAGATGGTAATATCCTTAACCCACACAACCCACCACCACAACAACCACAACCACCTCCTAGAGCCCGTACTTTAGGAGAGTATTCCCGTCCTAGCCACCATGGCTATCGAAACACCATTGAGCTCACTCAAGGAGCCAATATCACACCCTTGCGATCCGACACCATCCGGTTGGTGCAAAGTGGATGCGCATTCCATGGACTTCGTTCTGAAGATCCTAATCAACATCTCAAGGACTTTCTTAAAATCGTTGATTCTATAGACCTTGATGTTGCCACTCGAGAGACGACCCGATTGCGTCTCTTCCAATTCTCTTTGCGGGACCAAGCTAGTCAGTGGCTAGAACGTCAACCCGCAGGATCCATCACCTCTTGGGATGATCTCACCACTCGTTTCCTTGCTCAGTTTTTCCCACCGGGAAGAACTACCAAGCTAAGGAATGATATCTTGATGTTCCAACAACGTCAAGGCGAAACTCTCTACGAGGCATGGACTCGATTCAAGGACTTACTCCAAAAAGTCCCTCACCATGGCATAGAACTTTGGCTCCAAGTCCAAATCTTCTATGACCATATCAATCTCTCCACGAGGCAAACCATTGACCAAGCGGCCGGTGGCAAGCTACGTGATCTAAGTGCGGAACAATCATGGGCTCTCCTAGAGGATCTTGCTCTTTATGACAACGAAAGTTGGAGTGATCCCCGTGATTTGAATAAAACGGTCAAGGCAATATCTTTGCCTTCGAACAATTCAAGCACTTCCGACCGTAGGATCATAGAACTTGAAGACCAAGTCAAGTTTCTCATGAAATCCTACGAGGCTCCTAAATCTTCAAGCTAAGTGAACAAAATCACTTCTTCATGTGAATTATGTAGTGGTCCCCACGACACTCGTGATTGCATGGAACTCCCCGAACAAGCTTTTGTGGACTACGCATCCTCGCGTACCGACGGAGCGGGAGACAAGTGGTACACTTTCAAACCCGAGCCAAACCATTATGGTGATTCATACAACCCCTCATGGAAAAATCACCCGAACCTTAGGTGGAAACAAAACCAAAACTCTCAACAAACCAATTCTTCCAACCCACCTAATCGTTTCCAATCAAGCGGTTCCTACTCGAACCGTACTTTCAACAACAATCCTTCCGGCAATGGTAGTACCAATAACTTTGAAGGATTGATGTCTCAATTTATGGCATCTCAAGAAGCTCGTTTAGCCAAGTTTGAAGCCGATTTCAAACAAAAACAAAGCGAGATGACCGATAAGATTGACACCTTGTTGAAAGCCCTCAATGACCGAGAAATGGGAGCACTCCCTAGCAACACGGTCAAGAACCCGAAACTAAACGTCAACGCTATTTCATCGGTTTCGTCCCCTAGTTCTTGTCCACAATATTATTCGGTCAATTCCATGAGCACGTGTTTCAAACAAACCCAAGTCGTTCCAAATGACCAAGAAGTTATGACATCCAAATTGGTCAACAACATAGTTGAAACACCTCCCACTCAAAACCTTGACGAAGAATTCAAGGAGCTCCACCTTGAAAGTCCGGTTGTTGATGAGTTGGATGAGAAGAAGCTCAAGTTAGGCGAAAAAGGGACCGCCTTTGTTCAAAACAAGCTACCTAAGAAGTTAGATGATCCGGGCTTATTTGTTCTACCTTGCAAGATCGGTAATTCGGAGGCTTATGACACATTAGCCGATCTTGGATCAAGCCTTAACCTACTTCCGTTACCTCTCTACACCTCTCTAAAACTAGGAAAACTTGAAGAAACCGAGGTGATAATAGGTTTAGCGGATGGGAGTGTTGCTTACCCGGTTGGAGTAGTTAAGGACGTGTTAGTGCACATTGGAAAACTAACCATTTTAGCCGATTTCCACGTCCTTGATATGGTTAGCGACCCTACATGCCCCTTGTTGATAGGTAGAGGATTTTTGGCGACCGCTAGTGCTATGATTGATTGTAAGGAATCCAAGATAGCGGTAGGAGAAGGAGATACTTGGTCAGTCTATGATGTTAAGAAACATGCCTATGATACTAGTGAGGAACCAACACCACATTGGCTAGAATCAAATAGGAGACCATCTAGATATGGACCTTGGATTGATAGAGACTTCATAGGACCCCAACGCCCATTTTACCTAGAAGAGGACTTTGTTAACCGAACGCATTCGGTAGAGCAACTCTTGGCTAGGGACACCGAATTGGATCCATTTGAAGATTCTCTAGTTTTTAGAAAGATGATTGATTTCCTAGGAGTTTTGCCAATTAACCTAGGAATGAATAAGTGGATTTGTGAGGAAGATGATCATAAGTGGAATTGGGATAAACCACCCAAAGATGGAGATGGGTCATGGCATATCAAGATGACATTGTATGACCCGGATGGAGAGAAGTTTGAAAAGATATATCGTACTAAGCGAACCAATAGGAAACTTCAATCCAAGCTTAACCCTAAAGACGTCCTCGATGACGAGCTTACTTACATAGGGTAGCGTGACTTTGAGTCTAGCTACAAGACTCGTTAATAAAGAAAAGCGCTTCTTGGGAGGCAACCCAAGCTTTATTTGTTTTATTTGCTTTGTGTGTTTATTTATTTGTTTGTTTGTTTTTATTTGTTTCCGTATGTGTGTTTAAATTTTATTATTATTGATTCATGTTCAAAAGTAATTTGTGAAAATGCTTTATGTTGTTTTTAACTTCGTCTTAACTACATATAAAGGTATTTTGCAAAAGATAAGTGTAAGGGAAATCTAAATCGGTTTATTAGAACACAAATGAACATGAATCGTAATAATAATAAATTAGCATACATATTAGTGTTTGTTTGAGTCAAATGCTTGTATCGAGTCATAATGATGTTTTGCAGGATTTCCAGGAAGTAAGGTAAAGGTTTTTCCAGAAATTTTCCGGAAACTTAAAATGAAAATTTTTGTCAGGTCATTTCTGACGGCGTCAGGGGTTATAACCTGACGGCGTCAGATTTAATTTCCAGAAATTTTTGAAAGTTTTGTTTTCATAAAAAGTTTTTATTAAATCTCCAACTTATAATCTCCAGGAATCTGCAAAATTATCATTCCACAAGCATTATATCCTTATATATAGATTTTTTCCCGCCGATGTTATGCAGGTTTTCGTGTTTGTTTTCTCAGGTTTAACAGGTTATTTTGGACAAGGAGATGTTTTTGGATCAAGCTTGTGGCGATGCATTAGTCATGGAGCTTCAACATTCTCTTTGGAGGAAGATCTAACCGTGTAATTTCATTATCCACCGAGCGAATCAGGGGAGTATTTGATTTCATTCTTTTACTTTTTGCTTTTACATCTTATTATTTGAACATTGGGGACAATGTTCATCTTAAGTGTAAGGGAGGGTAAAAGTACGATTTTAGAGAATACAATTGCGCTTGATTTTTGTTTGTTTAATAGTAGATGTGTAATAAAACTGAGAGAAATACTTGATTAGGGTAATTTTAGTGCCAAATTTAAAATTTTTTTTACAACATATAGGAGTGAAACTTTAGTTCTAATAAGCGTCTCACGGATAGGAGTTATATGACTAGCACAAAAACCGTACCACTAAAAAATTTTCCACCCCCAAATATGTGAGGTTCGCCCCTAGAATTGGTAGGAAAAGCATTTATGCTATGATGTGTGTACCGGTAGCACTTAGATTCTAGAACTTGCGTTAGGACCATTCCGAGGCCACAAGTGAGACTACATTCGTGTAGTTAGATTTACTACATGATAAGAGGCATTAGGATTAACCCATTGTTTTACACCTGTGTTTTTGTTATAATTACATTGGCTACATTGGTCAAGTAATTCTCCCACACCCTTTGCGTTGTACTCATTTTTAGTACACGATACCCCTAGTACACCCCTCAGAGCCTATCTTTTCGTTTCGACCTTTAAGCATCTTACTTAAAGGAAGAATTTGTTACACCCCACTAAAATGTACACCCAAATCGCCTTAGCCTACCTTGTATGCACTCATTTTTAGTGCATTATTGTGACAACATTTGTTTAAACCCAAGTTAATTATCTAGTTGATTACATGGTTGCTAAGTCGAGTCATATCCTTGTACATATTGTTTTGGGATGATTGGGACTCATGGGTAAAGTACTAGTGTAATGGAGTAATGGGGAAGAACATCATTTATTACCCCCATATGTGCTAAATGTTTTAAAAGTACTCCAAGTTTTTCAATTATCTTAATTCGAGTCATTAGATTAGTTAATTGTAAAGTTATGTAAAAATTCAAGTGTAAGGGGAATGCAATGCCCCTATGATGTATTATTTTGGATGGTAGGGCAAAAGTGTATGCAAAAAAAAAAAAAAAAAAAAAAAAAAAAAAAAAAAAAAAAAAAAAAATCAAGAAAAACACAAAAAAAAAATTGAGAAAAAGAAAAATAGAAAAAACATACGGACTACCATCCCGTTTTATTTTATGTTTATTTTATATTTTTGTTATTTTGTTATTTTGTTTCTAGCTTAAGATCGAGTCTAGTCTTGGCTTAGCAACATTGTATAGTACATGTAATTGATCAAGATCTTTAACTCGCCACCAGTAAAATATCCTTTATCCAACAAAACCGTGTTTTCCTTTTCCCTACACCTAACGTTATAACCCATTTAAAAGCCCTCTTTGATAGTTTATCTTAGGTGCTTACGCCTAGTGGAGGAGGTTTTCGATCCTTTCCCAAGCCTATGGTAATCTATTTGCTATGACAGGTAGTGAGAGATATTTTCCGTTTTCATTTATGAGATTTATTTTGATGACACTTGAGAGATGTGAGTATCTAAACACTACTTGTGAGGTGCTAGTTTGTAATCTCCGTGCTTATTCTGATTAAAGTGGAACGATTATTTGTTGTAATTACTTTTATGTTTGCATTAAATGACCCCTAACTTGTATTTTGATTAGAATAAAAGCGCATTTGCTTGAGGACAAGCAAATCTCAAGTGTAAGGGTATTTGATGAGGCGAAAAGTGTACCGCTTTTAAGGGGTCATTTAAGCCCGAAATCGTATTTATTTGATCAAATATTGCCCTAAATCGTTCCTTTTGTCATTTTAGGTACTTTTGAGGAGAAATCTGGAAAAGGAGGCATTTTGGACGTTTTTGGAGCATTAAAGTGAAGAATACGACAAAGTCTCAAAATCGGCTGAAATTTACCTTTGACGGCGTCAGAATCATCTCTTGACGGCGTCATGCCTTGGCAAGAAAAGTGGGATGTGAAATTTACTCATGACGGGCCAGTGAGTTAGCATGTGAATTCTGACGGCGTCACGCTTTAACTAAATCAAGGGCGTCACGGCTTAAATCATAAGGGGACGGCGTCACGTTCAGGGTTAGACGGCGTCAAGCCTTGATAAGCCAGAATGGATTTTTGAAGAGCTAAAGAGGGACGGCGTCAAGAAGGTCACCCGGGAACCCTAAAAGCGGCGAGGTGACGGCGTCACAATGCATAAGGTGACGCCGTCAGATCCAAAAATCTATATATAGTTTTCTAATCTTTTGTCATTAGGGAGAGCTTAGTGTGTGGAATTTTGGGATAAAACCCTAAGACGATTTTAGCTACTTTTTCAGGGCTTTTTGCCTTGAGATCTTCCATGTTTCATTGAAAGATAAGTTATCAATTAATCATTCAATATGTCTATGTGTTGTTTGATTCTATCTTATGCTTGTCTTTTGTTTAACATGTTAGGCTAATTTTATCTTGTGTTTGCTTAGATCTAATGAAACTTAGCTATTGATTATTGGTTGTTAGTGTGTTGTTAGTTGTATTGGATGATTGTTTATCTATGTTAGGCTTAAGAAAACTGGCTAACTTCCTATTCGGTAACTTGCTTGAACGTCTTAAGAAACATGAACCAAACGCGTACTAAAGGTTTTTATGGTTGTATTTAATGCACAAGCGAATTCTAGTGATCCCATGTTAGGAGCTTCCTAGCCGGCTCGACATAGGAGTGAAGTAGGAGCTTGTAGAGTTGGGGAAGTAAGTACGCCACCCCACGAATGGTATTAAGGAATACACCCGTCATCCACGCGACTAATACACACTAATTAACCGGTAAAAGATAGTTAGGGAGTAAGGAAATCTAAGTAAACACATTTCTCTACACATAAGTTTCTCACCACTTTTCATTTTTGTTATTTTATTTTATTTGCATTCGTAGTCATTTGGGTTAGTTGACTAGCAACTAATTCCGCCCACTCCTTCAAACCTGAGATTTTACTTGCTTTCATAAAATTATAAAAACATAAAAAGAATCTTCCTCAACCCTTAGACCTAATTAGAGTAGCCTTTCATACCTAACGAACACTATTCCCTGTGGAGAACGATCAATCCCCCGTACTTACCACTACACTATACTACATCGGTCAGGTACACTGCCTGGTGGGGTTGTAAGCCTCTTGAGATCCCTCGAGAGGTAAAACCTGTTGTAAGGTTACAAAACCACGCAATCATGTACAGATGCTTGAGCGGGAGTTCATTTAAATTTTTTCCAAAACATGTCGTTTCTCAAATTTTCTTCATTACGGCTTTCGTGCATTTCAGTACGAAACCCGAGCCACATTGAATGACTTCTGATTATTTCTGATCAGGACTCGCAATGTTAATGGCAAAAAGCTAAACCCGTGAGCACTTAATCAAAATTGTTTCAAACAGATCTTTCAAAGTCTTTCTATAAATTTTGTGCTCACATCAACTCCCTCTAAGACCCTTAAATGCTTTTAAACTCAAACGTTTAATTATATGCTTTGTTTAAGGGGGAGTATAAAAAAATGTTCCGTTTTCATGCTAAAATCAGTCTGTCTCTCCTCAAAAAGTTTCATTTTAATCAACTATTTTCAAAAATATCACTTCATGCTATTTTTGAGGGGGAGATTAAGTGTTTATTAGATATAAGGGGGAGAGGATGTGATTAAAATGTGACCAAAAAGTTTCATGGTTTGAATCTCAAGACTCAGTTATAACCCTCGAATTGACGAAACTAAATGTCCGTTATCGAAAAGACTTGTCCTGGACGGGTAATAATTTCAAGCTGGTTTTCCAGTGATGTAAGCGTGTCTCGCAAAGGACTTGTCTGAGTAAAATGTACCAATTCGAGAGATGATCATTGAATATGACCGGGACGGGTAATAATTTCAAGCTAGTCTAACTAGTGATGTAAGCGTGTCTCGCGAAGGTCATGTTCATTGAAAGTTGATCATTTCAAAATGTGCGAACTCTACCCAACATGTGCAATTTATTTCAAAAATGCATGAGCACATGTGAAGGGGGAGTGTTTCAAAAATGCAAAACTCTCAATGTGTTAACAAAAATGTGTTTTCTCATAAACACATTGAGAGATTTTCACAAGGTTTTATGGCATGTGATCGATAATCTAGGATAATCATGGAGTAATAAGGTGATTATGATTAGGTTATGTCCAATGATCTGCCAGAACCGGAGAGATCTACCCAAGGACAATTCCAATAGCTTAGAATTAGAAGTCCTTAGGTAAGATTGAAAAAATGAGTAAATGAGAAAGGAGAAATAAGGGGTTGAAGAATGAAAAAGAAAAGTTTAATAAAAGGGTGAAAAGAAATAGCCCTCCATGGAAACTTAGGTCAGAAACCTGGTCAATACATCTGCTATCGGTACACACTAAGGTGATACTGATATTGAAGACAAGACGTCATGGACCCAGTGACGCATGTGCACCACCCCTCCTATCCTCTCAGATATCTCTCAAAAGATATTTGTTTCATTTCTCACGGAGAACACTACATAATCTATCGACCTCTCACTCTGAGATGTGTTGATATTGAAAAGGTGGCACTCTGCTCCATGTCTCCGACGACTAAAACCAAAACGCACATAATTGAGTCTAGAGACATTAGATTCATCAAAGATCTATTAGGAACACTTCCTATGCAATACACTTGTGTTCACTCAAAAGGATACAAGTTGTATGAGTCTTAATGAGATCTAAGGATCTTGCCTCACGACATGATGGCCGCTGGACGATTTATTGCTAACTGTCTTATGCAGGTACTGACGAAAGTCCATCCACCATCATCATCTACAACGACGACGCATCTGGACAGAAGAAGTAGATCAAGGCAGGAACGACCAAAAGACGATACTTTGAAGATCACAGTGCATGAAGGAACATTGAATGAAGAATATTATACATCAACACACAAAGTTCTATAAATTGAAGGCAAAAGACCAATCACGGGAGCATCATTGAAATAACCATCCCTTAGGGGGAGATTGTTAGCAATTAATTATGATTAATTAAGAAGTGATGGTCATTTTTTTCTTAGAACTAAAATATCATGTATAATATTTAGTTAATGTGTGGGCTAGTAGCATTAGTGTTGTTAGTTTAAGTATATATGTGTAGTGCATATATTAGCCCACATCTTGGTCCAAGTTAAAGCCCATCATTTGTCCGTTTGATGTGGCAGTCGAACATATAAACCACACACACTCTCACATTATCTTGAGTGCCTAAAACTGTGAAAGAGAGTGTGTGTGTGTTTTCTCCATTGTCTTTGTATTATTTTCTTCTCCAAGATAATAAACATTCGACTAGTATTTTTCCCATATGATCCACACTACTTCTCTTGTTCTTTAAAAGTGTTTGTGAGTCATCATCAAGTTCTTGTGTCGTGTGCTTTGTATGATAAAGGAAAGGTTCGGTTCTCCAAGAGAAGTCGACCTTTACAACTAGTATTGAGTGTCATCTCAATTTTATTAGCATCATTGTATGCAAACAACAATATGCTCTTTAAAATTCCGTAAACTTTAATATCCATTGTGTAATGTTTGATGCCTTCCAATCTTTCAAGATTTGCCGGCTATAACGATTACGCAACAATTTGCCATATGGTTCATACCTAGAATTTAGGAGCAATTCCAGGCTGAGGATGTAATTCTATATCCAACCATATACATTACACTTAGTTATCTAATAACCTTTAATTAGATATTAATGTTGTCAAATCATCTTTCATCCAAGCATGATACAACAAATAACATGATTTTCATGAAAAATCCTAGTGTCAAACTCAGATTTCATTCATGTTATTTCTTTTCAAAGATATATTTCCATTTAGACTTTCTAATAGTATATCATGTTCTATTAGAATCAATTATTTTACCGCTTATGTTTATAACAATAAACATATATTCTAAGGTTGTATGTTCATTTTCTAAATTTCCAAGTGAAGTTTCTATCCAAACTAAGACTTAACATTTAACGTTTATGGAAAGTTACTTCCTATATGTTATACAACATATATGAAATAAGAAAATAAATATAACACTCTCACTAGCTTTCAGGAATACTAAGGAATTATCTTATTTTAATTATAAATCAAAATTAGGATTTAATAATTAAACATAAGTATATCTCCTAGATGCATGCATTAATCCATTCATGAATTATTGCACTTTGTATACTTCCAAAGATTATCTGAATTCAAATACTCTTTTTGATTACTTATTGTCCTCACACAAGTAATTACTCAAGAAAGAGTTTTGATATTCCATTGTCAATTTCATCTTAATGAAACTAAAGATGACAATCATAATCTTTATACATTTAATGTGCCTAGAACGAATATTCAATCACAGTTAATTATTTAAGTATGATTAATAATCTTGTCATAAGATATACATTAAATATGTTTACAAAATTGTCCATATGATTTCTACATAAAGATTTTAAACCTCTAGGATTTTCATTCCCTTTGAAGAAACTCATCTTCATTCTATAGTCTAACTATAGAGTTTAAGATAAATTAAGTTTCCAAAATTAATTATCTTTATGGACTGCATCTAAACATTCACAGTATGAGTAATTTACCAAATTTAATATTTGCAATTCATCTTAATGACCAACATGTTTACCATAATCCTGTTACTCATAATCCTCAACATATTATTCAAATATTTGAGATATCCTTGTGGATCTATGAATTAAAATTCCATCATCTTGAGATTTAACATTAACATGTTTAATCCTCATCGTGACATTCACTAGTGTATTTTAGAAGATTATGTATCTTGTAATTTTATCTTTTCAAGATAAAACCTCTCACTTGCCTTTTGCAATTTATAGACTATCTATAAATACTTAGCAAGTAGAGCAACCCCATATTGTTCTCTTTTGGGACATTACAAATACACATTGACAGTTCCTTACATTAGTTTGTTAATATCCTACTTCATAAGTTGTTTAACAAATTCAGAACTTCAATTTTAAGGCTTAATGTGATTCATCACATTCCACAATAAATGGTGTCTTATTAATCTTCTAGGTTGGAGTCTTATTGAGTATATACAATCCATACTCAATTTTCTAACCTTGATAACTTTTTGGAAGAAAAAGAAGTTATAATTATCTTTTAATCAAACGATACCAATAGAGTTTGATTCTCCTAATTGAACACAACACAAACTTGTGGTATTTCATTAGAACTAATATTGTGAGACAATCTAACAATATGTAAGATAAACTTATACTCCTTTTGGTTTACCTATTTACAAACTAAGTCAACTTAATAGTGAAATAGATTTTCCAAGCCAATTGCATGCTTTATAACACAAGTACTTTTTAAATAAGTCACTTCATGTCCATGTCTCAACAAGAAGACATAGACTGTTATAATCCCACTATACATTATAAACCATTGATCAACTCAATGACTTCTTGTATATGTCTTAATAAAGAAGACATAACAAGTTAACATCTTACTTTATATTATAATAAGTCTTGCAACAATTTAAAAGACTTCATATTTATAGCTTTACAATAAAGTATAAACATGTATAACTAAAGTAATCATAAACACCACAATTTGGTTTCAATAGTAATTTCAAGTCAATTTATTACTTCATATATTTATGACATTTCAAGAATATATAAATATTCAAATTTGAAGTAGTATTAGATTACTTCATTTATTTATGTCATTTCAATAATACATAAATATTTAGTTTGAAGTAGTCTCATTATCATTATTGACACTTGTTCTAATAGGTATCTAATTTAGAAACAGTAATTTTTCATGTACGGTCTCACGTAATCATGGAATTTCACCTTGTTGTTGTAATCTAGTCAAGGTCTCACTTAAGCTAAATTTCAACAACAAGTGTTTCTTGAATTAGATGTGTATTAGTCATATTTAGAACGTTAGTTTCTTACCTTGCGGTCAAGACAGTCCTTTAAATCATATTCCTATATGTGTTTTACCTTGCACATAATATAAAAATTTCCCCACTTGTGCATGGAACAACATCATGTATCAGATAAACAACACGTCACTCATTTGTTTATGTGATCAATATAATTGTGTCATAGATATTAGCATAATTAGTAGATATAGAACCACATTGTCTAGTAAGGAAGCGTACATGACTATCCTTAAAACCACAAGTTTCTACAATTGAAAAGTAATTATCTCAAGACATTCTAGAGATAATTTGGGTTACTACCTAGATGACAAAGCTTGTAGCTCCCACTGAATTACAGATTATTACAATAATTCACTATTCAGTAATTACAACACAATGCTCCCACTGGATTTGACAACATTGTAAGTGTTTCATAACCAGTCAAAGCAAATAGTATGCTATTAACTTTCCTACACCTTTGAGAAGACCCATTCGTAACAATTACTTAGGTATTAAAAAGAGTATATTCTACTATGTAGATGATGGACTATCCATCAATGCAATTAACTTGAAAATTGGGCATGTAATTTTTCCTTAATATGTCTACCATCCCCACAATGGTATGTAGCATCTTTAAGTGGTCAAAGCACAACAACTAGATAAATTATGCTAGTTTGCCTTTTACCAATTTTGCAGTAATTAGTCTAGCTTCTAATTAAATAACTCATAAAATGTGAAATTTTCTTAACTATTAAAGTTTGCTATGAGTTATTTCTTAGAATTTAGACAATTCTAGTTTTTCTATCTTACCTTTCTCATTCATGAAAAATAATAGGATTAAGTCTCACTCTTTTCTCATAGAAAGGAGACTGGGTTTATTCTTTTAGTAAAGTTGACTCCAGCCAAAAACCCCTATGGGTGTAGATCAATTTACCAATAAAAGAATGTCCCTCGTTTACGGTTTTAACGTTGCATTAATACATTTAAAAGAATTTACAAAATTCAATTTTAGTATTTTCGATAATACAATCTTTTCAAGAAAATAAAATACCCAAGGAAATATTCATATAACCATTAAATTTTCTTGAAAACTAGGATCCAAATTTTCATAGTTTCACTGTATCAGTTGATCTGCTAGTATTGAAAGTATAAAACATGGTAATCTGTCGAACAATAATCGGCAAACAAATTCCGATTCCTAGATCATTATGGGATTTACATTTACCAAATACAATTTGCAAAGTAAGCATGTTTCATCCCATATCATGCCTTAAGTTTCTAGGTCTCACTAATAACTTAATTAAGTTGTCTAATTTAGAAACTGCAAATTCTCCATATATGGTCTCACGCACTAACGGAAATTTACCTTGTCATTGTAATCTAGTCAAGGTCTCACTTAAGCTAAATTAAAACTTCAAGTGTTTCTTATAATTAGATGGCATGAACTTAAATTTTAGGGTATTAATTTTGATGTATCAATCAAAATATGTTCGAAGAAGCATGCATACATCTTCGTGCCATAAGTTTTCAAAACGTTTTTATTTACCAATTTAGGCTAAGATTTAAATCAACAAAGTTTTAATTGAGGTATTGGTTCACCAATCAAAGAATTACCTACAATTATCACACACTATATCATATTGCTGCATGAGTCAAAAGACCCAAGTTATTCGGATAATTACCACAAAGTGACACGTGGAATTGTGGTCAATTCACCCTTAAGATGATTTTGTACATAAAATAGCTTATTTGGTAGCTCCAATTTGACGCACAAAGGAGCGGAGCGACAAACGTCAGCACTAAATGCCAATTAAAAACGCGTCTCTTTCGGTTTGACAATTTAATGTCAATCCTCCTTATACCCCTCTTATAGTTTGTCAAAACTGGGTGAGCCGTTCACACTATTGGTACAAAACTAATCACTCAATTAAAAGTTTATGACTTTAAGTCTTAAAAACATGTAATAAACTATAATCTTGCTAGTCTCGCCTGGGAGCAAATTATCGTGCGAAGCGAACCACTATCGGCACATAAGACTTTGAAATATCTATAATTTATCACATCAAGTTTCATAGTTATTTAGTCAATTTATTTTCTATTCAAAGAATTACCCTTTTTTGCTTACAACCTTGTCATACAATTTAAACAAAAAATCAAGTAATTAATAAAAATAAATAACCAAATAAGTACACATAATCTTAACAATTAAATTATGTAGCCACATGCAAAATTGTTGATAAAACCTATTAATAATCTATCTATGTTTTTTAATATGCATATATTTAACTAAGACTATCCCCTACAATGGTAGGTGAGCCACATGCATTGACGAAACGATTATGTTAGTCTTAGCAAACATATACTAAATAGCACATAATAGATTCATTAATATAATTAATTGAGGTATTCCCCAATTTTAGATCTATCAAAATTACATGTGAAAAAATAAACTTAACGATTAATCAAATCTAATCCATGATAAACATGCATGTTTCATCATGGATAAATGCAAGTCACAAGGAACGTAACCTTTAACCACATAAACATGTTACTATTTTAGGGCTACAAAACTATTTTTTTTAATTATAGGGCATCGCCCCCCCCCCCCCCCCTCTTAAAAAATCAAGGTTTCAATTTTTAAACACTAAAAAATCTAGTAATATAAATCCTAATCCAAGATTCGATTTTTATGTGTTTCTATAATTTAATTACATGTTTAAACGGCTCGTGATGCCACTATTAGAATTTAATAATTATGACTAATCATATATTAATCTAATAAACATCTTACACGTATGCAGAAGCGTAGGACCTATTTTTTAACTGATGAGTGTGTACATACTCATCATTTTATACCCATAAAAGACACTAAAATGACCTAAAACACCTGAATTATACTGCAGATATCATTGGTTTGTGTTTTATGTGTTTCAGGTACTGAAGGATTGAAAACAGAACGAAAACGAATATTTTTGGATCGACTTGGCAACAATTGTACATTTGATCAAGTGAAGACGAAAGTCAAACACAGAGTCAAAGTCAACCCCCAAAATACCAAAATGACACAAGTGGTCCCTGAAAACAGTTTTGATTTTTGGCAGCTTTAGTCCTTGGATTTTCAGGTTTTACAACATTGGTCCCTAAGATTTAACTAAAATCCAAATCTAATCCTAAAACTAAACCCAGTTACAAACTTAAATAACCCAACCCACCTTTTTAAACCCAAGCCCAATACATTTCCCAAGCCCAACTAAAAAACCCAACCCCGTATCCTTAGCTAATACACGGTTTGACCCTTGGTCAAACCTTTCTTCAAAACCATCAAACCCGCCAACCATACCAGAAACCACCACCATCCACCGCCTTATCCCTGACACACCCACCCCCTTTCCTCATCACACTCCACCTAACAAGCCAAGATTCATTTAATGCTTCTTCATCATCCCATCAGTTCAGAACCAAGTGGTTTTTCCTACTTTATCAGTTTTCCCGCCAAAATTAGTTTCAACGACTGAGATGATTTCAAAGGCATCCAAGGGATCAGAATGGATCAGAGATGATGTGAAGACTTATCCCACCTTAGTTGTAGTATAAATAGAAGCTTTTGTAGCCTATTATGGCAGTTAGTTTTTTTTGTTAATCGTATTATAGTTTAATTTGTTTAAGTATTGTCAATTTTAATTTCCAGTAATCAATTCAAGTTATTTTAAGACTGTTTCATGTTTATCTTTGTACACTTTCCAAGTATTAATTAAAATTCCAAGTTTCCAAGTTTCTAGTGTGACTGTTAAATTGTATTAAGCTAATCAGTGATGGAATAAACTTGTTATCAGTTTATTTAAGCTATTATAAGCTCATTAAAGTCTTTTATAAGTTTTAAATTACCTAAACCAATCCAAATCATAAAATACCAAAATAGTCAAAATAAGTCAAAATAAGCTAAAATTAAGCTGTTTGGTCAAAGGAGAAGCTGGAGCATTGTGAATCATGGATGGCAATGGTTTAGAGCTTCTTGGGAAGCATTAGGTTGGTTGTGAAACTGATAATCAGCTCTTGTTCTTAGCTGAAGGAATTTGTAAGCTTATTCCCAAATTTTATGTTCCACTGTTAAAACTGCTTATTTGTGTTTTTATCTGTGATTTTCTTGCTTATTTATCTTCTAAGTTGTTATTTAAGTATAATTTGTTAAGTTTCATTAGTTCAATTCTGCTTTTACTTAAAAATCTTATAAAAGCCAAAAATAGCTTATGTGTAGGATAGCTTATTAAGCTGCTTAATTTCCACTCAAAAGTACTAGTTAGTACTTATTATATTTAGTTGTCAACCTATAATTCCAAATCAAAGCTCAAATCCTTCTGGTCTAGTTTAGAAACCAAATCAGCACTTGTTAAGGGGTGTTTGGTTTAAGCTTATTTGAATGGCCAAATCTGCTGATCACTGTTCATTGACCATATGCCTTACTTTGATCTTGCTAAAAATAGTGTAAATAAGCTGTTCATAAGATCACCCAAGATGAATTGAAGTAATTTGGTGTTTTGCATCATTGGGAAAAAGCCAAGAATCTCAACTGCTCAATTCTGCTTATTTTAGAGATAAGCAGATTTGGTTTTTAGTTTTGGTCTTTTTGTGTTCTATTTAGTGGTTAAAGAGGATACACAAGAATTGGATAGGCTTCAATAGGTTTTGAATGGGTTTGACCCATTTTTGCTAGTCTACACATTAGTACCCAAATCAGTAGTCTGCACCAATTTTCTAGACACCATTTAAGTGCTTATGTGTTCTACTTAATGCCTGGTTTTTGGTTTGCTTATAGCCTGTAGTACTAGCTTTTAATTTCTGAGTTTGGATTCTAATTCATAGCTCATTCACTAGCTTAAATATGATCTGCAAATTGCCCGAGTTACCTGATTCTCCCCTGCATCAGCATTTGGTTTTCACAACCATCTTATCTAGGTCCAAATTAGAGTTCAATTGGGTTGTTAAAATTAGGGCTTCCATAAGTTCCCACTTTTCTGCTTATTTGAAGTGCTTTATCTGATCTGCAAGTTGGTGGTTTAGGCATTGTTTCTGCCCTAAACTAGTGAACTGCCCATGTGCTTATTTGCTTATCCCTTGTGCTTATTTGTGCTTATTCAGTTGTTTTAAGCTTCTAGTAGTGTGTTAACATAATTTTGAGCTTTTGGAAATTTTTGGTGCTTAAGTGCTAATTTCCAAACTGCTTATTATCCCATTTGCTTATTAGGGTTTAGATAGCTTCTGATATTATTTTTTCTAGATTAAGAATAATATTTTAGATTTACCTTGAATTTTTCAGATTTTTCCCAAGTCATTTCCTATTTTTAAATCATTTAAATAGTTTCTTTTAGTTTTTAATTTATAATAAAAAATATAAAAATCAGAAAAATACAAATATTTTTTCTAAAATTTTCTTTTATTATTTAGGATTTAAGAAAAATAAAATTACAGTTGTAGGATTTATTTTTATAGATTTCACTTTTTAATCCCGTTTTTAGATTTTCCGTTTCGCATTTTTAATATAATCTGTTTTAATCTTAATTTTATTTTGGGAATTTGTTTCTCATTATTTAATTAAAATTAGAATAAAAAATCAAAATTCCTTATCCCATTCATCAGTCACTCTAATCCAAACCTTAAACGTTTGTCCATTCACACCTCGTTGGGACACGACCCGGGTAATCACTTACCTGGTATCACACATATCACAAACGTGAGTTTTTACAAGTTAGCCTTTTTCCTAAAGGGTTGATTTGTCTTTATTCACGTGTATCCGTCTGATATTATTTATATATACACCTTTGCACGGATCAAATTTTGGCGCCGCTGCCGGGGAGGTTGTGTTGCGACAATATCGTTGAGATTTTAAAACGATTAGTGACTTGAGATCCTTCTTTCAGAAGTTCCTGTTTCCCATAAACCATATAAAAAACAAAAATATTTTTCTTTTCTTTTATTTATATAATATCATATAAAAAATAAAAACCCAAAAACATTTTCCGTTTTATTGTTAAATAAAAGATAAAAGCAAAATCAAAATAATATTCCTCAACTTGGAATATTATCATAATAAGTTCCCAAACATCAGATTAAAACTTGCCTTTGTGTCGCTTGCGAATTCGGCTCACCTTTGATTGATAAACAAACTCTAACGGAGGTTTCAGGAGGTTTGACATTAAATTGTCGAACCGAAAGGAGCGGGTTTTTAAGGAGCATTTATTGCCCACCTTTGCTTCTCCACCACTCTGTGCGTTTTTCAGTCAGAGAGCTACCGTACGCTTGTTGATTTAAGGTTTTAAGTTCCTTGTGTTTTGCTTCGATCTTGATTTAATTGAATTATTTTATTTAGTGCATGCGCACTCGTTCTTCTACGTCGACAAGTCCTTTACGTGAACTCGTAGATATTCCGAGAAGACGTAATCGTAGACGTACTGCCTGAATAGTCGAACTCGAGATTCGTACTATTCCCATTGATAATATGGCAGACAAACGAACAATGGCTGAGATGCTCCAAGCACCCACCGAGGGTTACGGAGATGCCATCGTTTTACCACCAATCGACTCTGATCATTTTGAATTGAAAACGCATTTGATTCAACTCGTTTCTACAAACCAATTCCACGGGTTTGAACGAGAAGATCCGTATGCACACATCCGTTGGTTCAACAAATTGACCTCTACAATCAATTACAAGGATGTGCCGCAAAAAGTTGTCAAATTGATGCTATTTCCGTTTTCACTCAAAGGGGCAGCCCGGATTTGGCTGAAAAAAGAACCCCCTCGATCCATTAAAACTTGGGAAGATCTCGTACAGAAATTTGTCAATTATTTCTTTCCTCCCTCAAAGACGACTAATCTGAAAAATGAAATTTCTGGATTTCGTCAAGGTTTCGATAAAAACTTCGGAGAGGCATGGGACCGATTTAAAGGTCTCCTAAGAAAATGCCCGCATCACGATTTCACGGAGTTACAACAGATCAATACGTTTTATAATGGGTTGAATGGAAACGATCAAGATTCTCTAAACGCTGCCGCCGGTGGCAATATCTTGAATTGTCGACCTAAAGATGTGCTTGAAATTTGCGAGAATAAATCAAAAGTTCCTATTTCTCGAAACAAAGTGAATGTTCCTATCACTCCTGCTTCTTCATCTGGTAACTCATCAGAGTTAGCCGCTCTAACGGACGCAATTCGTTACATGATGATGGAAGTGAAAGAAATTAAGAGTGAAATTCATAAACCGGAACAAATCAAAGCCATAAACAAAGTGTGTGAAACTTGTGGTGGCCCGGATGCGTATTACGATTGTCAAGCAACCGATGCTTCTGTTTACCAAGCTCCCGTAGCAGCCGTAAACTACAATCAAAACCGACCGCATGCTGAAACTCATTACCGAGCACCAAATGCTATGGTACCACCTGGTTTTCCACCCGTGCCAAATCAAAATAATCAAAATCGCTTTGTTTAGAATCAAGGACAAAATTTCAACAATTCTCAGAATTTCAATCAAAACCGTAACAATTTCAACCAGCCTTATCAAGCTCCGAATCAACACGTTTATCAACAACCTCATCAAACTCCTTTGACTAATGATTTCATGAAAATTACTGAGTCCAGCATGCGTTCAATGCAGACTCAAATCAATAATATGAAAGTGGAGTTGAGAAAGGAAATTGATACTACGATGTCTCGTCAAACAAATGAGTTGAAGAATATGATGGGCAGTTTCATGAATATGAACATGAACCAGTCTTCTTCATCTTCCGGACGACTTCCGAACAATACCATTACTAATCCTAATGCTGAGTTGAAAGCCGTCACCACTCGTAGTGGTAAGACGCATAATGGACCCTCGACTCCTATGCCCCCTCCACCGGGGGAAGTGACTCGAGATGCCGAGGTAACAACGGACAAAGTGCATTTCTCAAGCCCACAAAGTACCGCACACGTCCAACCTCCAGATGTCCAAATTCAAGTTCCGGAACCCGATGTTCCGAAGACCAATCCTAAGCCTTCAATTCCATATCCTTCGAGGCTTAATGATCAGAAGCTTAAAGACAAAACGAATCAACAGATGGAGAAATTCTTTAAAATCTTCAGTGATTTGCACTTTGACATAGGCTTCGCAGATGCTCTCATTCTCATACCCAAATTTGCATCTACAATCAAAAGTTTGCTAAGCAACAAGGATAAGTTGTCTGAGATGGCAAAGACCCCACTAAACGAACAATGCTCGGCGGTGCTCCTAAAAAAGCTTCCCGAAAAGCACGGAGACCCCAGCATGTTTTTAATCCCTTGTGATTTCTTGGGGATGGTTCAGTGCTCAGCCTTGGCCGATCTTGGCGCAAGCATTAACCTTATGCCACTCTCAGTATGGGAGAAATTATCTCTTCCAGAGCTTACATCTACTTGCATGACACTCGAGCTAGCGGACCGTACTATAAAACGTCCACTTGGAATAGCCGAGGATGTCGTTGTGAAAGTAGGAAAGTTCCATTTTCCTACTGATTTCGTTGGGGTAGACTTTGATGCCGATCCTCGAGTTCCACTCATACTGGGGAGAGCCTTCTTAAGAACGAGTCGTGCTAACATTGATGTATATGCCGAAGAATTAACCATTCAGGTTGATAATGAAGAAGTCACGTTTAACATTAATCAAGAATCTAAACCTCTAACCACCAAAGGCAACGTTGCTATGGTTGATCAAAAATCTGATACCGTAATAGCTTCCAAAAGAAGTGATTAGATACTTTCAAGATTCACGGTTAAGAGTCTTTTACAAAAACGTGCTGAGCTCAAAGCGATGCAAATTACTCCAGGTTCAAACAAATGGTTTAAAAGTTGTAATGCAGAAGTTAAGAGTGTTTTCGACTACGATGAACAAGAATCGGAGATCACATCGGAAGTGGTGAAAACTGCTAGCTCTAAGAGCACACCACTTGTCCCACCTCCGGAATCGGTTTATCGTGTTGAAATTATTGATTCTGTGGATGAAACTTCTAAAAATTCCACTCCTTACTCTACACCAATCGTTTTCGACTCTTCCTATCCTTCTCCTCCGCTTGAGGGAAGTGATATCTCTATGGAAGAGCTCGAGGTATTCTTGTTTGATGCTCCAATTTCGCTGGAAATTGTTGAGCCTGATTGTGATCCGGGGGGAGATGCTCCTTTGTTAGAAAAAATGGTATTTGATGAACCATTATCTTCCTTCCCTCCGATGGATGTTGTGAAGGATAAGCCGTTAGATCCTCTGGAGCTCGAGCTCGAGGATTTCGTTCCCGAATATGAGAGTTTTATCTTTGATACAGCTGAAGAGAGTAGTGGTAATCCCACTTCTCATTCTGATGTTTCTCTCCTGGCTTATGAAGCCTTTTGCTTTGATATCGATCATTCGGAAGAAGTGGGAAGTGGCAGTACCACTTCTCATTCTCAGATCTCTCTTCCCGAGTATGATGCATTTCATTTTGATATGAATGATCTTTATCATGAGGAGTTCTCCAGTGAACTCTCTCATATTATATCTCCTCCGGAATATGATCATTTCTATTTTGATCCTGAGGATGATTCTAGTGTGGGGGGAGGTGTTATTAATCATAAGAATGTGCTTATTGATAAAATCATCCCGACCCTCCCTCCCGTTGAAGACAAATTTGCTTCTGATGATGAAGAGTTCTTCCTGATAATCAATATGATATTTCTCCTCTTCATCACATATGGTGTGATTTCTCTTTCCCTTTTCTTCTATGGGAATGAGGACACCATCTTTGACCCTGATATAATCCCTTATAGTTTCTACTATTAAAATTCCGTGGGTATCTCATCGGTGTGGAACTTTCTTATGTTTTTCCAAACACATTGAATGAAAGTCCGATGGAGATGGTTTCTTCCACTTGCTTCCCCATAAACCAATGAATTCGGGGTCGAGTCAAGCTAGTGACTCGGTTAACAAAAACATTAGCATTGCATGGGTAAACGCCCATGTTTCTGACTTCTTTCTATTTTCTGACACTAAGTGTGGGGGAATCCCACTGTGCTGTGCTCTTTTGTGTTGTTTGCTCTGATTTTCAGGTTTCCCTTAGATTGTGATGATTGTCGCGCCTGTTTTCAATCCAGCCGCCCAATATCCTATCCTTTTGCTAACGATTATCTAGGGATATCTTTTTAATCCTGTTTGTGAAAATAGAGATTTCTTTCACACACTTGGCTATTAGTATTACCTTTTTACGTTCTAAGTGTCGGCATAATAGCCGGTACTTTGAATATTGAGGGCAATATTCAATTCTAAGTGTGGGGGGGGGGGGGGGGGGGGGGAATTCTCGCGAATTTTGTCACATTGTACCTTCTAGTGCCCTAGTACCCCCGTTTTGGCCAAAATTTTAAATTTTTTTCGTTTTTAAATAAGAAATTGCAATAAAAAAGAAGAAGTGTTTAGTCTTGATTAGGTTAGAACAAAGGGAATCCTGACTCTGCCAGAGTATTGATCTGGCTGCTTCCTTAACTATTAGACTAAGATTTTACGATATGTGCAAATGAAAATTCTAAGCGTAGAATAATGGTTTTCTTTAGAGCTTATATAAGTAATCTATGACTTTTCCTCCCAGGAGATAATTAATCTGACTTAATTAGTGCTTATTTTTCAAACTTTTGAACACACAAAATCATTTTTCTTTACGATTTTGAAAAATACTAGTTCAAAGCTTTATTTAAACTTCGGAACAAGCATATGTCATAATAATGTAAAAGTTAAGTAATAAATGTATGTGCTAAAAAGCTAAGGTTCAAGATCGGCCCTTGGATCCTTATTTCCGGAAGGCGTTTAGGTCTTGGCTACCCTCTTACACCGGCCCTTGGACCCTTAATTCTGAAAGGCGTTAAGGTCTTGGAACTCTCCGTTGTAACGGCCCTTGGATCCTTTATTCCAGGAAGGTTTAAGGTCTTGGTTCCCGTGAAACTCCGTTAGTTTATATTGCACAAAGTTAAGTATCAAAAAAAAAAAAAAAAAAAAAAAAAAAAAAAAAAAAAAAAAAAAAAAAAAAGTCGATTTTTGTTATCAAAATTTGAAAATCAAGCACAGTCACCTAAACTTGAATATATGCGGGAGTGAAAAGTTAAGTTTCGGCTTACATAGATTATTGATATAAGTAGTGTTAGCATTTTTACAAAAGCATTTGCACATTGAGTTTAAGCTTAGTTGGGAGTATAAAAAAGAGGATGACGATTACAATTCCCTGGAGACACCCAGTTTGTGTGAATCCTGTTCCGTGATACCATTTTTGGAAATCAAGCATGTTATATATTTTGTTCTAAGTTTAAATTTCATGCATTGTATAAAAAAATCAAATCGGGGTATGCTTGGTATTCTTTTTGATCATTTCATTACTTCATATGATCGGATTGCTAGGGACTAGCAATAGCTTAGTGTAGGGGATTGTTGAGTGTGTAAATACTCATCATTTTATACCCATAAAAGACACTAAAATGACCTAAAACACCTGAATTATACTGCAGATATCCTTGGTTTGTGTTTTATGTGTTTCAGGTACTGAAGGATTGAAAACAGAAAGAAAACGAATATTTTTGGATCGATTTGGCAACAATTGTACATTTGATCAAGTGAAGACGAAAGTCAAAGACAGAGTCAAAGTCAACCCCCAAAATACCAAAATGACACAAGTGGTCCCTGGAAACAGTTTTGATTTTTGGCAGCTTTAGTCCTTGGATTTTCAGGTTTTACAACAATGGTCCCTAAGATTTAACTAAAATCCAAATCTAATCCTAAAACTAAACCCAGTTACAAACTTAAATAACCCAACCCACCTTTTTAAACCCAAGCCCAATACATTTCCCAAGCCCAACTAAAAAACCCAACCCCGTATCCTTAGCTAATACACGGTTTGACCCTTGGTCAAACCTTTCTTCAAAACCATCAAACCCGCCAAACTATACCAGAAACCACCACCATCCACCGCCTTATCCCTGACACACCCACCCCCTCTTCCTCATCACACTCCACCTAACAAGCCAAGATTCATTTAATGCTTCTTCATCATCCCATCAGTTCAGAACCAAGTGGTTTTTCCCACTTTATCAGTTTTCCCGCCAAAATTAGTTTCAACGACTGAGATGATTTCAAAGGCATCCAAGGGATCAGAATGGATCAGAGATGAAGTGAAGACTTATCCCACCTTAGTTGTAGTATAAATAGAAGCTTTTGTAGCCTATTATGGCAGTTAGTTTTTTATGTTAATCGTATTATAGTTTAATTTGTTTAAGTATTGTCAATTTTAATTTCTAGTAATCAATTCAAGTTATTTTAAGACTGTTTCATGTTTATCTTTGTACACTTTCCAAGTATTAATTAAAATTCCAAGTTTCCAAGTTTCTAGTGTGACTGTTAAATTGTATTAAGCTAATCAGTGATGGAATAAACTTGTTATCAGTTTATTTAAGCTATTATAAGCTCATTAAAGTCTTTTATAAGTTTTAAATTACCTAAACCAATCCAAATCATAAAATACCAAAATAGTCAAAATAAGCTAAAATTAAGCTGTTTGGTCAAAGGAGAAGCTGGAGCATTGTGAATCATGGATGGCAATGGTTTAGAGCTTCTTGGGAAGCATTAGGTTGGTTGTGAAACTGATAATCAGCTCTTGTTCTTAGCTGAAGGAATTTGTAAGCTTATTCCCAAATTTTATGTTCCACTGTTAAAACTGCTTATTTGTGTTTTTATCTGTGATTTTCTTGCTTATTTATCTTCTGAGTTGTTATTTAAGTATAATTTGTTAAGTTTCATTAGCTCAATTCTGCTTTTACTTAAAAATCTTATAAAAGCCAAAAATAGCTTATGTGTAGGATAGCTTATTAAGCTGCTTAATTTCCACTCAAAAGTACTAGTTAGTACTTATTATATTTAGTTGTCAACCTATAATTCCAAATCAAAGCTCAAATCCTTCTGGTCTAGTTTAGAAACCAAATCAGCACTTGTTAAGGGGTGTTTGGTTTAAGCTTATTTGAATGGCCAAATCTGCTGATCACTGTTCATTGACCATATGCCTTACTTTGATCTTGCTAAAAATAGTGTAAATAAGCTGTTCATAAGATCACCCAAGATGAATTGAAGTAATTTGGTGTTTTGCATCAGTAGGGAAAAAGCCAAGAATCTCAACTGCTCAATTCTGCTTATTTTAGAGATAAGCAGATTTGGTTTTTAGTTTTGGTCTTTTTGTGTTCTATTTAGTGGTTAAAGAGGATACACAAGAATTGGATAGGCTTCAATAGGTTTTGAATGGGTTTGACCCATTTTTGCTAGTCTGCACATTAGTACCCAAATCAGTAGTCTGCACCAATTTTCTAGACACCATTTAAGTGCTTATGTGTTCTACTTAATGCCTAGTTTTTGGTTTGCTTATAGCCTGTAGTACTAGCTTTTAATTTCTGAGTTTGGATTCTAATTCATAGCTCATTCACTAGCTTAAATATGATCTGCAAATTGCCCGAGTTACCTGATTCTCCCCTGCATCAGCATTTGGTTTTCACAACCATCTTATCTAGGTCCAAATTAGAGTTCAATTGGGTTGTTAAAATTAGGGCTTTTGGTATTTTAGTGTAGCTTGTAGTACTAGGAAGCTTTTGCCCCCGTAAGTTTCCACTTTTCTGCTAATTTGAAGTGCTTTATCTGATCTGCAAGTTGGTGGTTTAGGCATTGTTTCTGCCCTAAACTAGTGAACTGCCCATGTGCTTATTTGCTTATCCCTTGTGCTTATTTGTGCTTATTCAGTTGTTTTAAGCTTCTAGTAGTGTGTTAACATAATTTTGAGCTTTTGGAAATTTTTGGTGCTTAAGTGCTAATTTCCAAACTGCTTATTATCCCATTTGCTTATTAGGGTTTAGATAGCTTCTGATATTATTTTTTCTAGATTAAGAATAATATTTTAGATTTACCTTGAATTTTTCAGATTTTTCCCAAGTCATTTCCTATTTTTAAATCATTTAAATAGTTTCTTTTAGTTTTTAATTTATAATAAAAAATATAAAAATCAGAAAAATACAAATATTTTTTCTAAAATTTTCTTTTATTATTTAGGATTTAAGAAAAATAAAATTACAGTTGTAGGATTTATTTTTATAGATTTCACTTTTTAATCCCGTTTTTAGATTTTCCGTTTCGCATTTTTAATATAATCTGTTTTAATCTTAATTTTATTTTGGGAATTTGTTTCTCATTATTTAATTAAAATTAGAATAAAAAATCAAAATTCCTTATCCCATTCATCAGTCACTCTAATCCAAACCTTAAACGTTTGTCCATTCACACCTCGTTGGGACACGACCCGGGTAATCACTTACCTGGTATCACACATATCACAAACGTGAGTTTTTACAAGTTAGCCTTTTTCCTAAAGGGTTGATTTGTCTTTATTCACGTGTATCCGTCTGATATTATTTATATATACACCTTTGCACGGATCAAATTTTGGCGCCGCTGCCGGGGAGGTTGTGTTGCGACAATATCGTTGAGATTTTAAAACGATTAGTGACTTGAGATCCTTCTTTCAGAAGTTCCTGTTTCCCATAAACCATATAAAAAACAAAAATATTTTTCTTTTCTTTTATATATATAATATCATATAAAAAATAAAAACCCAAAAACATTTTCCGTTTTATTGTTAAATAAAAGAAAAAAGCAAAATCAAAATAATATTCCTCAACTTGGAATATTATCATAATAAGTTCCCAAACATCATATTAAAACTTGCCTTTGTGTCGCTTGCGAATTCGGCTCACCTTTGATTGATAAACAAACTCTAACGGAGGTTTCAGGAGGTTTGACATTAAATTGTCGAACCGAAAGGAGCGGGTTTTTAAGGAGCATTTATTGCCCACCTTTGCTTCTCCACCACTCTGTGCGTTTTTCAGTCAGAGAGCTACCGTACGCTTGTTGATTTAAGGTTTTAAGTTCCTTGTGTTTTGCTTCGATCTTGATTTAATTGAATTATTTTATTTAGTGCATGCGCACTCGTTCTTCTACGTCGACAAGTCCTTTACGTGAACTCGTAGATATTCCGAGAAGACGTAATCGTAGACGTACTGCCGAATAGTCGAACCCGAGATTCGTACTATTCCCATTGATAATATGGCAGACAAACGAACAATGGCTGAGATGCTCCAAGCACCCACCGAGGGTTACGGAGATGCCATCGTTTTACCACCAATCGACTCTGATCATTTTGAATTGAAAACGCATTTGATTCAACTCGTTTCTACAAACCAATTCCACGGGTTTGAACGAGAAGATCCGTATGCACACATCCGTTGGTTCAACAAATTGACCTCTACAATCAATTACAAGGATGTGCCGCAAAAAGTTGTCAAATTGATGCTATTTCCGTTTTCACTCGAAGGGGCAGCCCGGATTTGGCTGAAAAAAGAACCCCCTCGATCCATTAAAACTTGGGAAGATCTCGTACAGAAATTTGTCAATTATTTCTTTCCTCCCTCAAAGACGACTAATCTGAAAAATGAAATTTCTGGATTTCGTCAAGGTTTCGATAAAAACTTCGGAGAGGCATGGGACCGATTTAAAGGTCTCCTAAGAAAATGCCCACATCACGATTTCACGGAGTTACAACAGATCAATACGTTTTATAATGGGTTGAATGGAAACGATCAAGATTCTCTAAACGCTGCCGCCGGTGGCAATATCTTGAATTGTCGACCTAAAGATGTGCTTGAAATTTGCGAGAATAAATCAAAAGTTCCTATTTCTCGAAACAAAGTGAATGTTCCTATCACTCCTGCTTCTTCATCTGGTAACTCATCAGAGTTAGCCGCTCTAACGGACGCAATTCGTTACATGATGATGGAAGTGAAAGAAATTAAGAGTGAAATTCATAAACCGGAACAAATCAAAGCCATAAACAAAGTGTGTGAAACTTGTGGTGGCCCGCATGCGTATTACGATTGTCAAGCAACCGATGCTTCTGTTTACCAAGCTCCCGTAGCAGCCGTAAACTACAATCAAAACCGACCGCATGCTGAAACTCATTACCGAGCACCAAATGCTATGGTACCACCTGGTTTTCCACCCGTGCCAAATCAAAATAATCAAAATCGCTTTGTTTAGAATCAAGGACAAAATTTCAACAATTCTCAGAATTTCAATCAAAACCGTAACAATTTCAACCAGCCTTATCAAGCTCCGAATCAACACGTTTATCAACAACCTCATCAAACTCCTTTGACTAATGATTTCATGAAAATTACTGAGTCCAACATGCGTTCAATGCAGACTCAAATCAATAATATGAAAGTGGAGTTGAGAAAGGAAATTGATACTACGATGTCTCGTCAAATAAATGAGTTGAAGAATATGATGGGCAGTTTCATGAATATGAACGTGAACCAGTCTTCTTCATCTTCCGGACGACTTCCGAACAATACCATTACTAATCCTAATGCTGAGTTGAAAGCCGTCACCACTCGTAGTGGTAAGACGCATAATGGACCCTCGACTCCTATGCCCCCTCCACCGGGGGAAGTGACTCGAGATGCCGAGGTGACAACGGACAAAGTGCATTTCTCAAGCCCACAAAGTACCGCACACGTCCAACCTCCAGATGTCCAAATTCAAGTTCCGGAACCCGATGTTCCGAAGACCAATCCTAAGCCTTCAATTCCATATCCTTCGAGGCTTAATGATCAGAAGCTTAAAGACAAAACGAATCAACAGATGGAGAAATTCTTTAAAATCTTCAGTGATTTGCACTTTGACATAGGCTTCGCAGATGCTCTCATTCTCATGCCCAAATTTGCATCTACAATCAAAAGTTTGCTAAGCAACAAGGATAAGTTGTCTGAGATGGCAAAGACCCCACTAAACGAACAATGCTCGGCGGTGCTCCTCAAAAAGCTTCCCGAAAAGCACGGAGACCCCAGCAAGTTTTTAATCCCTTGTGATTTCTTGGGGATGGTTCAGTGCTCAGCCTTGGCCGATCTTGGCGCAAGCATTAACCTTATGCCACTCTCAGTATGGGAGAAATTATCTCTTCCAGAGCTTACATCTACTTGCATGACACTCGAGCTAGCGGACCGTACTATAAAACGTCCGCTTGGAATAGCCGAGGATGTCGTTGTGAAAGTAGGAAAGTTCCATTTTCCTACTGATTTCGTTGTGGTAGACTTTGATGCCGATCCTCGAGTTCCACTCATACTGGGGAGAGCCTTCTTAAGAACGAGTCGTGCTAACATTGATGTATATGCCGAAGAATTAACCATTCAGGTTGATAATGAAGAAGTCACGTTTAACATTAATCAAGAATCTAAACCTCTAACCACCAAAGGCAACGTTGCTATGGTTGATCAAAAATCTGATACCGTAATAGCTTCCAAAAGAAGTGATTAGATACTTTCAAGATTCACGGTTAAGAGTCTTTTACAAAAACGTGCTGAGCTCAAAGCGATGCAAATTACTCCTGGTTCAAACAAATGGTTTGAAAGTTGTAATGCAGAAGTTAAGAGTGTTTTCGACTACGATGAACAAGAATCGGAGATCACATCGGAAGTGGTGAAAACTGCTAGCTCTAAGAGCACACCACTTGTCCCACCTCCGGAATCGGTTTATCGTGTTGAAATTATTGATTCTGTGGATGAAACTTCTAAAAATTCCACTCCTTACTCTACACCAATCGTTTTTGACTCTTCCTATCCTTCTCCTCCGCTTGAGGGAAGTGATATCTCTATGGAAGAGCTCGAGGTATTCTTGTTTGATGCTCCAATTTCGCTGGAAATTATTGAGCCTGATTGTGATCCGGGGGGAGATGCTCCTTTGTTAGAAAAAATGGTATTTGATGAACCATTATTTTCCTTACCCCCGATGGATGTTGTGAAAGATAAGCCATTAGATCCTCTGGAGCTCGAGCTCGAGGATTTCGTTCCCGAATATGAGAGTTTTATCTTTGATACAGCTGAAGAGAGTAGTGGTAATCCCACTTCTCATTCTGATGTTTCTCTCCCGGCTTATGAAGCCTTTTGCTTTGATATCGATCATTCGGAAGAAGTGGGAAGTGGCAGTACCACTTCTCATTCTCAGATCTCTCTTCCCGAGTATGATGCATTTCATTTTGATATGAATGATCTTTATCATGAGGAGTTCTCCAGTGAACTCTCTCATATTATATCTCCTCCGGAATATGATCATTTCTATTTTGATCCTGAGGATGATTCTAGTGTGGGGGGAGGTGTTATTAATCATAAGAATGTGCTTATTGATAAAATCATCCCGACCCTCCCTCCCGTTGAAGACAAATTTGCTTCTGATGATGAAGAGTTCTTCCTGATAATCAATATGATATTTCTCCTCTTCATCACATATGGTGTGATTTCTCTTTCCCTTTTCTTCAATGGGAATGAGGACACCATCTTTGACCCTGATATAATCCCTTATAGTTTCTACTATTAAAATTCCGTGGGTATCTCATCGGTGTGGAACTTTCTTATGTTTTTCCAAACACATTGAATGAAAGTCCGATGGAGATGGTTTCTTCCACTTGCTTCCCCATAAACCAATGAATTCGGGGTCGAGTCAAGCTAGTGACTCGGTTAACAAAAACATTAGCATTGCATGGGTAAACGCCCATGTTTCTGACTTCTTTCTATTTTCTGACACTAAGTGTGGGGGAATCCCACTGTGCTGTGCTCTTTTGTGTTGTTTGCTCTGATTTTCAGGTTTCCCTTGGATTGTGATGATTGTCGCGCCTGTTTTCAATCCAGCCGCCCAATATCCTATCCTTTTGCTAACGATTATCTAGGGATATCTTTTTAATCCTGTTTGTGAAAATAGAGATTTCTTTCACACACTTGGCTATTAGTATTACCTTTTTACGTTCTAAGTGTCGGCATAATAGCCGGTACTTTGAATATTGAGGGCAATATTCAATTCTAAGTGTGGGGGGGAATTCTCGCGAATTTTGTCACATTGTACCTTCTAGTGCCCTAGTACCCCCGTTTTGGCCAAAATTTTAAATTTTTTTCGTTTTTAAATAAGAAATTGCAATAAAAAAGAAGAAGTGTTTAGTCTTGATTAGGTTAGAACAAAGGGAATCCTGACTCTGCCAGAGTATTGATCTGGCTGCTTCCTTAACTATTAGACTAAGATTTTACGATATGTGCAAATGAAAATTCTAAGCGTAGAATAATGGTTTTCTTTAGAGCTTATATAAGTAATCTATGGCTTTTCCTCCCAGGAGATAATTAATCTGACTTAATTAGTGCTTATTTTTCAAACTTTTGAACACACAAAATCATTTTTCTTTACGATTTTGAAAAATACTAGTTCAAAGCTTTATTTAAACTTCGGAACAAGCATATGTCATAATAATGTAAAAGTTAAGTAATAAATGTATGTGCTAAAAAGCTAAGGTTCAAGATCGGCCCTTGGATCCTTATTTCCGGAAGGCGTTTAGGTCTTGGCTACCCTCTTACACCGGCCCTTGGACCCTTAATTCTGAAAGGCGTTAAGGTCTTGGAACTCTCCGTTGTAACGGCCCTTGGATCCTTTATTCCAGGAAGGTTTAAGGTCTTGGTTCCCGTGAAACTCCGTTAGTTTATATTGCACAAAGTTAAGTATCAAAAAAAAAAAAAAAAAAAAAAAAAAAAAAAAAAAAAAAAAAAAAAAACGTCGATTTTTGTTATCAAAATTTGAAAATCAAGCACAGTCACCTAAACTTGAATATATGCGGGAGTGAAAAGTTAAGTTTCGGCTTACATAGATTATTGATATAAGTAGTGTTAGCATTTTTACAAAAGCATTTGCACATTGAGTTTAAGCTTAGTTGGGAGTATCAAAAAGAGGATGACGATTACAATTCCCTGGAGACACCCAGTTTGTGTGAATCCCGTTCCATGATACCATTTTTGGAAATCAAGCATGTTATATATTTTGTTCTAAGTTTAAATTTCGTGCATTGTATAAAAAAATCAAATCGGGGTATGCTTGGTATTCTTTTTGATCATTTCATTACTTCATATGATCGGATTGCTAGGGACTAGCAATAGCTTAGTGTGGGGGATTGATGAGTGTGTAAATACTCATCATTTTATACCCATAAAAGACACTAAAATGACCTAAAACACCTGAATTATACTGCAGATATCCTTGGTTTGTTTTATGTGTTTCAGGTACTGAAGGATTGAAAACAGAAAGAAAACGAATATTTTTGGATCGACTTGGCAACAATTGTACATTTGATCAAGTGAAGACGAAAGTCAAAGACAGAGTCAAAGTCAACCCCCAAAATACCAAAATGACACAAGTGGTCCCTGGAAACAGTTTTGATTTTTGGCAGCTTTAGTCCTTGGATTTTCAGGTTTTACAACAATGGTCCCTAAGATTTAACTAAAATCCAAATCTAATCCTAAAACTAAACCCAGTTACAAACTTAAATAACCCAACCCACCTTTTTAAACCCAAGCCCAATACATTTCCCAAGCCCAACTAAAAAACCCAACCCCGTATCCTTAGCTAATACACGGTTTGACCCTTGGTCAAACCTTTCTTCAAAACCATCAAACCCGCCAAACTATACCAGAAACCACCACCATCCACCGCCTTATCCCTGACACACCCACCCCCTCTTCCTCATCACACTCCACCTAACAAGCCAAGATTCATTTAATGCTTCTTCATCATCCCATCAGTTCAGAACCAAGTGGTTTTTCCCACTTTATCAGTTTTCCCGCCAAAATTAGTTTCAACGACTGAGATGATTTCAAAGGCATCCAAGGGATCAGAATGGATCAGAGATGAAGTGAAGACTTATCCCACCTTAGTTGTAGTATAAATAGAAGCTTTTGTAGCCTATTATGGCAGTTAGTTTTTTATGTTAATCGTATTATAGTTTAATTTGTTTAAGTATTGTCAAATTTTAATTTGTAATCAATTCAAGTTATTTTAAGACTGTTTCATGTTTATCTTTGTACACTTTCCAAGTATTAATTAAAATTCCAAGTTTCCAAGCTTCTAGTGGGACTGTTAAATTGTATTAAGCTAATCAGTGATGGAATAAACTTGTTATCAGTTTATTTAAGCTATTATAAGCTCATTAAAGTCTTTTATAAGTTTTAAATTACCTAAACCAATCCAAATCATAAAATACCAAAATAGTCAAAATAAGTCAAAATAAGCTAAAATTAAGCTGTTTGGTCAAAGGAGAAGCTGGAGCATTGTGAATCATGGATGGCAATGGTTTAGAGCTTCTTGGGAAGCATTAGGTTGGTTGTGAAACTGATAATCAACTCTTGTTCTTAGCTGAAGGAATTTGTAAGCTTATTCCCAAATTTTATGTTCCACTGTTAAAACTGCTTATTTGTGTTTTTATCTGTGATTTTCTTGCTTATTTATCTTCTGAGTTGTTATTTAAGTATAATTTGTTAAGTTTCATTAGCTCAATTCTGCTTTTACTTAAAAATCTTATAAAAGCCAAAAATAGCTTATGTGTAGGATAGCTTATTAAGCTGCTTAATTTCAACTCAAAAGTATTAGTTAGTACTTATTATATTTAGTTGTCAACCTATAATTCCAAATCCAAGCTCAAATCCTTCTGGTCTAGTTTAGAAACCAAATCAGCACTTGTTAAGGGGTGTTTGGTTTAAGCTTATTTGAATGGCCAAATCTGCTGATCACTGTTCATTGACCATATGCCTTACTTTGATCTTGCTAAAAATAGTGTAAATAAGCTGTTCATAAGATCACCCAAGCTGAATTGAAGTAATTTGGTGTTTTGCATCAGTAGGGAAAAAGCCAAGAATCTCAACTGCTCAATTCTGCTTATTTTAGAGATAAGCAGATTTGGTTTTTAGTTTTGGTCTTTTTGTGTTCTATTTAGTGGTTAAAGAGGATACACAAGAATTGGATAGGCTTCAATAGGTTTTGAATGGGTTTGACCCATTTTTGCTAGTCTACACATTAGTACCCAAATCAGTAGTCTGCACCAATTTTCTAGACACCATTTAAGTGCTTATGTGTTCTACTTAATGCCTGGTTTTTGGTTTTCTTATAGCCTGTAGTACTAGCTTTTAATTTCTGAGTTTGGATTCTAATTCATAGCTCATTCACTAGCTTAAATATGATCTGCAAATTGCCCTAGTTACCTGATTCTCCCCTGCATCAGCATTTGGTTTTCACAACCATCTTATCTAGGTCCAAATTAGAGTTCAATTAGGTTGTTAAAATTAGGGCTTTTGGTATTTTAGTGTAGCTTGTAGTACTAGGAAGCTTTTGCCCCCATAAGTTTCCACTTTTCTGCTTATTTGAAGTGTTTTATCTGATCTGCAAATTGGTGGTTTAGGCATTGTTTCTGCCCTAAACTAGTGAACTGCCCATGTGCTTATTTGCTTATCCCTTGTGCTTATTTGTGCTTATTCAGTTGTTTTAAGCTTCTAGTAGTGTGTTAACATAATTTTGAGCTTTTAGAAATTTTTGGTGCTTATTTCCAAACTGCTTATTATCCCATTTGCTTATTAGGGTTTAGATAGCTTCTGATATTATTTTTCCTAGATTAAGAATAATATTTTAGATTTACCTTGAATTTTTCAGATTTTTCCCATGTCATTTCCTATTTTTAAATCATTTAAATAGTTTCTTTTAGTTTTTAATTTATAATAAAAAATATAAAAATCAGAAAAGTACAAATCTTTTTTCTAAAATTTTCTTTTATTATTTAGGATTTAAGAAAAATAAAATTACACTTGTAGGATTTATTTTTATAGATTTCACTTTTTAATCCCGTTTTTAGATTTTCCGTATTGCATTTTTAATATAATCTGTTTTAATCTTAATTTTATTTTGGTAATTTGTTTCTCATTATTTAATTAAAATTAGAATAAAAAATCAAAATTCCTTATCCCACTCATCAGTCACTCTAATCCAAACCTTAAACGATTGTCCATTCACACCTCGTTGGGACACGACCCGTGTAATCACTTACGTGGTATCACACATATCACAAACGTGAGTTTTTACAAGTTAGCCTTTTTTCCTAAAGGGTTGATTTGTCTTTATTCACGTGTATCCGTCTGATATTATTTATATATACACCTTTGCACGGATCATTAACACATAAAGAATAACCGAAACATAAAGTGAAACTTAACTTTTTTATTCTAGCACAAAAAAAATCAAACTTCAAATCTTCTTCTTTAATATCAAGAATGGATTAACGAGATACCCCTTACCGTTTTGTATCTCAATCCAAGATTATTAACTATAATGAGTTAATACTACAATCTTGTACACACGTACTATTAGCGATTCGATGTGAATGCTAGTTCAAGTCACAAATAAAGCATACAACAAACAAGGTTTAGCTTTAATAAAATAAATAAAATCGGATCGAATCCTTTTATTTCTTGTCGATCATCAGGAAAGAAAAGATAAATATATGCATGTACACAACTAGATTCATGCATATATAATTCATGCATATGATTTGATTCATCATATTAATCCATCATGCACATGGGCCATATCATGCACGTATATGACTTTATAATTCATACAATATGACTTTACAATAAATCGTACTATATGATGAATAAATTAGTCATACGACTTTAGGGATAAGTAATGTCGATCGTATTGTCCTCTACATCAATCGAATAAGGGTGTGTTTATATATATATATATATATATATATATATAACGTATAACCTTGTCCAACAAGTCATTGCTAGCACCTCCTTAAGTTTCAAAACTCGACACTCAACCCTCTCATTTTTTCTTTTTCGTCCATATAAATATTTGTGACACTACTACATATTTGGGTTTAGAGACCCCCTCATCAAGACCCTTTATAAAATAAAACGGTCTGAAGTGTTGCTTCTGGCCTGCCCAAAAGTTTCAAGACCTGTTTTAAGGAAAAAACCCGGTTTTGATGTAAATAAAAAATCTAGACTGGTTTTCAAACTAATAACATGTCTCTATTACACTTAACATAGACCGGTATTAATTGCGAAACCGGTTTCTCTTTACTTTTTAGAAGCAGACCTGTCCTTTAACCAGTACCAGGTCTTGATTCCAAAAATAATATGAGCGGGACTTTTGCCCTCTTAAATATTTTGAAAGGTTTTGAATCATTTATAAAACCCTACCTAGCCACTTTGATATGTTTTCCCCAACACACACACCTACCCACACCCACACTCCGACGCTGCTCCGACTGACACCACCGTTATACAACTTCAATTGTGGCAAATCTCTACCACCACAGCTGAATCGTACCAACACCATACTATATATTTCTACCAAAGGTTTGTTAAAACTTGAATTAAATCTGTGTTTTGTGGTAATTACTATTATATTTGACAATTGATACATTTGTTTTTCTCAAGATCAGTTATTGATTAGTTTGAGTTAGTGTTTGCCGCAAAAGATTTTAAAGGTTATGTGATTGAATTAGAGTTAGTTTGGAAGGTTTAAACCTTGCATAGAAGGTGTTTGATGAAATGCTTCATTTTGTTTATATGTTTTCTTTGTTGTTGTTGTTGCTGCACACAGAGGCTGCTTATGAATTGTTTGATGAAATGCTTCATTTTGTTTATATGTTTTCATGTGGTCATCTTAAGAGGAAATGGGACCGGGATGCTTCAAAAATGCTTCATTTTGTATATATGTTTTCATGTTTTCATTTTGTTTATATGTTTTCATTTTGCTTATGAATTGTTGTTGTTGACTGACCTCCGCAGAAAATGAAAAATGGTGGAGCTGATGAGAAACAAGTTGATCATCACGATCTTGCTGCAATTCATGAGGTGTATATATATGTACGTATATATACATCTCTTCTCTTATCTTTGTATAGATAGGAGCTCAAAGATTAGCCTAAAAATATGCCATTAGTTAGTACTCCTACTTTATTGTTTCACTTGTATATGATGCAGATGAGCAATCATCTGAAACAACTTTAGCCTAAAAATATGCCATTAGTTAGTACTCTTCAATGGACATTGTAGAAAAAGTTATCTAGTGTTATTTACTTCAACCATGTATTTATTGATGTTTAGTTGGTTACATAGATGAAACTTCTTCTCTTATTTTTCAGGTATTGACGTTGGTCATCAATTCTGTTCAAGAGTTGAAATGGTGGCTGTAGGTCTTCATTCTCACTGGTTTGGTGGAATTGATTATATGGGAAAAAAAATACATAAAAAAGGTATGAGTTATTTTGTGGAAGTGTATTAGATTTATAGTTTCACGTCATTCTCTAGTCACTAACATTTAGCAACTGAATCACTGGTTTTATTCTATACTTCAAAAAAAGTTTTCTAAATAGCGCGCGAAATCCCCTTAGGGCATGGTTTTATTCGATAATAGTATTAGATCCCACCACCTTTCAAATATAACAAGTCACTAGGTTCTTGTAGTTAACCTTTATTAAACATCGTGACCTTCATATTGCAGGAGGATTACAAAGGATACGCATTTCCACTCGCTGTGTCAATTGTATTATCTGGTCAGTATGAAGATGACAAAGATAATAGAGAAGAGATTGAATATACAGGTCAGGGAGGAAACGATTTACTTGGTACTAAACATCAAGTTAAAAATCAAGAACTGAAAAATGGTAACTTGGCTTTGAAGGTCAGTGCTTCTTATGAGAATTATATACATTTTTCCATTTTGGTCCACCTATTGTTTACTTTTGCTTTTTTATGCTGAACTCTATGGATCAATCTAATTAGGTTTATACGAGGTCAGCCAAGTGGTAATAAAGGCTTCAAAGCCTACACATATGACGGGTTGTACAAGGTAAATACATATTTTTGTTTGATTACTTCTCTATCTTAGACCAAAAAGTTGGCCGTCTTGATTTATCTATCTGCCAAACATGTTGATCATGATATAATCATATAATAGTTTTTTTAACTACGCATTTGAAGCGTACACATGTACATATATGTGTTTAAACACAAATACAGACAACTGAGTTTTCTCTGCCAACAAATTAGAATCCCTGAGTATAATAATATGAGGATATTGATTCTTATTATCTAAGAGTGATGATCTTCTTTAATAATTATATATTAGATGAATTCCTTAACAATGTCATTTGTATAACATGGTTTCAGGTAGACGACTACTGGCTTGATGAAGGTGAATCCGGTTTTGCTGTTTACAAGTTTCTCTTAAAACGACTTGAAGGACAGCCGAAGTTGGAAAGCAATAAGGTCATCTGATTTTGCCACCTTTCAGTTTTCATTTTTTAATCTATTTCATTTATTTTAATGTACATCCACATTGATTTGAAAAGAAACTGTATGTTAATTTGATTTTAGGGAGTAATTGTATCTTATCAAATGCACATCTACAAAAAGTTCATACTATCTATCAAATGTTTTCACCAATAAGCACTAAAGTTTACTGGTGAAAACTGAGTCATTTTAACCTTAATCTAAAGCGTTAAAACTCTTTTGGCTGTTAGCTGAAAGTATAGAAGTTGATGTTGGGTTCTTGAAACACAAGCTTAATAAGTACTAGAACTCACACTCAAAATTTCATCCTTGCATGGAAGAATGTGTCCCCTAATTAACCTCTTTGAGTTATCTTTTCATGGAGCATGTTATTAACTTGTTGCTGTATATCTTACTGTCTTTTTAAATTACAGGTCGAATATAATAACATAAACTACAAAATAGGTAATAACATAAACCATAAATTTAAGCTGTGAAAACTTAGTTGCAACAGGGGATGTCGTCACGTTGAACAGCTGCTTAGTTGCACGATGTCAAACAAAGTATTTTTACGCTCCTAGTTGATTGACTTCCTGTGCTGAATTTATATCGGTTCTAGATTGATTGAAGCGAAGGATGTTGTTTTAGAATGTGGTCCGAACTGCGGATGTGAACCTGGTTGCATCAATCGCATATCCCAGCGAAAGATAAAATATCAACTAGAGGTTTTACTCAATCCACAATCAATTGTTAAATCAGTATTATGCTAGAAAATACTTTTATTTTATTTTCTTATTGTCCTTCTTTAATGTGAACAAGTTTTTCGCACTTCTGATAGAGGGCGGGCTGTTAATTTGGCGACTTTCAACCCATTTGATCCGTTCTCTTTTGGCTATATATATATATATATATATATATATTTGACCTTTTTGTAATAGGAGATAACTAAGATCGACCGGTTTACAAGTAAATAAGTCAAAACTGCCGTCTCTGGTTGTTTCTTGAATATTTGCTCTTGTTATCAACTTTTACTGAGCATCATGTACTGTTCCGAAAAGAGCATCATATTCTTTTAATTTCAACTTTCAGGGCTTTGCTGTACCAAAAGAGACACAGGACAAAGTTGCAAAATTTTCATTTCATGGAGAGCCAGCAGAACTAAGACATGGTAGTGTTGTGATTGCTGCTATCACTAGCTGCATAAACACATCAAACCCCAGTGTTATGCTTGGGGCAGGTCTTGTAGCAAAAAAAGCCTGCGACTTGGGCCTAAAGGTTAGTGTTGCCTTGCTGTTTTTCATGCCTTCATAAACTCTGGATACCATATCATAGTTTTAATATACTCCGTAATTGTGTTCTATAATGCTCAATAACCAGGTCAAGCCATGGATTAAAACCAGTCTTGCTCCGGGCTCTGGTTCATTAGAATAGAACATGTGGTGAAGAGAAGGAAAGATTGGCGGTGGTATGTTGTGTATTGCTAAAATGGAGATACTTATAGTCTTACACCCATGTGTGTACCTGCTCAATGGCCGATAAAGATCACTAATTGACATATGTACGATATATTTCATTTAGAGGTATGGATTAATTAAACATGTATACATATGAATGATGTAGTTTGGTTGTCTAGAACTTGATATTATTGAAATGAATGATTGTTTCGGATTGCTTATTGAATACACTAATGGGGGCTGTTTGGGATTGCTTACTGATGATAAGCAATCCCAAACAGCCCAATTTATTTTTTTTCAAAAATAAGATAGAGACAGGTTTTTAAACTGGTCTCATAAACCAAATGTAGACCTGTTTATAAACCGGTCTTGATTTGATTTCACATGGAGAGCCCCCCTCATATAGACCGAAGGATAAACCGGTCTCGATTTGGCTGTGAACACATCTCTAAAGTACTTTTTGTAGTAGTGTGATTTAATAATTAAATATAACTATTTATATGTTAATTATTTAACATCGATTCTCATACATAAAGTGTGCAATCATGTGGTATCGAGTTCGATTCTAGACATACACACATTAATATTTTTCCATAAAACTTACACATTAGCTTTTAATACCACCAGCATTACTATCAAAATAGTGTAATAACACAAACAACGAGGGGCGGAGGCAAGTGATGAGTAGTGGGGGGCAGTTCCCTCTACATTTTCTCCAACATCTTCTAAATATAGAGTAAAATCTTTCAACTTTTTAGGTTTTTTTCAAGGTTGCCATCATCCTTCATTTAAAATTGCCCTCAACCAGATTTAAATTCAGCATAAACTCCTTTAGTTTAATAGCTTATACATACAAATGGCAACTAATTGCTGGAAGGGAAACAACAACAAGAACTTTCATGCCACTTTTGAGTTAAAAAGTCACTGTTGTGACTAAAAGTTATTTTTATGATTTTGAAAACTCAATACTTTTACTAAGTTTCGATATTTACTTTATATAGTGTAATTTGTAAATAACTAAACACTAAATTTGCAAAAAGTTCTTAGCATGGGTTGTTTTTCTCCTCGTTACAAGCTCATTTTTTTACTCTAGTTATTTGCTCGTTAAACACTAAATTGATGAACTAATTTTAAAAAAGTTGATAGAATAGAAAATATCGATGAACTAATGTAAAACAAGATTACATGCATAACAAAAAAAATTATAAAAACAATTTTTGTGTGATTAACTAGCTAATAGACCCGTCAAATTGCCGAGTGTTTTCAAAGAGAGGAAAAAATAGATAATGCATCACATATGCAGTTGAAATAAAAACTTCGTACTAATAAAACATATATGTTATTAAATAAATAGTCAAATATCCAAAAAAAAATAAAAAATCACAAGGTTAGATAATCGAATATTATAGTTCTGGGTTTTGTTATTGTTGCGAGAATCCAAATGCATGTTCGATTCACTTGTCGTCGAGTCGAGTTTATCTTTAATAACCAATTTTGTTTGTTTATATTGATAATACTACAATTATTAATTATCTTACTTTTACTAACAATAACAAAATTATTAAAGAATTGCTAACAGCCCAAAACTGTTTCTAATAAATCCTGTACAAAAAAGTAAAGTCATCACAAAATTGGTAGTTGATTTAGTGGTTAACATATTTAGTTTTAAATATAAACAAAATACTTGGTATATTACTGTTTAATGAATACTAAAACCCAAAGGGGAAAAGGAAAACCTTGTCGTTTAATTGCGATCACACAATCCTTCAATTAGCAAAAAGGGGCTGTTTATCCTGACACCCCTTATAGATGGTGTATGCAATCATTATATGCAGCGGACAGTTGTACTGTATGCTTCACGAGTTGTACATTTGACTAATAAGGGGTGTTAGGATAACACACCCGTAGCAAAAATTGTCCTTGGCCCTCAGATAAAGTTAGAGACTGTCAGTGTAAAAAAAAAAATTATTACATAAATAGTTCATGTCAATTAATTATCAATAAGGCTACACAAAGTAAGGGATCGACGATCGATCGATTTGTCGATCTCAGTCGATCGCCCTTACTATGGGCTTCAATCTATAGTCGATCGATCGGTGCTTTTTTTTGCATAAGGGTCGCTTGGGCGACCTCGATCGTTTGTGTTTTAATTGTTTTTTTCATGGGACGTATATGGAAGGGATAGCCGACAAATGGAAAACCATTAAGTCCATGGCATTGGAAAAGAAGAAGGAGATCGCAGACGAATACTACGAGTTGAAGAAACAAGAGTTAGAGCAAAAGAAATATGAGTTGGAGCAGCAAGCAAAAAGAGATCAGAAAGCAGCGGAAATGGAGGAAAGAAAATTCTAACTAGAATAACAAAAACTTGAATTTGAGCGGGAAAAGAAACGAGAAAAAGACATCATATTCTATCTCACACCAATCGACCCATCTTTGCCCGCACTACAACGACAAAAGCTGCAGGAAATCAAGGATACAATCAAGGCACGCCACAACCTAGATTTTTAGTTTAAGTTTTTAATAAGTCTTGTAATGTTTTAATTTTATTTGAATTATTATGTAAGGTTTGAATTATAAATGAAATTTAAGTTTGTTGTTAAAAACATTTTTTTTTTTTTTTTTAATGAATGTCGCCCTTACTGTGGCAACCACTCGCCTGAAGGTCGCCGTCGAGAGAAAGCTGACGTGACAGAAAAAATGAGGAGGATTGACCCTCATTACTATGTTTAGCCTAAGGGCATCCACTATGGTGGGTTTATGAAAATATATAAAAAAGATAAAAATGTTTATATTTCATTTCAACAATAGTGGTTACTTATTTCATGTCTATGTGGCATGAAGAGGTCCTATTTCTTGAACCTCATTATAAATTCAATACATTTAATGCATTTTGTTCTAGAAGACATTTTATGAAATTGTAAAGGTTTATACCATATTAAATGTAGGTTTATTGTAAAAAAATGAGTCATTTGAGGTGTGTGTTTGAGTGTGTATTGTGTGTGTTTCTTAATAAAAGTTGTCTTCTTTATCTCTCTAGTCTCTCTCTCTTTAACGCCATACATATCAAGTCACCACCACCATTCGTGCATCATATTGTGTGATAAAGTTATTAGATCTAAGGTCCTACAAGTGGTATCAATCGCCTAACAATGATCTATGAGTGTGTTGTGTTTTAACGTTTTTTTGCTCTTCGAGTTAGTTTAAAAAAAATTAAAACACGATAAAAACGTTAAAGGTTGTGAATTTATGATAGTTTAGGTTGTATTTTGGTCAGATCTGTTGAAAACTTGGATTAAAAAACGTGTTTTGTGGAGTTTTTGGGTGATTTTTGAAGTTAAGATACGGTATCCTTCGAGTAAGGGTTGAATTTCTTCGAGTTAGAAGAATTTCTTCAAGTAAGGGCTTGAATTTCTTCGAGTTAGAAGAAATTTTTTGAGTCAGGTTGCATTTTCTTCGAGTTAGAAGAAGTTTTTCGAGTAAGGTTGCATTTTCTTCGAGTTAGAAGAAGTTTTTCGAATAAGGTTGCATTTTCTTCGAGTTAGAAAAGTCTCTTCGAGTTAGAATCCTTCGAATAAGGAATCCTTCGAGTAAGGAAATTTAAGTTCTGTTTATATTTTTCGAGTTAGGAAATCAGAACTTCTACTCTTATATCCTTCGACTAAGGGCTTATATACTTCGAGTAAGAAAATTCTTCGAGTAAGCAGTTTTCTTCGAGTAAGGAATTAAGCCTTCGAGTTAGAAACTTCGAGTAAGAGTCTTTGAGTTAGAGTTTTCAAGTAAGAGTCTTCGAGTTAGTTTTCGAGTACGATTCTTCGAGTAAGGAAATCATCTTGGAAGGACAAAACTTCAAACGGCCATAACTTTTGAACCGTAACTCCGTTTTCAGCCCATAACCTATCAAAACGACCGTGTGAACGAGGAGAATGAAACGTTGATTGAAGTAATGTTCATTTAACCCAACCTTCGAGGCCCAAATCCACTCCGAAAAGAAGTTATCAACATTTTTAAGTTTTTAGACCAAATTTTCCATACAACAACTTACCTAAACCAACAACAAACACAACTCATATATCGTTGAACCAATCCAAGATCAACTTTATCATACATAACTTCATCAATGACAACTCAGCAGGACATTCATGCAGCCGGTGCGGAAAACCGTCCTCCTATGCTTGAAAAAGGTGGGTATCTTCCCTGGACAAGCCGCATGCTTCGTTACATAAAAACCAAGCCTGATGGTAAACTCCTGCTCCAATCTATTAAGAATGGACCCTTCAAGCCTCGACAAATTCACGACCCTGGAGATCCAAATGGAACACCTCCTGTTCTACTATTCTTTCGTGAACAAACAGAAGCAGAATACACAGAAGAGGACAAGAAGCAGATCGACGCTGATGGTATGGCAATGCACTTAATCCAACTAGGATTACCACGATAGATCTTTGCTGCTGTCGACAGCTGTGAAACTGCATATGACATGTGGGAACGAGTTAGAAGGCTATGTCATGGAACAGAAATTGGGCAACAAGATGTAGAAAACAAGCTATTAACTGAATGGGTGGAGTTTACATCCACTCCTGGAGAATCCATTGAATCTTACTATACTAGGTTCTGCACTTTAATGAATGAGCTAATCAGAAACAAGTTGACACAAAGACTAATCGCGAGCAACATCAAGTTCATCAACAATCTTCAAGAAGAATGGGGATGATATGTCACTATTGTCAACCAAACCAAGGATCTACATCAGGAGAATTATGATCAGCTCTACGATTTTCTGAAGCAAAACCAAGCTGAGGCTAATGAAGTTAGAAAAGAAAGATTGGCAAAGAATCATGATCCTCTTGCATTCATTGCTCAAATACCAACACCTTTATCAGTGAACACAGAACATCAACCGTCATCATCTTCCACTCACAACTATATGCAACAACAATACTAATGCGTGGTTTTGCGACCTTACAACAGGTTTTACCTCTCGAGGGATCTCAAGAGGCTTGCAATCCCCACCAGGCAGTGTACCTGACCGATGTAGTATAGTGTAGTGGCAAGTACCGGGGGATTGATCGTTCTCTAGGGGAACAGTGTCGTTAGGATTGAAAAACTACTCTAATAGGTCTAAGGGTGAGGGAAGATTCTTTTTGTATTTTTTTTTTTATTTTTATAAAAGCAAGTAAAATCTCGGGTTTGAAGGAGTGGGCGGAATTAGTTGCTAGTCAACTAACCCAAATAACTACAATTGCAAATAAAATAAAATAACTGAAAATAAAAAGGTTGTGGAACTTATATGGAGAGAAATGTGTTTACTTAGATTTCCTTACTCCCTAACTATCTTTTACCGGTTGATTAGTGTGTATTAATTGCGTGGATGACGGGTGTATTCCTTAATACCAATCGTGGGGTGGCGTACGTACTTCCCCAACTCTATAAGCTCCTACTTCACTCCTATGTCGAGCCGGCTAAGAAGCTCCTAACATGGGATCACTAGAATTCGCTCATGCATTAAATACAACCATAAAAACCTTAGTACACATTGGTTCATATTTCTTAAGACGTTCAAGCAAGTTACCGTATAGGAGGTTAGCCAGTTTTCTTAAGCCTAACATCGATAAACAATCATCCAATACAATTAATAACACACCAACAACCAATAATCAATAGTTAGGTTTCATTAGATCTAAACAAACACAAGATAAATCTAGCCTAGCATGTTATATAAAAGACAAGAACAAGATATAATCAAACAATACATAGACATATTGAATGATTAATTGATTACTTATCTTCAATTGAACATGGGAGATCCAAGGGTATAAAACCCTTAAAAGTAGCAGAAAAATCGTCTTAGGGTTTCTCCTCACAAAGTTGCACACTAATGACTAAAAATTATGAGAATATATATAGAAAATCAGATCTGACGGCGTCACGTTATAGAGCTGACGCCGTCACCTCGCCGCGGTTAGGGTTTCTTGATGGTCTTCTTGACGCCGTCCCCTTTTAATCATCCAAAATCCTCTCTGGCGCGTCAAGGGTTGACGGCGTCACAATGGTGCTTGACGCCGTCACAGGTACTTTCCCAGCCGATTTTGAGATTTTGTCGTTTTCTTCACTTTTATGCTCCAAAAACGTCCAAAATGCTTCCTTTTCCAGATTTCTTCTCCAAAGTACTTAAAATGACAAAAGGAACGATTTAGGGCAATATTTGATCAAATAAATACGATTTAGGGCTTAAATGACCCCCTAAAAGCGGTACACTTTTCGCTTCATCAAATACCCTTACACTTGAGATTTGCTTGTCCTCAAGCAAATGCGCTTTTATTCTAATCAAAATACAAGTTAGGGGTCATTTAACGTTAATATAAAAGTAATTACAACAAATAGTCGTTCCACTTTAATCATAATAAGCACGGAGATTACAAACTAGCACCTCACAAGTAGTGTTTAGATACTCACATCTCTCAGGTGTCATAAAAGTATATCTCATAAATGAAAATGAATAATATCTCTCACTACCTGTCATAGCAAATAGATTACCATAGGCTTGGGAAAGGATCAAAAACCTCCTCCACTAGGCGTAAGCACCTAAGATAAACTATCAAAGAGGGCTTTTAAACGGGTTATAACGTTAGGTGTAGGGATATGATAAACACGGTTTTGTTGGATAAAGGATATTTTACTGGTGGCGAGTTAAAGATCTTGATTAATTACATATACAATATGGCGTTGCTAAGCCAAGACTAGACTCGACTTAAGCTAACGAAAAAAATTACAAAAAGATAAAATAAACATAAAATGAAACGGGATGGTAGTCCGTATGTTTTTTTCTACTTTTTTTTTTTTTTTTTTTTTTTTTTTTTTTTTTTTTTTTTTTTTGCACACACTCTTGCCCTACCATCCAAAATAATACATCGTAGGGGGGTTGTATCCCCCTTACACTTGAACTTTTACATAACTTTACAATTAACTATTCTAATGACTCGAATTAAGATAATCGAAACACTTGGAGTACTTTTAAAATATTTAGCACATATGGGGGTAATAATGTTGTTCTTCCCCATTACTCCATTACACTAGTACTTTACCCATGAGTCCCAATCGTCCCAAAACAATATGTACAAGGATATGACTCGACTTAGCAACCATGTAATCAATTAGATAATTAACTTGGGTTTAAACAAATGTTGTCACAATAATGCACTAAAAATGAGCGCATACAAGGTAGGCTAAGGCGATTTGGGTGTACATTTAAGTGGGGTGTAAACAAATTCTTAATTTAAGTAAAATGCTTAAAGTTAGAAACGAAAAGATAGGCTCTGAGGGGTGTACTAGGGGTATCGTGTACTAAAAATGAGTACAACGCAAAGGGTGTGGGAGAATTACTTGACCAATGTAGCCAACGTAATTATAACAAAAACACAGGTGTAAAACAATGGGTTAATCCTAATGCCTCTTATCATGTAGTAAATCTAACTACACGAATGTAGTCTCACTTATGGCCTCGGAATGGTCCTAACGCAAGTTCTAGAATCTAAGTGCTACCGGTACACACATCATAGCATAAATGCTTTTCCTACCAATTCTAGGGGCGAACCTCACATATTTGGGGGTGGAAAATTTTTTAGTGGTACGGTTTTGTGCTAATCATATAACTCCTATCCGTTAGACGCTCATTAAGACCAAAGTTTCACTCATATATGTTGTAAAAAATTTTAAATTTGGCACTAAAATTGCCTTAACAGGTATTTCTCTCAGTTTTATTACACATCTACCATTAAACAAACGAAAAATCAAGCGTAATAGCATTCATTAAGGTTTCGTACTTTACCCCCCCCCCCCTTACACTTAAGATGAACATTGTCCCCAATGTTCAAATAACAAGATGTAAAAGTAAATAAGGTAAAAGAATGAAATCAAATACTCCCCTGATTCGCTCGGTGGATAAAGAGGTAACATGGTTAGATCTTCTTCCAAGGTAATGTTGAAGCTTCAAAATTAAAGCAGCGCCAAAAGTTAGATTCCACATACATCTCCTTGTCCAAAATAACCTGTTAAACCTGAGAAAACAAACACGAAAACCTGCATAACATCGGCGGGATAAATCTGTATAAGGATATAATGCTTGTGGAATGATTATTTTGCAGATTCCTGGAGTTTATAAGTTAGAGATTTAATAAAGCATTTTATGATTCCGGAAGAAAAACAAAACTTTCAAAAAAAAAAAAAAAAAATCCAGAAAACTGTTACTGACGCCGTCAGACTGGGGTCTGACGCCGTCAGAAGTGATCTGACAGATTTTTCATGTTAAGTTTCCAGAAAATTTCTGGAAAAACTCAATCCTTATTTCCTGGAAATCCTGCAAAATATCATTATGACTCGATACAAGCATTTGACTCAAACAATTACTAATATGCATGCTCATTTAATATTGTTGTGATTCATGTTCAATCTTGTTCTTGTAAACAAATTTGGATTCCCTTACACTTATCTTTTGCAAAATACTTTTATATGTAGTTAAGACGAAGTTAAAAACAAAATAAAGCATTTTCACAATTTACTTTGAAACATGAGCACAAACAATAACAATTAAACTTGCATACGGAAACAAATAAAATCAAACAAACAAACAAACAAACAAACAAACAAACAAATAAAGCTTGGGTTGCCTCCCAAGAAGCGCTTGTTTTTGTTCGAGTCACGAGCCTGACTCTACCCTTATTTAACGGAAATAGGGGAGGTTTTCCCTACACTTAGGATTAAGTGTGGGTGAAAGTAGCGATACACACCCTTAGGGTGGAAATATGCCACGTGAGGAAAGAGTGACGGGTGAATTATATGCTCAAAGGTGCGGGATCCTATCATCATAACCTTACCTAATTCAATTGGGTTAGTGGGCGGATTAAGATTTTCTCCTAGAAAGGGATCATCTTCTATCAACTTCGAGAGACTCCAAGTTGAGAATCCATCTTGACCTAATAAACCCGGTTTAAACCCATAATGTTTCTTGTGATCAATCATGAATGGGTGATGTAAGTATGTAAGGTCATGGTTCACTCCTATATTAGCTTCCACTCCACATGGCCTAGAGTCTACTACCTTAATCTTAACATTACCCGGACTACATGGTTTGATGGGTGGATCGGGACCTTTTTTAATTCCTAAATTCACATCTAAGGATGGAAGATTAGGTAACGGTTTTGGCTGAGGCTCCGGTTCATCAAAACTAGGAACTTCCATATAACTAAAAGAAAGGTTATGACTACAAGTATTCAAACCTATATCCTCTAGTTGTGTTTGGTCCAAGGGTTCTACCTCTATTGGGGTTCCTATAGTCTCTTCTACTTCTTCCGGGTAAGTCACGGGCGGTGTGGGTGCCTCGAATGATGGTGGGTTTTGTGGAGTACTTGGTGGACTTGGATTTTCTACTTTATCCTCCATCTTATCTTGATTACCTATGTGCTTATTATGTGATTTGTTGAAGTCTATCCCCAACATGCACCTAGGTATCTCAAATCCTTTTCTATTCATCTCAAATTCTTGGTCCGATTCATAAGAATCATTCTCAATAACTTGATCACTATGTTCCATTTGCCTAAAGGATTCCTCATACTCATCATATGTCTTGGTGAAATCTAATCCAAGCATGCACCTAGGTAGTTCAACATTAACCATCTCACAATCTTGGTCGGGTTCATAAGAAACTATCCTAGGTGAAGGCTCATATGGTGCATAGGTTTCACTTAATGAGGTATTTTGAAGGTTTGATGGGGCTCCTAAGGTGATTTCCTCAAAATTTTTATGCACTTGGTCTCTTTTCTCAAGACACTCACTAAAATCTATGTAAGATCCTGTTCTCATTACTTCATTCCACCATCTTGATTTATCCAAATTAGTAAAATTATATTTCTTCATGTAAAACTCTAGTCGCGGATTTGGTAGATTCACGTTCTCCATAATGGCGAACAGAAGAGTCAATGGAAAAACTTTACGAACAAAAGCACAAAGAAAAGATAGACTACGAGAAAGCTAATAAAAAGAAAATAAAAATCTCACTAGATAGGCATCTAATGAGTAGACCTAATAAAATAAAAATTCAACCTAAACAATAACTATTCCCCGGCAGCGGCGCCAAAAAACTTGATGCGTGGTTTTGCGACCTTACAACAGGTTTTACCTCTCGAGGGATCTCAAGAGGCTTGCAATCCCCACCAGGCAGTGTACCTGACCGATGTAGTATAGTGTAGTGGCAAGTACCGGGGGATTGATCGTTCTCTAGGGGAATAGTGTCGTTATGATTGAAAAACTACTCTAATAGGTCTAAGGGTGAGGGAAGATTCTTTTTGTATTTTTTATATTTTTATAAAAGCAAGTAAAATCTCGGGTTTGAAGGAGTGGGCGGAATTAGTTGCTAGTCAACTAACCCAAATAACTACAATTGCAAATAAAATAAAATAACTGAAAATAAAAAGATTGTGAAACTTATATGGAGAGAAATGTGTTTACTTAGATTTCCTTACTCCTTAACTATCTTTTACCGGTTGATTAGTGTGTATTAATTGCGTGGATGACAGGTGTATTCCTTAATACCAATCGTGGGGTGGCGTACGTACTTCCCCAACTCTATAAGCTCCTACTTCACTCCTATGTCGAGCCGGCTAAGAAGCTCCTAACATGGGATCACTAGAATTCGCTCATGCATTAAATACAACCATAAAAACCTTAGTACACATTGGTTCATGTTTCTTAAGACGTTCAAGCAAGTTACCGTATAGGAGGTTAGCCAGTTTTCTTAAGCCTAACATCGATAAACAATCATCCAATACAATTAATAACACACCAACAACCAATAATCAATAGTTAGGTTTCATTAGATCTAAGCAAACACAAGATAAATCTAGCCTAGCATGTTAAATAAAAGACAAGAACAAGATATAATCAAACAACACATAGACATATTGAATGATTAATTGATTACTTATCTTCAATTGAACATGGGAGATCCAAGGGTATAAAACCCTTAAAAGTAGCAGAAAAATCGTCTTAGGGTTTCTCCTCACAAAGTTGCACACTAATGACTAAAAATTATGAGAATATATATAGAAAATCATATCTGACGGCGTCACGTTATAGAGCTGACGCCGTCACCTCGCCGCGGTTAGGGTTTCTTGATGGCCTTCTTGACGCCGTCCCCTTTTAATCATCCAAAATCCTCTCTGGCGCGTCAAGGGTTGACGGCGTCACAATGGTGCTTGACGCCGTCACAGGTACTTTTTCAGCCGATTTTGAGATTTTGTCGTTTTCTTCACTTTTATGCTCCAAAAACGTCCAAAATGCTTCCTTTTCTAGATTTCTTCTCCAAAGTACCTAAAATGACAAAAGGAACGATTTAGGGCAATATTTGATCAAATAAATACGATTTAGGGCTTAAATGACCCCCTAAAAGCGGTACACTTTTCGCTTCATCAAATACATTCCACAACAACAAACTGCTGTAATCCCAAAACAACAATTCTAACCACAACAACAACATGTTATTCCACCACAACAATATCCACAATTCCAAGAACCAGAGTTCAATGATAATGATGAATCTACTGCTGCTTTGACACAAGCATTTGCTTATTTGACAAAGGCATTCCAAGGACGCTATTCCACACCAACAATCAACAACCAAAGGATTTCATCGAATACTCGCAACAGGCAAATTGCACAGCCGAGTTTCAATATGGGTCAAGGAGGACAAATGGTTGGAGTTATTGGGAATCAGCAGGAATATGCTACTAGATTTCAGATGGGTAATTAGAATATGCAGAATGCAGGGAAGTATACAGGAAATCAGTTGGGTCAGTATGCAGGGAATCAGATGGGTCAATTTGTTGGAAATCAGAGGGGTCAGAATGTTGGGAATCAGACAGTGGGTAATCAGATTGGGAATGTTGCAGCTCCAGTTGCTGGGAATTATGGAAATACGAATCAGGGAAATCTGATAAAGTGTTTCAACTGTCAGGGTGTAGGTCATATGGCAAGGAACTATCCTACTAAGCCGAAAAAGAAAGATCCAGCTTATCTGCAGAAAGCATTGCTGTTGGCACAGAAGGAAGAAGCAGGGTTTCAGCTGAATGCTGAGGAAAATGATTTTATGGCTCTCATGGATGACATGAAAGACCGAGAGGACATCGATGCAAACTGCATATTTATGGTACATCTTCAGGAGGCTAAATACGGCACGGATTCTGACACGTCTCCTGTTTTTGACATAATCATCTACTATGTTTTTGACATACTTACACATTCACATATGTACACATTCTTATATATAGACATACAAAAGTGAATGAAGGCTAAAATAAACTTACAATAGTACATTCCTTAATAGATATACAATGGTTCATAAAGCACGTGTCTGCACAAACACGTTAGACATATATACATATACGCTTGTGACACATAAACATATAGCTAAGTAAATACGAAGACACATATAATTGCAACTAATAAACCATGTTAAGACATAGATTGTAATATGAGATTTTGTAATTATAAAGAAACATAAAAAAATATTTATTGTGGCTAATGAGTGGGTAACTATCCACATATTTCACACAGACTAATTCAACAATATATTTATTAAATAAGATCGTATGAAATCCGTGGGTAATTTAGCTACAGATTTGCCACTGACTTATGACCGTCGCTAATATGTGTGAAATTTGCGACATATTTCCCACGGAAGTCCTGTCAACACAATTAGTGTGAATTTTTTCGATGATCCGTGGGAAATTTGCGACCGATTTTCCACTAAAATTTGGTCAACAAATTGATGTGTAAATTGTGGGAAATCCGTGGGAAATCTTTGACTCATTTCCCACATAAATTTTGTTTTACAATTTGGTGTGTAAATTATAGGTAATTTGTGGGAAATTTCCCACATATTATTTTCTGGAAAAACCAGTTTGTGTAGTAGTGACACTCTTAGGGAAAAAAATTAATGTGTTTTCTCAATCGTGGATTCTAAATAGGATTTGTAAATGAAATCTTATGTGGTTAGAATGGATATGCAATCCTAGATCGGCTTGTATGATTTTCTTGTAATTATGTTGTATCTTTTTCTATCTTCTTAGAATGATACGCCGAAAAAAGAAAAACTTCATAAATATTGGTGGTCTATACATAAAACTTCATAAATATTGGTGGTCTATACACACTACAACAAAAAGGAGAATGGGCGACCAGCTTTTTTGCGGGGACGCTTCTGTCCCCGCGGAAAGTCGCTAAACGACAAAAAATTGCTGAGCTGGCGCAAAGTCTCGCTGACCAGTTATAAAATTTTCAACGCCACTTTTCCGCGGGGACTTGTCCCCGCAGAAAAGAATTTCGAAAATATATAAAAGAGTTTCTGCGGGGACAAGTCACCGCAGAAAACCAATTATAATTACGGAATTAATTAATTTTTACTTAATTTTTTTAGTTTTCTGCGGGGACATGTCCCCACAGAAAGGTATTGCCACGTCGGACAATCTTTGACCGGCTAAAAAAGAGCTGGGACCCACACGTCCCCGCAGAAAGTGATATAACGTCACCGCGTAATGTATTAGCGACGAGCTTGCCGCGGTGACGTTTGGGCGGTGACTTGTCCCCGCGGAATGTGTTTCTGCGGGGACATGTCCCCGCAGAAAGGTTAAAGATGTCCCCGCAAAAAGTGGTCAATATTGTAGTGGTCTATACATGCAAGTAAGTATATCCGGACATTTTTTCAAAACAACATTTTGTATTAAAACTATTTTGAACGATGCTAGCAGAAAAACAAAGAGTTATATAGTGGTGGAAAGAGTGTTAAGTTACGGATGATGTGCAAGTTATGTTACCGCATAAGGGCTTAGCTTCAAGAGCTTGCCTCAAAATGTATGTACTAGGGCTTGAAGCTTCATAATTCACTTCCAATAAAAATGATAATAATATAAGATTTTATGTTATAAGTATCTGTGAAAATTAAACCTATATCTATGAAACGCTACTTTTTTATTTTCAATAATTGGTATTATATATACTTAATCGTCATGTTTAGTACTACATATATAAACTTTTGCACTACAACCTCGAAGCTAATTACAAGGATTATAAAATCATTCAATCCATTTTAAGAAACTAGTGAAGATCTAGCTGAAAGAAAAATGCTTGATGTCCTGGAATACGCACACTTGAAGATTAGGAAAGAAAAATGTGCCCTAGTGTTGTTGCCAATATTTTTATTGATTAGGAGTTTAGTTAACATGATTATCCGCTAGATTAATATCATCATTTAGGTTCGGGATGTGTGAGTTTTGGAGGTTCCACGGTGAGAACTATCATGCCACAAAACTCTCCTATACCCACCAATTAATGCATACACTTGAAGCCTATATAAGAAACTATCATGCCACACAACTATTCTGTACACCCATTCTATTCACTATACTGTATTTCTTTAACAGAAATGGGAAAGTTGAACACAACTTCTGGAGGTGTGGAGGAGTCAGAATATGGAAAGATACCTTTCTCCGATGTGATGGTTACAAGGAAAAGAAACCACTTCCTGGGACGTAAATGGAGGACTGTCGACATCAAAATGGGTGTAGGGATCTTGGGTATTCATTTGCTTGCATTATTCGCACCATTTACCTTTACCTGGGGAGCTTTCTGGGCTGCAGTTTGGAGCTACATATTATGTGGAGTGTGTGGAATAAATCTATCTTATCATCGTAACCTATCACACCGTAGTTTCAAGCTTCCAAGGTGGCTTGAGTACACCTTTGCTTATCTAGGTGTCTTAAGTTTCCAGGTTCGTTTTTCTCAGCCTCATTTCTTTCTTTCATATGTACTTATGTTATTCAAATTTCAACCAAAAGTAATATGCATATAGAGGGATCCGATATATTGGGTGAGCATTCATAGATATCACCATCAGTACGTCGATACCGAGAAAGATGCACATTCTCCAATTTTCGGATTTTGGTTTAGTCATATGGGATGGCTCTTTGATAGTGGCTACATTCTTGAGAAGGTACTCAAAAGTTCATTAAAAAAAAAAAAAAAAATGTTTCTTTTGGCGAATAACTAATCTTGAAAGATATCTATCATGTTTTGTAGTATCAAGAACGAAAAAATGCACAGGACTTAAAGAATCAAGTATTTTATAGGTTTGTTAAAACAACCTATAATTTGCATATAATTGGATTTTCACTCCTTGTTTATGCTATTGGAGGATTTAACTACCTTGTTTGGATTGTGGTAAGCCTCTATGCAAGTAATTCATACAACATATATACGTTGAGCATGTAATAATAATTCGATTAAACTACGAGTTCATGATACATATGTAGGGGGTTAGAACTACATGTTTCTATCATGTGACATTTCTTCTGAACTCAGCATGTCACATATGGGGAAATAAAGCTTGGAACACTGATGATCTCTCCAGGAATAATTGGTAAGTTGTAGAAATATATCGCAGCTATAGCTTATATAACATGAGTGTAGTACATAATCATTTAGTATTATTTAATTTTATACATATCATGATATATACAGGTTGGTAGCATTACTTGGCTTTGGAGAAGGATGGCATAATAATCACCATGCATTCGAGTATTCAGCTCGGCATGGGTTAGAATGGTGGCAAATCGACATTTGTTGGTATTTCATAAAGCTTCTTGAAGCAGTAGGATTAGCCACCAATGTTAAGCTGCCGTCGGAGGCTCATAAGCATAAGAAATCGTTTGCATCTGATCAAAGCAAGTTGAAGTGATATAATTCATTCCTTTTACATCATGCGTCTTTAATTCAGTTATATATTGTATACACACACATGAATGTCTATCATATGTAAGGGCATCTTGCTAAGTGCTCAATGTGTGATTCACGTTTAAATAAATTTGTATTTATGCAAATTTAATGTAACCTCTAAAACTCTTTTATTTTTGTGCGGCAACTTTTAGCATGCATGTTAGAACACTGTACGTATTGTTAACAATGAATATCGTTTGACATCTCTTGAACTACTTTATTAGTTTTTAATATATATATTGTTGTTAAAAAAAATGTTATCTAGGTTTAGAACAATTAATCCCATGTTTTCGAAGGGAAACCCAGTTAGAGGCATATTGAATTCTTAATATGGAACATTGGCGACTTTTTTTGTTGTTGTTACGATCGAACCTTTTTTTTCCTCAAAAAGTGATATAAAAGATGAACTAATTAATTAACAAAAGTTGATAGAACAAAAAAAAATTGATTAATTGATGAAAAAAAAATGATGATCAAAATTTAAGCAACTTTTTTCATCACAAATGTTTTTTACTAAACTTTTTTTAAATGATTACTAATCTTTACGTTTCTCATCTATTTTGTAGAAAAGTTTCGTATATTTTTAACAACTGTTTATTATTGTGTGTTCGTGCTTATCATTTGAGCACCATTTTATAAAAGTTGACAGTTAGGGTATTCTAGTCACTAGTAGTCAGGGGCGTACATATCATTTGAGGACCATTTAGAGTGTAAAAAGATTTTTGTAAGGTTATTCTAAAACTTTACACTAAATGCATACTCTTCTGTCGTTTCGACAAAATAGTTTACACCTTTCATCCAATTTCTAATCCGTCACTACCCGAAGTGAAAGAATTATCAAGTTTTTGTTACGCATCTATAGTAAACTTACAGAAACTATAAGTATCTATCTATGTCACTTGTGTTGTCGGTAAAATGACAATCGTTTATCTCATCCACTTTTAAAACCGCTGGTTATAAATTATTGGTGAAATAAGTTTACGAGTAAACTTAAATGTCTATCCCTATGATTATATAGCCAAATCAGAATTTCAATCCCTCAACCTTTTTCTAGCATCAATAATCAATCTTGAAACTTTGTATCAGCATTAGTCTTTGAGGAGAGTTATTTAACATACCCAACTTATCTTACATACAAAGGGACTCATCCCTACCATCCATTTAAAATGAAATCAATAGTTGAGATTAAAAGTATTTTAATATTTCACATATTTTTTCTATAGAAAGATAATTAAATGATTGTCGTAACGGTATTTTTTTTCTGGCTTAACGATTAACGGCTTGAAAAATATTAATATTTGAAGAAAAAAAAATGAAAATGGGTTTTTAAATTTTTTTTGATTAATATAATCCATTAGATCAAGTAAAGATGTTGGGTTGAGATTAATCCTTTATTAGGTAAAAAAAGTTTGGTCATCAAATGATCTTAAATCTTAGGCTTTATGTCTAAGCCCATCTCCAACCATGGTCTTGAAACCACATATTTTTCATATTTAGAGAATGAGGACACAAAAACATCTTCAACCATGCTTCACGGTTGAAATTTTTTTTGAAGCATATATGAGAATCCCCTGTATTTGGAAGATTACTATTTATCCTTCAAATCATAAATTAATGTTATATATATCTAATTATACTTAAAGAATAGGCTGCAAGTTGAACATTAATTGAACATGTGAATTAATGGTTTAAGCTTTGCAATTCTAATATGATGAGATTAAGAGCATTTAAATTGAATTTCATGTATTGAAGATTAAACTCTATTATACAAATTAGTGAAAAAGAGCATTAATGGAGTGTCTCTTGATATATCCCCAACTTATTGCATCATCCCTCCAAATTCCCACTAATCTATACCATCCTCATCTCTCACACTTCACACACACCCCAACGCCCCTTTTTTTTCCTTCTCTCCATGTTTTGGTCACTCCAGTACTTCACGATCGTGCAAAAAGTAGCACCAACACAACCACAAAATAAAGAATTTGGAAGATTTTTTTGGTGAGCTTAAATGAATGCTCATAGCGAAGCCTGATGTAACGGAAATGCATCCTATACCTGACCCACATGTTCCTGTAATGAAGTTCAAGTTAAATGGGGTTTCAGTTGATCTTCTTTATGCAAAACTTTCACTTTTGCTTATACCTGAGGTATGTATCAAATTTTGTTGTATTCTATCCTTTATATCTTCAATTATAAGTTAAACATTTAGATTATGTGTGTTGCTAATGAGGGTTATATTACAGGATTTGAATATTTCTCAAGATTCAATTCGGCAAAATGCATAGTTTTCTTTTTATTTTTGTTTTTCTCTTCAATTAAGTTGAATTTGTGATGTTATATTCATTAGTTATTGTAATTAGAATTTGAGCGAGAGTAATTAAAGGGTGGTTGTGATGAGATGCAGGGTGATTTGAGGTGAATCGGTTGTTTTTGTAGTTGCATAAGATTTAACGGCTTATGTAATCAATGGCATATAGAATAAGGTATGATTATAAAGTGTGTTCATTTTTGTTAGTTCGATGGTGAAATGTTAGTGTTGACTGATTAATGTGTGTGGGTAACTTAAACCCGTTGTCGTGCCTGATGAGACAATATCTTTTTCTGTTGAAACTGATGTTAAGTATGTGTATATATTTTTCGCCCTTATAAGCCTTTTTTAGTACTGCTACTAAAAGTTTAGTACCAGTACTAAAAGTTTAGTAGAAGTACTAAAATTTTAGTAGCAGTTCTAAAGAATTACGTTTTTTGCGGTCAATAAAAGGTTTGGGTGATGAAACAGGGCTGAATTGGGTATGTTTGCGGGCTGAAGTTGGGGCTAAAATGGGTAAGTTTGGAGATTGCAATGGGTGTGGGATTAGGAGCTAAATTGGGGGTGCGATTGGCGCGTTTGGGTTATCTGGAACAGCGAGCCACCATGAACTAGAACCGATGGAAGTTTATGCACAAAGAGCAAACAATACGTGGACATTCAGGTATGTAAATTACATTGTCGTTAATTACTCATTTTCAGTTTTGAATCAAAACCTTGATAATAATTATCTCGATTTTTATTTGATTTGATTTAATAAGTATAAGCTAATTGAAGTTTGAAAAATTGCTCTTGAAGGGCCTTTTCCGAATACTAGAGATGAAAGATGCAAGGTTATTTTTTTTTTAATGTATTTGGATGTTCATGTTTTTACTGTAAATATTTCATTGTTGCGTTCATAGGGGTCAAAATATTGGATGGTTTTTATTGATTTGACTGCTGAATTGTGGTGGATTTTGGGATAGATTGGGGAAAATGATTAAGGGGGTGTTTGGATTAGCTTATTTTACCGGCTTACGGGCTTAGTTGTACTTGGAAAAGCTGATGCACTGAGCATTTTTTGTTTATGAGGTTATTAGGTTGGGTTGTTATACTTCAACAAGTTGCACTCATAACTGAAATGGCAATATTTGAGAAGAATGGATTCGTTTTGCAGATCATTAATAGTAGGAAAGTGATTGAGGAGATGGTTAGAGTTGTGAGGATACGTGTTATTGTTGTAATAAGATGCTTAAAATCGTATTGTGCTACGAATGAAATAGCCCGATAAACCCTTATAAGCCTTTTTAAGTATTGCTACTAAAAGTTTAGTAGCAGTACTAAAAGTTTAGCAGTAGTACTAAAGAATCATGTTTTTGCGGCCAATGAAAGGTTTGGGTGATGAAACGGGGCTGAATTGGGTACGTTTGCGGGCTGAAGTAGGGGCTAAAATGGGCAAGTTTGGGGATTGCAATGGGTGTGAGATTAGGAGCTGAATTGGGGGTGTGATTGGTGCGTTTGGGTTTTCTGGAACAACAGCCACCAAGAACTGGAACCGATGGAAGTTTATACACAAAGAACAAACAATACGTAGACATTCAGGTATGTAAATTACATTGTCGTTAATTACCCATTTTCAGTTTTGAATCAAAACCTTGATAATAATTATCTCGATTTTTATTTGATTTGATTTAATAGGTATAAGCCAATTGAAGTTTGAAAAATTGCTCTTGAAGGGTCTTTTCCGAATACTAGAGATGAAAGATGCAAGGTTATTTTTTTTTTATGTATTTGGATGTTAATATTTTTACTGTAAATATTTCATTGTTGCGTTCATAGGGGTCAAACTATTGGTTGGTTTTTATTGATTTGACTACTGAATTGTGTTAGATTTTGGGATAGATTGAAGAAAATGATTAAGGGGGTGTTTGGATTAGATTATTTTACCGGCTTACGGGCTCAGTTGTATTTGGAAAAGCTGATGCACTGAGCATTTTTTGTTTATGAGGTTATTAGATTGGGTTGTTATACTTCAACAAGTTGCACTCATAACTGAAAAAAATACAACTGAAATGGCAATATTTGAGAAGAATAGAGTCGTTTTGCAGATCATTAATAGTAGGAAAGTGATTGAGGAGATGGTTAGAGTTGTGAGGATACGTGTTATTGTTGTAATAAGATGTTTAAAATCGTATTGTGCTATGACTGAAATATAAATTAGTTTAATTGTTTGTTTGTTATATCACAAATGGCGTAATTGTTTACTACCAGTAGACGTAATTAGTTTAATTATTTATTTGCTATATCAGGTACTACAGCTTCGGCGCATCACCCGAAAGGGAGTTCATATGGACAAGGTTCGGGTTACTAATTATCTATTATTATGCTTTTATTATATTGTATGAAAAATATACTGGTATCCATCTACTCAATATACTTCCGTTTTTCGATTATCTAAGTTTGCTGACTGAAAATTCAATTTGCAATATTTGTTTCAGCAAATTTGGGCTTAGTTTTTATGTGTTTGTAGCCTCTTGATGCAAGTAAAGCTCATTCGTATTATACTTGGCATTATTTGGATAATGAATGTGCTGCAGCTCTCTCATTTCTCATGGTCTTCACTTCCAAACAGGTTAGTCTTTTCCTTTGTGTTTATTGGCTTCGTGATTGAGTGTAATTTGGGGGTCTTTGTAATTGCCTCTTTTAAACTGCTTATCCGCTTCTATATTGAAATTTCAAGAGGAAGCGTTATCGGAAAAGCGCCAAAATCATAGTTATAACCCTAATCGTCCATTGACGCTTCAGGAAGAAGCTCAGTGTGTATGCATTTTTTGAGCTCTGTCTTCAACTATTTTCCATTTACTTTAATCTCATGTAAATAGGACTTGACCAGTTAAATAAATATACTAAGTAAGTTAGATAATACAAACATGTCTCTTGAGTTGTTTAAACCATCGATGTCATACTTTGTCTCTTAAGTCATAGTATATGAATTTGTTTACAGTGCATCATATTTTATAGACAATCAAGTTGTATATTTTGGTTCATTTATTTGAATTACCTTTTGGTGCATGGTGAATAAGTTAGGGAAATGAGAAGAGGATGAGTTTTCTCTGGAATTGTAAGGTATCTTGGTTATTCAGGTTTTGTATATCACTAATTGAAATAAATTTGGTGTTTTGTGATGTAACTCCTAGGACAGGCCTTGCAACAGAAAAAACAGGACATGGACGTGAGGATCACTTGGTAAATTAGATTATTAACCCATTTCCGTTATCCTTTATTTGATATCTTTAAGGTATATCTCGCATCTATTGCTTGCTCTTGGAATGATTATCTACTAATGATAGACTTTGATATGATACGATTTTAGGATGTTCACAAGGAGAAACATGGGTAGTTGCGGGGTTAAAATCGGTGCAAAAGACATGTATATAGAAGGTAAGGCTCTTATTAGCACTTTCATTTTTAGCCACAAATATCCCTAAAAACGCACAAAAACTACACGTGTCCCTTCAATCTATAATTAGTAATCTTCTAAATCTCAGTTCAAGTAAAACTCTCCACAAAAACCAGTTTTAATTGTTTCTTAACAAAATTTGAAATCAACAAATCCAAAATCATGGACACATCCATCATCAGCTATTTTGGGATTCAACTATTTTATCTGAAAGTGGGAGGAGAGTGGGTTCAAAAGCACACAAATTTTAAACGGAAAGCTTGAGATAGTCGGGCGTATAATCAAGGTAAAATTTTGTGCTTATATGACCGCTCTATATTATAGTAACATGTGACCTTTCTTAATGTCCACTTCCTTTTTTTTTTGTAGGTATCTTCAGTTACTGACCATGTTGGGGCACAAGACACTCGAGCAACCGATTTTGGTGACGATTAAGGTGGAGGTTTGGTGAGTCCACCTGTTTGATGACCTCCACATATATTATTTTATTTATCAATTTGCAAAAATCGTATATAAAGCTGTTTAAATTCCACTATAATTATGTTTTTAACAACTGTAACATGAAATACGTAAAATTATATGTTTGTAAGAAATACGGACAAGCGACAAGCACTAAAAAGATGAAGATCAAGAGCGTACATATGAAGGTGAGGTGGTTTAGCAGATTTGATACTTTTGTGTCATGATCTCTACCTTTTATACTTTTAGTTCCCCAAGGTTTGTTATATTACTCTTTAATTATAAGTTTTCTTTGGTTGATTATAATGTATGTTTTAGCTATTTTATGAACTTCCATGTAAACCTTCCAACATTTACCATCTGATATTCATTTTATATGTTCATGGCACACAAGCTTGTTGTACATTGATGAGATAGGAAAGCCATATGTTGCTTGCTGTTATGCGATCATCGGCAACACCTACAGAAAGTGAATGTTTTGCACGAAATAGTAATGGCTTTGCCATGAAAAGTGAAGGATTATGTGAGGAATAGTGGCCCCGCTATTTTTAATACAGTTTTAAGGGGTCTATATGGTTTTATGAGAAATAAACTTTCAGTTCATGTACAAGCAATGTAAATGGTTCTATGAGAAATAAAATTTCAGTTCATGTACATGTATAAACACTTCTTTTTCTTATTAAATTAGTTTTATAATTATGAGTTTGTGTTACGATTATAAAAATCACTCATGCATTTGATACATTCTTCTTGAAATCATTCTATTCACAAGAAATAACTTAGATGTAATTTATGTATTCGTTAACAAAATAGACTTCACCTTTGCAAAACTGAAAACCATAAAAGATATGTGCATTGCACGGGTATATTTGCAACCGATACCACTTGGAGATATAACGACGCAATCGTTGCAGAAGGAAGGCACGACTCGAAGTTAGTACATCAGTTTTGGTGTAAGAGGCAAAAGAAAATAAAACATAATAATTAAATATGTATAACCCTTGCAAAACTACGTCCACCTCGATCATATAGTACATTAAGTTTTGTTTCCTTTCTCAATAACTTTACAATGCAACCTATTGAATATGTTTAGCGGAGTGTACGTTTCATCATTGAGTTACAACATGGTTTCTTTCTTTCTATATAAAAATTGTTACGCAACCGGTTTAATACCCCGTATAATGAATCATGAACCGTAGCACTTGATTGAAAAAAAAATGATAATAAAGCTAATGGTTTTAATACATATTCATTTCAATATGAGTATCTAATACACGTGTAGATAACATACTTGATTGGATAGAAATTAAGTTTTTAAAATGTTAATGAACTGGTCTTAACACGAGTAAAAAAAGCCATAAAGATTAATTATAACTTTTTGTGTGTATAATACTTACTTTAGGCTTATACAAAACATTTTCTTAATTCTAGATATAGATTATTCATTCGGATGCTGACTTCTATTAAACTCTTAAGATGGTTCAAATAAACTCATTGATTCGTGCCCTTTTGATCCTTTTACTAATCTGCAAATATATTGATAATTTATTTGTATCATATATGGTGCAATAATATGCGTATATATTGAACTTTTAATTTGTCATTAGAATAACTAAATTAGTGCATCGTATAAACCTAAGCATCTTAGTCTTTACTTTAAAGTAATTCTATTTTTATTTGCATTTGAAACAATATGTCGAATAAATAGTCCACTACGATTTATTTTGGGAAATTCTTTATTTGCTTATTCATTGATTATGCAATGGTTTATTACAATAGGCCATTGTACTCTACTTAAATTCAATAAGGCTCCAATATCTTTAGAATATATAAATTGAATTAATATTGAAACAAAGCCCGTGCATTTCAATTCGAAATCCTTTAGTACAAAAGAAACTATCATGGTAAAGTGGTAACCTTTAGTATTATTTAGTAGAGTATCAACATGGAAGGATGATCAAATTGAGGAACCTCAAAGCTGAGAACCAATAAGTAAGCAAATCAAACGTGCACTTACTACTTACAACCACGTGTACTAATGGTCAAACACATCTTCGAGTATATTTCATATGAAACATTTCTATTTGTAAAAGCTTAATAAAACGAATTTTTTAGTTTAACACTTTAAATTTCACGATGTAGAGACCAAGATCACATTGAGGAGGTTGGGGAATCACGAAATAAAGGTTAAACATGGTAGAATCGGTTTATTGATTGGGGGAGGTGTGTATTTTTTCTAGAGAGAGATGTAAAGAAAGCATACACACCTCCAAGAACAATGTGAATCCCACCTTCCTAGTTGTGACTTAGCCCTATTGTCTAAACTAGCCCTTTTACTTAAATGCTATTGCAATTCCCGATTATAACAAAACTTTAAAGCTAACAATATCTCCCCCAAGTGATGTTATACGGGAATTGCTTACAGTGTTCCCTACAAGTAAAATTCAATACAAAATGTGAGAATGATCTTCAAACATCATTACTTTGTTCTGCTTGCAGAATCTTCTCAGCTGCCATTTTTTTACTTGCAGACGAACCATGTGAGAAAATATAATTAGGGTTTAATTCAGAGTGCCCGGAGTGCTCTCCCCTAATTAGTGCTCTCCCCCAAACTGACAGCCTTTCTTATGAGGAGTGCCCTGAGTGCCTTGAATCTAATCTCTGTTCGGGGGAATAGAGTGTCAACATCTTTATCTCACCAAATGCATCCCAGTTATTTTTCCCATGAGAGATCAGCCCGTACATTTCTCTCCCCTGCTGGTTACGATTTATCGGAATCAGCATACTGATGTGTACGTGAAATACAAACAGGAAGCCCTTTATCAGGAATCATATCAGCCCGTGAGAAGATGTCGATATACCCAATCTACTAATAATACCATTTGAGATGTCTAACTCTTTATCAACCTCCTTTATAAAAAACAACGGCTTCATGTAGTAACTACTGATAGAGAAACCCCACTATGACGAATTTGAGACTGAAGTAAAATAACTCAAACTTGTAACTTAAACTTGCACTCTTGTATGACTAAGTACCTATACTGAGCACTACAATGTAACTCCTTAAAGCAAAGGTCGTTTCATATACCCATCTGTTATAACCCAAGAATCGACTTTTAAGACCTTCTGGAGGTCGAGGTTCATGAAAGAAGATGATATTCATATTTAGTTTAGTGAGAGAGTAGAGAGAAGTTGGAGACTTTGAACTTTGGATATTATTGCTAAGGATAAGAAGTTCACAGCCACACCCCACAAGTGAAGACTTGTGGGGTATTTAAATGCCTAAAAAGACAACTTTGCTAATATTACATTTTCAATCCTTGCACTATATGCAATCTAGTTGTCTACTTCCAATTCACGTAAATATCGCCCAGCTTCATTTCTAACAATCTCCCTCCAGCTGGAGATATACGTGAATTGGTTACAATGATTCCTAACAATTACATAACAATGATAAAAGCAATGCTGAAGTAGAGCAGTTTCCTTTTGAGGATGTCTTCACAGCTCTTGATCTTCTCGTATCTTTCTCAGCTTGCTTGACTTACTTGCAGAATCACTGTAATGACCTAATTGGGTATTACTCCCTCCCAATTAGTGAGGCATTTTCTTTTACATTCTCCCGCCCAAATTGACAACCCGTTTGATATAGCTTTGATGCTTGTAGAAGAAGTTTCTCTAAAATCTTGCCAAATTGTCTTCAGTCTCTTGCACAGCGGAAAATGGATTATAGACTGATGACTTGTAACTTCTTCACAGGTTTCTATGGGGAGCATCATATCGACATCTTTAGCTCACTTAGAATGCTTCCAGTTCATCATAAACAGCCCTGATGTACACATTTCATACATTTCGCCCTCCAGGATGATGACGATCTTTCGGACTCATCCTACATATGTGTACATAGACATATCAACTAAAAGCAACATACAAATCAATACCCCATGAGTGGATGTCGATAACTATTCTCTCTTCAATTCTCTTCAGATCAATCTCTTCTCAAACCTCTTGGATCAAATCAACGGCTTTTTGTAGTGACTGCTGATGGAGAAACCCACTATGACGAACTTGAGACTGAAGTAAAATAACCCAGATTTGTGACTTAAACTTGCACGAACGTGTGACTAAGAACCTATACTAAGCACTACAACATAACTCCTTATAGCATAGGTCGTTTCATATACCCATCCATCCTTCCTTAATTGTATATGAACCTCTCTTGAATTATCCACATCTTTGTGTGACACTGAGTACTACAACGTATCTCCTTTAAGTGATAGTTAACTAGGTCTTCGTCCATCCACCCCTTGACCTATGAAAACTAGATAACCCAAGACTTAATCACTATTCTATAAATGCTCAAACAAGGATCTCGAAGAATCATGCATCCAACCAACCCCGATATCTTCAAGATACTAAATACACGTACCCGTGATATTCCACTTCAACTTCAAATAAGTAATAATGAATCATCCTTGTAGTCACAGTTGATAATATAGCCATTGTCATTTGATTGCGATTCTTGTTCAGGATCTTTTTGGCTATACGTGGTGATGTTGAAGGTGCAGTCCGATAATATCATTTGTGATTTTGTTGTGAAATATGCCATAAATGACATTCTAATGATGCTGGAAAAATTTGAGTTTTAGAAATTTTTACGCCGAAAATTCCCCGAAAAATTCGAATTTTAGCCAAAAAATTTGAATTTTGGGCCAAAATTTTCACTCTTGTACCAGAATTTGAATCTCGCGTAAAAATTGACCGTTAAGTCCCTCCTGAAAATTAAATTTTACTCAAATGCGATAAGGTTGTCCAATCGCGATAACAGTGAAGATGGTCAAATGCGATAAATCTCAAATGCGATATCTCAAATGCGATAAATCTCAACTGCGATAGTGCTTATCAGGCCAATTGCGATAAAAGAGACAAAGTCCAATCGCGATAAAACTCGCCAATTGCGATAAAACTCGCCAATTGCAATAAAACGCGCTGGTCTCTTAGAATAGCGATAATTTGCACTTTTCCCAACTTCTTTGACTTTATGCTACTAGCCCATGCTACTCCATGCTTGTCAGTCTTTTCCACTGCCACTTTTCACTAACTTTCACTAACTTCTAAACAATCAATAATTCACTAGACCAACCAAAAACACAAATCTTATAAAATTTATGATTCTAGTCGATCCAAGAAACAAAGAACAAACCAAGATCTATTCTTCCTTACTAAGATTTGAGTGAAGAACTAGTGACCTTTCAAAAAACCAAGTCGAACAAGCATAGAAAAAACACAACCTTTGATCATTATTTTTGCATACGATTCCAAATAAAACTCAAACAACCACGTTTTTAGAATAACAAAAAACGCAACTTTTTGGTACTTATGAACATGAATCGAACACAAAGAGACTTCAAAACTGCTACTGATGAACAGTAACGACTTAGAACACAACAAAAATCACATATTTACCTCAAACACACCACGATTCGCCCTCGGTTAGCTCATGATACCAATTGTAATAACCCAAGAATCGGCTTTTAAGACCTTCTGGAGGTCGAGGTTCATGAAAGAAGATGATATTCATTTTCGGTTTAGTGAGAGAGTAGAGAGAAGGTGGAAACTTTGAACTTTGGATATTATTGCAAAGGATAAGAAGTTCACAGCCACACCCCACAAGTGAAGACTTGTGGGGTATTTAAATGCCTAACATGACAACTTTCCTAATATTACATTAACAGTCCTTGCACTATATGCAATCTAGTTGTCTACTTCCAATTCACGTAAATATCGCCCAGCTTCATTTCTAACACCATCCAACCTTCCTTAATAGTATATGAACATCTCTTGAATTATCCACATCTTTTTGTGACACTGAGTACTACAACGTATCTCCTTTAAGTGATAGTTAACTAGGTCTTCGTCCATCCAACCCTTGATCTATGAAGACTAGATAAATCAAGACTTAATCATTGAATGCTCTGTGAGCCGTTTAAGATCGAGCAAGGATCTCAAAGAATCATGCATCCAACCAACCTCGATATCTTCAAGATACTAAGTACACGTACCCGAGATATTCCACTTCAACTTCAAATAAGTAATAATGAATCATCATCCTTGTAGTCACGGTTGATAATAATTAATTTTGTAGCCATTGTCATTTGATTGTGAATCTTGATCAGGATATTTTCGGCTATACGTGGTGATTTTGTAGGTGTGGTCCGATCATATCATTTGTGATTTTGGTGTGAAATATGCCATAAAATGACATTCTAATGATGCTGGAAAATTTTGAGTTTAAGAAATTTTTACGCCAAAAATTCCCCCAAAAATTTGAATTTTGGCCAAAAAATTTGAATTTTGGGCCAAAATTTTCACTCTTGTACCAGAATTTGAATCTTGCGTAAAAATTGACCGTTAAGTCATTCCTCAAATTTAAATTTTACTCAAATTTTCCCGATATATTATTGCGATAAGATGTCCGATATATAATTGCAATTGCGATAAGATGTCCGATATATAATTGCGTTAAGGTTGTCTGCCAGCGTTTGCGATAGAGTTCTTGGATGACATTTGCGATAAAATCAAACTTTTGAATTGCGATAAAATTCTGATCAGGCAATTGCGATAGAAACCAGTTTTCTGAATTGCGATAAAAGCATCCAAGACCAATTGCGATAGAAAACTGTAAATCACAATTTCGATAAAACACCTATCGCAATCTTATACAAGATTGCGATATTTTATGAATTGCGATGGATGACTGGATCCTTCTGAATTGCGAAATATGGCAGTTTACCAACACTTTTCCTTTTGTCACTTGCCCACTGATTTACCCACTGAGATGGCTAACCACTCTTACCAACTCTTATCAATAATACTTGGGCAAGAATAACACGCAAGGATTTTCCAGTGAAGATCAAAGAACAACTTTTACACAATCTTCTCAAATTATTGACGATCTAATAACTAAGAACACACAAAAACTTTTAAATGTAAGATTCGACAAGAAAAGCTACCAAATCTTCACAAACCACCTTGTAAAATGAATAACAAACACAACCTTGAACTTTAATCTTTGCGAACGATTCCAAGAAAAACCCAAGATGTCACGTTTTTATGAAACCAAAAAAAAACGTAACAGTAGGTATTTTAAAACACAAATCGAACACAAAGAAATTCCTACCTCGATGTATGGCTGTTGATACCACTTGTTGTGACTAAAAATCACTTCTTTATCGTACCATTTACAAAAGATCGAATGGTACTTGAACAAGAAGAGAATAGAATGGAAATAAGAGAAAGATAGATAAAGAATAAGAAGAATAAAGAAATAGTAAGACTGGTACAATAGAGAAGATGAGAGATATGTATGAGCACAATAAATGTCGATTTGGTTAAGAGAAGAAAAGAGAAAGAGATACAAGAACACACACACTCCCACCTTTATCTCAATAATGCAGACTTACAAATGTGGTGGGAGTGAGCTTAAGTATTACATGAGATGCCCTAAAGGGCTTGGAGTGGGCTTAGGTTAGATAGATCATTAAGTGATCTTTTCTATTCTATATTAACACCAAAAGCCCACTCTTTCTTAATTACCATATCCTACTCGACACACAATACATATACAATACAATGACCATCACTTCATAATAAAATCAATGCTAACAATCTCCCCCTAAGGGATGGTCATTCAAATGATGATCCCAGTGATAAGGTCTTTTGTCTTCGATGTCTTGAACTTTGTGTGTCGATGTAGAAGAGACTTGATTCATTGTTCCTTCATGCTCTGTGATCTTTAAAGTATCGAATTTTGATTGATCTTTGCTTTGATCAACATCTTCATGTATTCATAGCGTCGACGTTGTAGATGTTGAAACATATGATGGTGAATGGACTTTCGTCAGTACCTGCATAAGACAGTTAGCAATAAATCGTCCAGCGCTTATTGGTTCAGATTTTGAGATCGTTATCAGCATAGTGTGAAAACTTTCTCTAATCTTTACCAAGGCCGTTGAGAGCCTCTGAAGTATACCGGAGTATCACTTCAAGACTGTAGACCGTTTGAAGCAAGTTACCATCATGTCATAAGGCAAGATCCTTTAGATCTCATTAAGACTCATACAACTTGTATCCTTTTAGATGAACACAAGTGTATTTCATAGGAAGTGTTCCTAAGAGATCTTTGATGAATCTCATGTCTCTAGACTCAATAATGTGCGTTTTGGTTTTAGTCATCGGAGGCATGGAGCAGAGTGCCACCTTTTCAATATCAACTCATCTCGGAGTGAGAGGTCGATAGATTATGTAGTGTTCTCCGTGAGAAATGAAACAAATATCTTTTAAGAGATATCTGAGTGGCAAGGAGGGGTGGTGCAACGCGTCACTGGGTCCATGACGTCTTCTCTTCAATATCAGTATCACCTTAGTGAGTACCGATAGCAGATGTATTGACCCGGTTTTTGACCTAAGTTTTCATGGAGGGCTATTTCTTTTCACCCTTTCATTAAACTTTTCTTTTTCATTCTTCAACCCCTTCTTTCTCCTTTCTCATATTACTCCTTTTTTCAATCTTACCTAAGGACTTCTAATTCTAATCTATTGGAATTGTCCTTGGGTAGATCCCTCCGGCTCTGGCGGATCATAGGACATAACCTAACCATAATCACCTTATTACTCCATGATTATCCTAGATTTGTTGATCACTTGCCATAAAACCTTTTGTGAAAATCTCTCAAAGTGTTTATGAATAAACACATTTTGGTTAACAATTTGAGAGTTTTGCATTTTCTGAAATACTCCCCCTTCACATGTGCTTATGAGATTTAAGAAAGAATTGCACATGTTGGGTAGAGTTCGCACATTTTTAATTGATCGATTTTCAATTAACATGACCATTACGAGACACGCTTACATCACTAGTTAGACTAGCTTTAAGTTATTACCCGTCCAGGTCATATCAAAAGATCATCTCTCGAATTGGTACATTCTACTCAGACAAGTCCTTTGCGAGACACGTATACATTACTGGATAACCAGCTTGAAATTATTACCCGTCCCGGACAAGTCTTTTCGATTACTGACATTTAGCTTTCGTCAATTCGAGGGTTCATACTGAGTCTTTTTGGAGAGCTCTTTTTGAGATTCGCTTTTGATCACATTTTAATCACATCTTCTCCCCCTTAAAAATAGCATGAATTGGTATTTTAGATAGCCACTGATTAAAATGAAACTTTTTGGAGAGATAGACGGATTTGAGCACGAAATTGGAAAATTTTTGTCTTTTCATTTTTATACTCCCCCTTAAATAAAGCATGTTTTATCGTGTTTTGGAGGGAGTTATCTTGAGCACTTTATGAAATATTTGGAAAAAATCTTTTTGAAACTCCTTGAAGAAAATGTGCTCAAGATAGAGAAGATTTTTAAAATCTTTGAAAATATGATAGGAGAAATATCTTCATTTGTTTTTAGGATAAGTGTTTGAAAAAGATATTATTTTTTCACAACACTTTCCTTTATTTGAAGATCAGTTCCGAAACTGAGTTGTTCCGAATCCATTGTGATTTTAAGGATAACTGCTCAAAAAAATATTTAGAACCTTTGTTTTGATTAAGCACTTTCCTTTCTTTGAAGCGCGGGTCCTGAACTGATGTGTCCAAGAGCCATTGAAGAAATTTTGATAAACGACATGTTTTGAAAACATTTAAATGAAGTCTCGTTCAAGCATCTGTACATGCCCGTATCATTGTTAAATGACATTTCTAGGTACGTACTGAATATCGATTATACGAGAGACATTTCGTGAGAAGAATATTTTTTGGCTTTTTTTTTTTTTTTTTTTTTTTTTTTTGATTTTATATGGTTTTTGTATTTTTGAAGATTTTCTATTTTTGTATTTTGTTTTTGTTTGATTTTTTCAAAAAAATATATGTACAAAGAATGATTAAGTATGAACAAGTAAAAGTGGAGTTAAAAGTGGAATAAGACCAGGATTTCCAAATGAAATGTTGGCATAAAGCTCTTCTTTTCCACATTCAGCGTATGAAATCTCAACTCTTTCACGAGTACCTGCATTCACAGAATCCACAAAAGAAGTATATGCACAAATAATAGTGTTAGAAGTACAGGAATCATCACTCTGAGGGTGTTGATTATCAACGGTTGTAACGGTTTCTACTTCTTGTTGGTGATTGTCACTATCATTTGTCTTGGTGCAAGTATCAAAAATCTTCCCTGTGGGAATCCATCTAAGACCAACTGTTTTAAAAACATTTCCCGTAGGAATCCACCTAAGGCAAGATCTAGGAGTTGTTTTCTTTTCAGATGCAGCGGAAGTCTCATTTTGAGAAAAACTACGTCCTGTAGAGATCCACCTAGTTGGTTTCTTAGCCTTTTGCTTCTTAGCAGTGGGTTTGTTTCTATTTGGTGTCTTAGTGGATTGTGCCGTAGCACTTGTTTTTCCTGCGTTCGAAGAGGAATTTGAATTCTTAGTGTTGCATTCTACGTGCTTAGCATTTTCATTTGAGCAACTACTTTTAGATGCAAGCCAATCCCTAGTCTTTAGTTGAATGATCCTAGGTAGTGGTATACTACTACTAGCAGTGTCTTGTAATGTTGTAGAATTCATCACTCTAGGTTTTGTACCTAAAATTCCGTCTTTTCGAATCTGTGCCTGTTGCCTAGCTTTTTCTAGGTATTGATTGTGGACCATGTCGTTTGAACCAACATATTCTTTAACAGTTTTTATGGTCACATTCATTGAGCTATTCCTGGGGGCACACACATTAGGATTTAGCTTGTTGTCCTTTGAATTTGTAGTAGCATTCCTAGACTCTTTTGGATTATCTTTTGCACATTTGTCTAACGCCCTATATGTTTGAGATGTAGAGGCAGACGCAGTAGTGGGACTAATCCTAGAAAGATCAGGTGCTATCACATTTAATGTTTGGACAACAGCTTTCTCGTTTCCTTTCTCATTAGGCAAGGGGGTTGATGGTGTTACACCCTTAGTTTCCTTACCCTTCCCTTTTTGACTTTCAAGCTGAGATTTCAAAAGATCAATTTGTTTTCGCAAGCTTTGGTAAGAACGCTCATACAACAATTTGTCATACTTGCATTCTTCCTTTTTCTGATCAAGTTGTTTAAAATATGTGACATTTTTTTTTCAATCTTGGCAAGTGCCTTTTCATATTTTACAACAATTTCGGAAGTCTCAGCTCGAAGTCGTTCATCATCCTCAACAGAATATGTTTGGTAAATAATAGACATAATGTCAGTCGATAGAGCTTCGAAGGAGAGAGGGTCATTTTGGTTTTCCAAAACTTTTATTTGTTCCAAGTATTCATTAGCTTCCTTCACTAAGGATTTGTGGTCCTTAACGAATTCTACTGATTCTTTCAAAAGATTATGTTCCACATTTTAAGCAACCGCATAGATTCCAGCAATATGTGGATTAATGTCATTTTCAAACACCTTTTTTAGTTCAGTTTGAACACTTGAAAACCATTCCATCTGTTGACTGTTTGTTTTGGATGCCACAATACTTTGAAGTGTTTCAATTCTCTGTTTAAGATCAACCAAATATAGTCTAGCTGAACTTGTATCATAAGTGTTTTTAGATGCCATTTGTTCGATGTTAGGCAGATGTTTTGAAATAAATTTTCGTTTTGCGACAACCATTGGTTTTTTGAAAAACAGTGGTGACTCTTTTTGAACTAGATGAACCCCAGAAAGTTTGTTAAGTTCATTATAGTCAATGGGTTTTATTTCTCTATTCAATTGTCGCATTTTGATTCTACTCTCTTCGAAAAGCTTAATCGTTTCACAAGAATCATGACCCACGGGAGGGTCATGGATATCATTTATCAGATTACCATTATAAAGCACATTCTGTTCTTTCTGAGCTTTCTTGAGATTATAAGGGTTTTCACAACCGATAGCCATTTTCTTTATTGTATGTAAAATCGGGTTTGGATCGTTGATTAACAAATTAATTGTTTGTGTAGAATGACCCGTTTTTACAAGCAAATCTTCCAACTTTGCAATGGTTTCCTTTTGGTCAGTGATCTCTTTAAGAAGATCCTTTTCTCTTTTTGAAAACCTTTCATTCAACTCTTTCTTTTCTTTTTCAAGATTAGATTAAGTTGCTTTTTGTTTTGAAAGCTGGTTTGTTAATTCAGAAATTTCCTAGTTTAGAGATTTAATTTTCACATTCAAATTAACATCTAAGGTGTCAAATTTGATTTGCAAATATTTTTCTCTCAACTCAGAATTTCTTAAACTAACCTCAAGTTCTGACTGTCGTTTGTTATTAAAACCATAAGCTCTTGCATTATTCTTATAACTCTCAAGCTCAGTGGTAAATTTTGCATTCGCGGCCTTAACATCACGATTGATCTTTTTGACCTTTTCAATCTCAATTTGACAATTATGAAGTAATGATTCAAAGAGAGCACGGGTTTCCTCATCATTAGCATCATTTTGTGCAACTTGAACTTCATTAGGATCCATATATGGAGTTTCACAGTTAACATTGCTATTAACATGGTCCCCCACATATGTATCATAATTAGGTTCGAGAGGCACAGAATGTGACTTTTCATGAGCAAACGAAAGTGGTACCTCATGGAGTGGTTTTGTGTCATAGGATGGAGGAGTTTCAGAATCACTGCATGATGTTGGTTCTTGCTGATTAGCCGTAAAGTTGGAGATTCCAGTGAGTTCTGCCGTATTATCATTAACTCTGGTTGTAACCATGAAGTCGTATTTCTCAGCAGTCAACGGTGTTCCCGACTCTTCCTTTTTGGCTAGCATCAACATGTACTGGAGCTTTTGAAGCTTCGTCATTGCATTGACATTGCAATCTCTACCAATAGCACCATTGTGAATTTCAAATGTAGGTTTCTGAATCGTAGTTGTAAAACAATAATTCTCATTTTGATTAACCCCATACTGATTCACAATCTGATCTGTTTGGTTTCCAGCATATTGCCCTGCATATGGCATTTGATTCCCTGTCTGTATACCCATAGCATTTCCTTGCAGATTCTCAATAACATCAACCATTTGACCTTCTCGTCCCAAATATAACTTCGTATTGTCAGTGTACGATGAAATCGATTGGTTGTTGTTATGTGGTTTGATGTTTAATGCCCTGGATAACAAGGCAAAACCATTTGCCAAAGCGGTTGTGATATCGTCTTGGTAAGTTGCCATGATGATGACTGATATGATAAATTGGATACAGGATCGTTTCAGCGAAGTAGGAGTTGAGGTTGTTGAAGGATACGTTTAGTTGGTTTGGTGATGGATTGTCGAATTGTGATTTTGGTTTCCCTGCAAAACTTGAATTTGAAAAAAAATTTCTCTACCAAAATTTGAAATACTCCATAAAATGTAAGTATAAGGTTATTAGAAAATTTTGAGTTTTGAAATTTTTTACGTCAAATTTTGCCGAAAAATTCGAATTTTGGCCAAAAAATTTGAATTTCAGGCCAAAATTTTCGCACTTTTACCAAAATTTGAATTTCGCTTAAAAATTGAACGTTTAGTCTCCTGTAAAAATTAAATTTTACTCGGATTTTCCCGCCAAGAATTTTTTTTTTTTTTTTTTTTTTTTTTGAACCTTACAATTGTGATAGAGTATTTGAGATTGCGTTAGAGAGTTTTTTCAATTTCAAAAAGTGCTAATGAATTGCGATAAAAGTAGTAGAATTCAATTTGCGATAGAAATCGAAAGCTGAATTGCGATAAAAATCAGGATTATAATTTGCGATAAAATCCAGTGTTTTGAATTGCGATAGAAACCTCAGATTGAATTTCGATAAAAAACACTTCCTGAATTGCGATAAAGTCCAGCTTTTCAATTTCGACAGAATTGTCAAAATTGAATTTCGATACCTATCGCAATCTTATACAAGATTGCGATAACTTTGCGAATTGCGATAGAACGTTGGCTTTCTGAATTGCGATAACAGGCAGTTCACCTACTCTTGTCCTTTTGTGTCTATTTCACTGCCATACCCATGCTAAGCCCATACATGTAAGACTTTTTTCACTGCCAACTTTCACCAACTTTGACTAACTCTTACCAACTCAAATCAATAATACACTAACAAGTACTATTCTCACCAAAAAGATCAAATAATTTTCAAGATCACCTCGTATGAATTTTTGTGAATGACTGTCGATCTAAACAAGCTTAGAACAAACACAAATTCAACACATAAACACTAGATACGAGTGAGTAATACTTACACCTTCATAAACCAACTCGAATAATGAACAACAAACACAACCTTGAACTTTAATCTTTGCGAACGATTCCAAGAAAAACCAAAGATGTCACATTTTTATGAAACCAAAAAAAAGGTGACAGTAGGTCACTACTACACAAACTGGTTTTACCCACAAACTTTACACACGAAAAAAAAAATTGTGGGAAATTTCACACGGAATACACACAAATTACACACTAAATTATTGACCAAATTTCCGTGGGAAATATGTCATAATTTTCCCACGGATTTCCCACTATTTACACACTAAATTGTTGACCAAGTTTTTGTGGCAAATTCGTCGCAAATTTCCCACAGATTTGCAACAATATTCACACTATTTGTGTTGATTAAACTTCCGTGGGAAACTTGTCGCAGATTTCACACATATTAGCCACGGCCAAAAGTCCGTGGCAAAGTTTAGCTACATTACTCACGGATTTCACACGGTCTATGTTTGTAAATACCAATGTGATAAATCCGTGGGAAATATGCGTGTAAATACCTACGGATTTCCCACAAAATATCATTTTTATGTTTGTGTGCACTTACACATTCTCACATTAGTTAGTATGTATTCATATGTATTTGTAGTTTCATATTATATGTGTCTATTTATTAATGTAACTATTTATGCGAGTATCACTTATTTATGTAACAAACCATTGCATATGTATGAATATCTACACATGTATGTTTCGTATGTCCGTTTACGACCTTCATTGTATCTTTAGATGTTTTGTATGTAGGTATACGGACGTGTATACGTGTACCTATATTAAAAAGTAAAAGAAAATGATTATGCCCGTGGGAAAGTTATCGGTAATTTCCCACCGATTATCCACAAATGTGATAAATCCGTGGGAAATATATGTGTAAATACCCACGAATTTCCCACAAAAATACCGTTTTGATGTTTGTGTATGCTTACACACTCCCACATTACTTAGTATGGCTTCATATGTGTTTGTAGTTTAATATTTTATGTGATTGTTTATTAATGTAACTATTTATGCTAGTATCACAAGTGTATGTCTAAGTTTAGGTATAACATATATGTGTAACAAATCATTGTATATCTGTGGATATCTCCACGTATATGTTCCGTATGCCCGTTTATGATCTTCTGTGTGTATATAGATGTTTTGTATGTAGGTATACGGACATGTATATGCGTGAACGTGTAACTATAGCAAAAAAAATAAAGCAAAACGCTTATGTTTGTGGGAAATTCGTCGGTAATTTCCCACTGATTACCTACCGATTTGTTAAATTCATGGGAAATTTGTGTGTAAATACCCACGGATTTCCCACAAAGAATAGAGCTTTTATGTTTGTGTATGCTTACATATTCCCACATTACTTAGTATGTCTTCATATGTGTTGGTAGTTTCATATTATTTGTGTTTGTTTATTAATGTCACTATTTATGCGAGTATCACAAGTGTATATGTAGGTTTAGGTATAACATTTATGTGTAATAAATCATTGTATTATGTGGATATCTACACATATATGTTCCGTATGTCCGTTTATGACCTTATTTGTTTATATAAATGTTTTGTATGTAGGTATAGATGCGTATATGCATGAACGTGTTACTATAGCAAAAAAATAAAAGAAAACGCTTATGTTTGTGGGAAAGTCGTCGGTAATTTCCCACTGATTACCTACCAATTTGATAAATTCGTGGGAAATTTGTGTGTAAATACCCATGGATTTCCCACAAAAAAATATAGTAGGGTCGGGTTTGGGTCAATTCGGATTGAGGCTATAAAATAAATTTGAACCTGAAGTTATTAAAACCTCGAATTAGTAGGGTTCGGGTCTATTCGGGTCAGGTCTAAAGGGGTCGATTGTATTCGGTTCGATACTCGATCTTATTTAGTATTCGGTTTACTCAACCCACATAACCCGAATAAAATTATCATTAACAATATTAAACATCAATTGATAATAATAAAAAATATTGTTAATATTTTACAAAGTAGTGAACTAGCCTTCTTATCCTCACATCCCTTATCTTTTTTGTACGCACTTTTTACTTTATTAAACTACATACATACAGGAACACACTTTTTACTTAACTAAAATACACACGCCACACCTTCAACCCCACCAAGATCCGCTCAACCCCACCACACGGCTTTCATAATCGCGATGTTACCTGGTTAAATTATGAGCTAGCAGGTGAAAACACGATTAACCTCCCAAATCATTGTTGTCCGAATTTTGGTATGTCCTTTTTCCGATATGTGTGTGTGCAATTGTGTGAAAGAATTGTTGTTTTAATACAAATCATTGTTTTAATACAACCTTTAGCCGTTTTTCTTGTCCTAGCTTATCTACGTGATAAAAGGCCGATGACAATATATATGATCATTGTTTGAAAATAAATTTAACACTAATATATATTTAAAGATAGTAAAAATATCCGGAGTAATAAAATTAAAAGTTTAGCCAAGAAATTACAATTTAGGTTTTAAAATAAAGAGTAACTTTTTTCATTTCACAAAAGTCATTATAGTATACTTAACCTTTAAATTTATTATGTTTGTTAGTGGAGCATTTGGCCATTGGATTTGATCACCAGGATTGCCAACATGGTAATTTTAATGAGTAAGATGAAAGCCAACACCAATCTACAACAAACCAATCTAACTCTAAATCTCTTTGTATCTTATTTACCTCACACACAAACTAATAAAAAACAACCACATACATGCCTCTTTCTCCATCTCTCTAGCAGCTTACCAACTACAACACTACCACCAGACCACCCACTTTGACAATCGGTAAACCAGCCACAAACACCACTCGTAGCACCACCACAAGTGACCGAACCACACACACTATGTACGACGAACACTAAACCACAGACACTCGAACAGTTCGTGGGTCTACTTTGTAAGATATCGAAGTCATACATGTAGATCTATGGATATTTGGGTAATTATTGATTCTAATAATTTTCTTTTTTTTTGGTTATATTTAAAGGTACTATTTTTAGATCTAACTAGCTTTAAAGTTAGTGTGTTGTTGGTTTTTTAATTTTGGTTGTATCAACTAATCTGGTTTGTATTTTTGTTGAACAGTTAGGATAACCGGTTAAGTGGCAAAGATTATTATAAAGATCACAGAAGAGATCATTTATGGACCTTGAATTTGTTATTATAAAGGAATTGTTGTTATACTCAGAAGTATGAAATAGATAGAGTTGAAACAAGTGGTTTGAGTGTATTTGTAACTTATTGTGTTTCAATGAAATTATACGGGTGTTTAGATCAAGACTTCTTGACTTTTGTACAAATCATAATTTCGATATTGGATCAACCTATTTGAATAGGTTTTATTGGTGCATTTAATTTTTAGATTACAATTTTATAATTATAGGAAATATAAAAAATTGCTAGCATTATATAAAATTTTGCTATTTATTTGCTACGGGTTTCCCACTAAATAATCTTAGTGGGAAAGAATTTTGTGGGAAATAGTTGTCGAAAATCCATGGCAAAAAAAGGTCCGGTATATATGGAAAATGGTTACCGAAAAAGGTGAGAAATCAGTCGGAAAATATTTGTGACAAATTTGTGGGAAATTAAAAACACGGATTATCCACAGTAATATCCGTGGGAAAAAAATCAACGCTTGGTGGGAAAATATTTACCCACGAGGGTTTTACACACGGAATGATTCCGTGTGAAATCCGTGGAAAAGGGCCCTTACCCACGGGGTTTCCCACGGATTCTACCGTGGGAAAAACCAGTTTGTGTAGTAGTGGGTATTTTAAAACACAAATCGAACAGAAAGAAAGTCCTACCTCGATGTATGGCTGTTGATACCACTTTTTGTGACTAAAAATCACTTCTTTATCAAACCATTTACAGTAGATCGAATGGTACTTGAACTAGAAGAGAATAGAATGGAAATAAGAGAAAGATAGATAAAGAATAAGAAGAATAAAGAAAGAGTAAGACTGGTACAATAGAGAAGATGAGAGATATGTATAAGCACAATAAATGTCGATTAGGTTAAGAGAAGAAAAGAGAAAGAGATACAAGAACACACAGACTCCCACCTTTATCTCAATAATGCACACTTACAAATGTGGTGGGAGTGAGCTTAAGTATTACATGAGATGCCCTAAAGGGCTTGGAGTGGGCTTTGGTGTGGGCTTAGGTTGGATAGATCATTAAGTGATCTTTTCTATTCTATATTAACGCCAAAAGCCCACTGTTTATTAATTAACATATCCTACTCGACACACATTACATATACAACACAATGACCATCACTTCATAATAAAATCAATACTAACACATGACTAATGTTAACACACCTAATTAACCGTTGCCAGACTAATGCTACTTTATGGTAATCGAAGCCCGTGCATCGCACGGGCCATGCTGTCTCGTACATAACTAATGTTGATACATCATGTTATTAGTTGATGACACATTATTTTAGTGTAAAGTGATTTTAAGTTAGGATATGGAATGCATGGTTGTAGAACACATGCTATTGAAGGAATAATGTTAATGTAAGAAGCTCTTTTTTTCTTCAAATTTAATTTTTTTTTAAGTGTATAGTTGGAGATGGCCTAATGACCATTAAATATAGCCTCTAAAACCCCACACATGCAAATCACAGGAGCGTAAATAGTCTTTTTCACTTTAGCTTTTCGTTTAGCCAATTAGACAATGCAAAAACAAATAAACACTGAAAATTCCAGTTAGCACACAATGTGATCTTTTTTCTTTGCTTTATTTCCTTTTATACCATCAACAATCATCACTCCAAAAACTTCTATTGGTATTAACCTCCAACAAAACTCAAAATCAAATAATAATTTCTAATAATAAGATACAACACTTAACAAACAACAACCCAAAACATAAAATTATGCCAAATTTAATCAACCTAAATTCAATTAAAAAATCGGTCTAGAGATAAGGGAAGATTAAAAAAGACCGTTTAGCCCTCATGTAACTTGCGTATGAGATGTTTTGACGGACACATAAAATGGTCGTTAGAGATAGAAACTAATAGTGTTACGTATATTCAAGATATGAATTATTTAAACTTTAGTGGCGAACAGTGTAATTTTACTTTAAGTTTACAATGCACATGTTTCTTTGTTTAATTTGTATATCTAAGAGATCTCTATATTTAATGAGCTGGAGGTAAATGACTTAGGGCCCTGTATTGTTAACAATGAATATCGTTTGGCATCTCTTGAACTACTTTATTAGTTTTTAATATATATATGTTGTTGTTAAAAAAAATGTTATCTAGGTTTAGAACAATTAATCCCATGTTTTCGAAGAGAGACCCAGTTAATTAGAGGCATATCGAATTCTTAATATGGAACATTGGCGACTTTTTTTGTTGTTGTTACGAACCTTTTTTTTCTTTCTAAAAAAGTGATATAAAAGATGAACTAATTAATTAACAAAAGTTGATAGAACATAAAAAAATTGATGAATTGATGAAAAAAAAATAATGATCAAAATTTAAGCTATTTTTTTCATCACAAATGTTTTTTACTAAACTTTTTTTAAATGATTACTAATCATTCCGTTTCTCATCTATTTTGTAGAAAAGTTTCTAATATTTTTAACAACTGTTTATTATTGTGTGTGGAATAAATCTAACTTATCATCATAACCTATCACACCGTAGTTTCAAGCTTCCAAGGTGGCTTGAGTACACATTTTCCAATTTTCGGATTTTGGTTTAGTCATATGGGATGGCTCTTTGATAGTGGCTACATTCTTGAGAAGGTACTCAAATGTTCATTTAAAAAAAAAAAAAAAAAAAAAAAAAGTTTCTTTTGGCGAATAACTAATCTTGAAAGATATCTATCATGTTTTGTAGTACCAAGAACGAAAAAATGCACAGGACTTAAAGAATCATGTATTTTATAGGTTTGTTAAAACAACCTATAATTTGCATATAATTGGATTTTCACTCCTCGTTTATGCTATTGGAGGATATTTAACTACCTTGTTTGGATTGTGGTAAGCCTCTATGCAAGTAATTCATACAACATATATACGTTGAGCATGTAATAATAATTCGATAAAACTACGAGTTCATGATGCATATGTAGGGGGTTATAACGACATGTTTCTATCATGTGACATTTCTTCTGAACTCAGCATGTCACATATGGGGAAATAAAGCTTGGAACACTGATGATCTCTCCAGGAATAATTGGTAAGTTGTAGAAATATATCGCAGCTATAGCTTATATAACATGAGTGTAGTACATAATCATTTAGTATTATTTAATTTTATACATATCATGATATATACAGGTTGGTAGCATTACTTGGTTTTGGAGAAGGATGGCATAATAATCACCATGCATTCGAGTATTCAGCTCGGCATGGGTTAGAATGGTGGCAAATCGACATTTGTTGGTATTTCATAAGGCTTCTTGAAGCAGTAGGATTAGCCACCAATGTTAAGCTGCCATCGGAGGCTCATAAGCATAAGAAATCGTTTGCATCTGATCAAAGCAAGTTGAAGTGATATCATTCATTCCTTTTACATCATGCGTCTTTAATTCAATTATATATTGTATACACACACATGAATGTCTATCATATGTAAGGGCATCTTGCTAAGTGCTCAATGTGTGATTCACATTTAAATAAATTTGTATTAAAGCAAATTTAATGTGACCTCTAAAACTCTTTTATTTTTTTGCGGCAACTTTAAGCATGCATGTTAGAACACTGTACGTATTGTTAACAATGAATATCATTTGGCATCTCTTGAACTACTTTATTAGTTTTTAATATATATATATTGTTGTTAAAAAAAATGTTATCTAGGTTTAGAACAATTAATCCCATGTTTTCGAAGAGAAAGCCACTTGAAGACACATTAATTTAGTATAAAGTGATTTTAAGTTAAGATGTGGAATGCATGCTTTGAGAACACATACGCTTGAAGGAATAATGTAAATGTAAGATGCTTTTTTTTTCTTCAAATTTAATTTTTTTTGAAGTGTATCGTTGGAGATGGTCTAATGCCCGTTAAATATAGCCGCTAAATCCCACAACATGCAAATCACAGGAGCGTAAATAATCTTTTTCACTTTAGTTTTCGTTTAGCCAATTAGACAATGATAAAACAAATAAACACTGAAAATTCCGGTTAGCGCACAATGTGATCTTTTTTCTTTGCTTTATTTCCTTTTATACCATCAACAATCATCGCTCCAAAAACTTATATTGATATTAACCTCCAACAAAAGTCAAAATCAAATAATAATATACAACACTTAACAAACAACAACCCAAAACTTAAAATTATGCCTACATTTAATCAACCTAAAATCAATTCAAAAATCGGTCGTTAGAGATAAGGGAAGATTAAAAAAGACTGTCTAGCCCTCATGTAACTTGCGCATGAGATGTTTTGACGGACACATAAAACGGTCGTTAGAGATAGAAACTAATAGTGTTACGTATATTCAAGATAAGAATTATTTATAACTTTAGTGGCGAACAGTGTAATTTTACTCTAAGTTTACAATGCACATATTTCTTTGTTTAATTAGTATATTTAAGAGATCTCTATATTTAATGAGCTGGAGGTACAAGACTTAGGTGCATCCATATAAAGATTATCATTAAAGTCTGGGTATTACAACAGGCTTGTGGTGGTGACCACTTAGTCAGTTAAGTGAGCCCGTGTGAAAGTAGTACCGGTATGGGTGACCCACCGGGAAGTCTTCACATATGGGCCACAATGCTCTGTTGGTACCAGACAATGAAGTTTGATCCCCATGTGGCAAGGGTTCGAACCGAGCCAAGCCCGGTTTTCATCCGGCCGTTACTTTAGCAAGTTAAACTTGTGTGGAGGCGGTACGGCTTCCGGGGGGACGTCGTTGAATCCCCATGGCCAGCGTGAGCCCAGTTAAGACAACATAGTCTAGCCAGTGGTGGATGAGAGCCTGCCTATGAGGCGGGTGCGAAGTCTTATCCAAATTAGTGAGAAAATTCGCCGTTCAAAAAAAAATTAAAGTCTAGGTATTGATGTCCAAGAATTCAAGGAAAACACTATTCTGTAGTTGGGGGAGTGCTGCCCCCTCCGTACGTACAATTAAACTACAAATGACTTTACAAACTGCCGGTGGTAATTGTTACCTTCATCATCACCGTTAATTCTACGTCACATTAACTTTTAATACCACCAACATTACCATCAATATAGTGTAATAACACAAACAACCAGGGGCGGAAGCATGTGATGAGTGGTGGGGGGCAGTGCCCTCTACATTTTCTCCAACATCTTCTAAATAGAGAGTAAAATCTTTCAACTTTTAATGTTTTTTTCAAGGTTGCCATCATCCTTCATTTAAAATTGCCCTTAACCAGATTTAAATTCAACATAAATTTCTTTAGTTTAATAGCTTATACCAAGGTTTTCAAGATTGGGATCCTACTTAGGATCAATTTCGTCTTTGCAAGATCGAGATCGTAAGACCGGATCGGGATCTTAAGATCCTACCATAATGTCATTTTCTTAATAGTCTTTATAATATTATACAAATCTATAAATTATTATATATCATAAATACGAAATTATATAAATGTTTCATAGAAATGTTGTCCTAAATTATGACTTCAATGTTAAAGAAGATTAACACGTTATTTTTTAAATCCTACAAAACACAATCCATAAATTTGTAATTTTTTAGTTTGTGGTTCGAGAAAAGTAAGATCGGATCGGATTAAATCTGAAGATCTTATAGTCAAGATCGGGATCCTATAAGATCTCAAGCTTTCAAATATCCTATGTGATCCTAATCGTTTTTGCTTTGCTGTATCGTCAAATCGCAAGATGCTAAGATCAGGATCGGGATCCTGACAACTATGGCTTATACATACAAATGGCAACTAATTGCTGGAAGGGAAACAACAACAAGAACTTTCATGCCACTTTTGAGTTAAAAAGTCACTGTTGTGACTAAAAGTTATTTTTATGACTTTGAAAACTCTATACTTTTACTAAGTTTCGATATTTACTTTATATAGTGTAATTTGAAAATAACTATGCACTAAATTTGCAAAAAGTTCTTAACATGGGTTGTTTTTCTCCTCCTTACAAGCTCATTTTTTTAGTCTAGTTATTTTCTCGTTAAACAATGCATCGTTGCTTTTTCTTGTATGCTAGACTTTTCTGAACTAGAGTGGTTTGCTTTTAGCCGACCCTGTTTTCCTTTATAGACATCGACAACGGTTGCTAGTGTTAATTACCCTCAATAGAGTTACCCTCAATTGTGTGTTTTGCTTTTAACCGAACCCGACCCGACTTGTTTCGAATTAAAAAAAAAAAAAAACATATTTCATCTTCTTATTTAACCCCGCTTAACAATTGTTGCCCCCTGTGATGAATTTCCTGGCTCCGCCACTGCAACCAACATCAGCACCCAAATATATATACCCCACTTATACACAAATATAACTCACAAAAATCAAATTTACACACAACCTTTTTTCTTTCTGCCCCAACTCGATCATCCCAACGGCGTCTTCTCCCAAAAACCACCAAGGACGCATCGAATCGGGGTGACCCTAATAACAAAAACGCGGTCTTGAGTTGGCAACAAGGCATAAAGACGCGTCGTCTTTTCATTGCTACCATTAGTCTTATATATTAGAAAAAGAGAGTTCATTTATATATAAAAAAGATCTTATATATCAAAGAATCAATTTAAGTCATTATTGTTTGTTTTATTAAATAACAACCCTACTGTTATAACCTCTTTTAAATAGTTGTCTTAAACCGTTAATCGTTAAGCAAAAAAAATTACACAATCGCATTAAACATTTAGTTATCTTTAAACAAATGGACACTTTGATAAACTTTCGACAAACTTAACTTCATTGCTTTATTCGTGTTTTTTCGTCCTTTTTTAATATAAAAAACTTGCATGAGAAATCAAATGTGATTAGCATTAATTTGAATTTCAGACATTTAAAACTTGTAGTAAATGAACATAACAATATCTATAGAACTCTAAAATAATTTTTTTAAGAAAATTAGATATTCATTGTTTTCAGGCCGTATCTAACAGACTATATTTCGAATTCTAGATTACATTAGTTAATTCATGAATGTTGGATAAAACACATACAGTCACATGTGATTTTTGTTAGAAAGTCGTGAATATGTGTTTTTCAATGCAAAAAAGGAAAACCTTTTTTAATTTATGCACAAATACTTATGCCAATTTTAGTACATTTGTTTCGTGTTCGGACTTTTAGATTAATGTTAAATCATATATGATATGTCATGTGAATTTCAATACTAAAAAAAGACGTAAAAAAACGAAAATAAAAATTCTCAAAAGTATATGAAAATGTCTATCTATTAAATGTAATAAAATGCTAATCATTACAGTATAATTTATTTTTCCTGACGATTGACGGTTGATGTGGTAATTAATTGTTAAAAAGACGGTGAAATTGCATTTTTAATTAAAAATATTAATTGGTCTCACTCCCTTATTTCTTCATAGAAAAAATGATTGGTCGAGATTTATCCCTTGAAATGCAAGTACTTTTAGTATGTACACTATCTCTCCTATTAAAAAAATATATATTTTCAAGCCTATTATGTAAAATAAAACTTGATATCTGTATTACATATAAAATGAAAACACATTTTTTTAAAAACTTACGAAATGAATAATTTTGTTTGTCCAAGATACCTTTACTTATAAAATGCAATGAAATTTACTGATTATCTAAATACTTAATTACAATATAATCCATAAATTTTCTCCACTCTCACTTACTTTACTATATAAAGAAGTGATAAAAGAAAAATGTGCACACATAAATTGATGCTACCGCACACTGTCGTCGTTATGTGCCGGTAATCGTTTGGATTTTTTTAATTGATTCAGCTATATATATTGCTTAATTTTGCAATGTTACGGAATTTTTATTTATTTATTTTTTTAAATGCAGCAATATATTAACACAAGGAAACAATATAACGCATCCAAATTTTATAATCATAACGATCGACGAAAGCGGGACCCAAAAAAAAGAACATACAACCTACAACGGGCCGGTATTACAAAACCAAAAAATACAACTCGAATAATGAAAAATATAAGACCCAGCTACAGTGCCATATGAAACTCATCATATTCCCCTAAACAAAAGAAACTACTTAACTTGTCCCACCATGTACTGCAGTGGACCAAGCTATTTATATAGGACTGACACATAGTACCACATAATTCACTGCAGAGCACAATGATGAAATGCACCAGACGAACAGTAACAGAATAACAGATCAGGTGTCCTCTCTAGGGTTGGTTATAACCACATACTGTAATTCACAGCAGACCACACTGATGAAATGCACCAGACGAACAGTAACAGAATAACAGATCTGGTGTCCTCTCCAGGATTAGGGTGGAGAGCGTGGGTGAGGTTTTCCCTCGCCACATCAGCTGCACATTATCATAAAACAACTTCTTTATAACTTCCTTCAACTTTCACTCAACAATTGCAGCACCTTCTCTTTTTTACATTAATTTTTTTTTAATTTTTATCAATTAAAAATACCCTAAAATACAAATACCGCTCATAATACACACAAAAATTAAATTATTATTTTTCTCTCTTTTGGCCTGTGTGCAATTCACTCGGGACTTCAGTCCCGTGAATGGGTTCATTTTGTTTTTCCCTGCTATGCATGGTATGGTGTCCCGCAAAAGAAAACAATTGACCCGCTTGTATGTCCTGCCCACACCTTTCAGTCTTAAGAGTGAAAGGTGTGCGAACATGTAATTGGGGCCTCACACCCCAAAAAACCATTTCGCTTACAACATGATTCGGGTCCACTTACCCGTAAATTTTGTTTGTTTGAAAATTTTATTTTCTTTTTTATTTTTTCAAATAAAATAAATTTCATTTATTCAAATAAAAATACACTACGAAACTAAAAAATAAGTGAAAAAGTTTTTTAAACACTCTAAAAGCCGAAGAAACCGTATTCCCGGCCCCCCTCTACGGTTCTACAGACACTTATTATGGGACGGATGGAGTATAAGTTTACGATTCAAACACTTTTCGCATGTCCCATCCGTTTCTTATTTGAGTACTTAGGCTAATGCTAATGGGCCTTGCACTTCGACCACAACCGAGCAATGCAACGCGTTTCCCTCCCTAGGCAAGCCACAAGCGACGCGTCGCAAAGCAATTTTTTTCAAACTTTCGGTTGCCCCACCAACCGAAACAATTGCACTATCTTCCATATAATTTATGACCGTTGTGGAGTTTAATTCGAATGGGGAGAGGTCAAATTTGACCGTTGGCAGTGAAAAAAAATATTAATAAAAAAAAATAACGTTTTTCCTCTATAAAACCTAACTTCATCTCCTTCATTTACAAACTCATCTTCTTCATCCCACAAATTTAATCATTCAACAATGTCAAAAAAAAACTACCAAAAACAAAAATCCAAAATCCCGAAAACAACCAAAACATTCCGGTAACAAACAATCCAAATTTCATTTTACGTGGTCAATCACCCGGTCTCAATCCGATTAATTTGCAATACCACACGGTCAATCCGTATTCAGCTTCATTTTATCAACAACATATGCCATCACCACCACAACAACAAAATCAAGCATATTATCCACGTATGGCCATGAAGAAACAAATCAAGGCACGCTACGGTTTAGACTATTAGTTTTAGTGTGTTTTAGTTTTTTATCGTAATGTATTTTTATTTATCTGAAATATTTATTGTAATGTTTATTTAATTATTGAATGAAATTTTAATTAAAAAAAAAAAAAAAAACTTGTGGTCGCTTTTTTAGTCATCACTCGCTAGTTATGGTTTGAGTGGAGTTGTGAAGAGAGAAAGTTGAGTTGACGCTGAGGTGACGGGTTGCTTGGGTGAAGTTGTGGTCACCACTAGCATTGGTCTTATAATTTACTAGTGTAACCATAATTTTGACAAAAATAACCAAAGCAATTAGAAAAGCAAGCTGTATTTGATCTAATTGATTCCTTCCAAATGTTATTGTAAACGAGAGCTTACATACTTGAGTATAAATGTTATGTAGGATATAAATAATGCGAATTAAATAAAAACACTTAAAAATTCTTAAAAGTAATTTGTGTTGGAATTTGAAACTCATGACAATCATAAAACTCCATAATCAAAGTACATAATAACGGAAGCATGTAAACAATTAGTATAACACATAATAATTAACTTAAACATAAATAGAAAACGTACCCGATGCACTTCAATAAATCTTGAATATGATTTAAACTAGATCAATGAATAACCCCTTACCGTTTTGTTATTCGATCTCTTGATAACAACAATAGTGTGTTGTTACCTCGTTCTTGTACACACAAATTAAACCGTATTAAGGTTATGCAAGTAAAACACAAGATTAATTTTTGATTAACAAAAATCGATCCTATAACCCTTGGAGAGGGTATACGATCGGCAACCAAGAGGAAAGACCAAGAAAACTTTAGGGATAATTGTGTGCACAAAAGATTAGCCAAAACAATTACCCTAGGTTTGTTTATATAGTGTTTAGGAAACTTTGGGAACAAGTTAGGCAATGGGTTGCCCTAATACCCTTGTTCGGCCGATCCTAGCCCAAGGAGAGGGTTTCTAGATCTTTTCCTTGTTTCCTAATTACATACAAACACTCTTTCCTTATTTGCGTCTAACGGTCGTTAGTCATTTAACGAAAAACACTAACGGTCGTTAAGTTCTTGTGTTAATAATAAATATATAAAATACATTTATTATTATTAATCCTTAATACTCATTTGTAATGTGTGCAATCCCGAGGTCTCAGGTTCGATACTAGACATTTACATATTAATTGTTAACCACATTTCAACAACTCCCACTTGGTTAATTATTAATAGCAAAATGACATTGGTTGGCGTCTTGCAACACTCCAATGCCCCTAGTCCGACTCGAGCTAGATTTCCTGGAAAATCTTTAATGATTCATCTTTATTATTATCCTTTTGTTACTAATACTCTATTAATAAAGAAATGGATCTAAGTCACTCTTTATTAATGTTTCTGTTTCTCGTTGTTAATGATTGAACAAAATTACCAAAACATCTGAACACATTCCAGATAGACTTTGGGCGTGGCCACGCAAACATTTTGTCAACCCTACGAGGGGCCCAGCAGTATTATACTTCAAACAAAATTTGAAGGAACAAATTCTTTCTTGACTACAAGAATAACCCATGAACTTTGCAACACTTCTGAAAACAATCCTTATAACTTCCAGTTACGGTAAGCGGTAGATCGCTTTACAAAAATGCACTACATCCATGACTCTTATCTGGTATCTCAAGTCTGAGGATAAATATTTCATGAATTACTTGATGACAAGATCCATAAGTAATCTCATGCTTAGTTGGGATAAGTCCTATATTCTACTCATAGAATATCATGTGAATTTGGTATGACTACGCATCAATATACTTTCAAGTATATTCTCACCAACATTCACATTTGTCTTAATTTAATGATATTCCCATATCATTAACCGACAATGGACACATTTAGAATAATAAAATTATTCAAGGATATAAACATGCAAAAACAGGATATATGTATATTTCAACAAGACAATATAAATAAACATAAACAATACTTTATTTCATAAAATCAATAATTGTCTATTACATCCTTTATCCAAATACTAATCACAAATGGGCATGAAACTTTCAGCCTTACGAAGACCTATTCCTTCAGCTAACTTATAAAGCTTAGTGCCAGGAAGAGTTTTCGTCAATTGATCTGCCAAGTTATCATCTGTGTGAACTTTGAGTACTTCGATCTGCCCAATCTCTATTTGCTCTCGCACATAGTGATATTTGATCGGATAATGTCTGGTGCCCTTCATGATTCCAGGTTCATTGGCAAATGTAATTGCAGCTGAATTGTCACAATACATTTTTATAGGTCGTTGAATCGAAGGCATAACTCCAAGCCTTGATACAAACTTCCTAATCCAGACGGCTTCCATTGCAGCATCTGATGCAGCTATGTACTCACTTTCTGCTGCAGACATCGCTAATGTACTCTGCTTCTTGCTCCTCCAATCCACAGCTCCTCCATTAATGACAAAGACGTATCCAGTCTGAGACTTCATATCATCCTTATCACTTTTCCATGAAGCATCGCAGTAACCTGTAACATCAAGTTCTGCTTGTGGATCACCCCCATAAACTAAGAACAAATCTTTAGTAGCCCTAAGGTACTTAAGAATATTCTTAACAGCAGTCCAGTGAGCTTCACCTGTATTCTGCTGATATCGACTGGTTAAGTTCTGAGCAAACGCCACATCTGGCCTTGTGCTTTTAACAGCATACATAATAGATCCCACTGCCGAAGCATAAGGAACTTTTGCCATGCGTTTCACCTCTTCAGGTGTTGAAGCACAAACTTTCTTGCTCAAGCCATGTTGTTCTTGCATCGGCAAATATCCCTTCTTGGAATCTTGCATATTGAATCTCTTCAATATTTTATCGATGTAAGCACTTTGGCTTAATCCAATTAATCGCTGAGATCTATCTCTATATATCTTAATTCCCAGAATGAAAGCAGCTTCCCCTAAATCTTTCATAGAAAAACACTTTCCAAGATATGCCTTGACTTCATGCAAACTTGGAATGTCTTTTCCCATGATCAATATGTCATCGACATATAATATAAGGAAAATTACTTCACTCCCACTAACTTTGTGGTATACACATGGCTCATCAAGATTTTGAGTAAAACCAAACCTTTTTATTTCACTATCAAACCTCTTGTTCCATTATCGTGATGCTTGCTTCAATCCATAAATGGATCTTTGAAGTTTACATACACGATTTGGAAACTTTGGATTCACAAACCCCTCAGGCTGCGCCATATAGATATCCTCATCTAGGCGACCATTTAAGAAGGCGGTTTTGACATCCATCTGCCAAATCTCATAGTCATAGTATGCAACTATAGCTATGAGAATCCTAATAGCCCTAATGTCAGCTACAGGAGAAAAGGTCTCCTCGTAGTCAACACCATACGTTTGAGTAAAGCCTTTAGCTACCAAACGGGCTTTATAGGTGTGTATATTGCCATCCATGTCAGTTTTCTTCTTGAAGAGCCACTTACTCCCAACTACCTTGGCATTAGGAGGAAGGTCTACTTCAATCCAGACTTCATTGTCTTTCATGGATTGCATTTCCCCATTCATAGCAACTAACCATTTTTCCTTTTCAGGACTATTAATGGCAGCTTTATAACTAGGCGGTTCATCAAGATCCCCTAGTATATATTCCTCACATTCTACGTTAAGACATAGACGTTCAGGAGCTTTTACAGTCCTTACGGATCTGCGAATGGGAACCACTTCAACTTCTGGTGGAGGACCCAGACTTTTTGGTTCTTCAGGAAGTTGGCTAGTGTTTTCAGAAGGTAATGCATCATCTTGATCTTCTACAAGATCATATATCCTCCCACTTAATTCTTGAGATATGAGATCCTTTTCCAAGAAGTCTCCATACCTAGCAACGAATACTTTGTTCTCAGGAGGATTATAAAAGTAGTAACCCATTGTTTCCTTTGGGTATCCTACGAAGACACATTTTACAGATCTTTGTTGGAGCTTGTCGCCCGAGTCACGTTTAACGTACGCCTCGCAACCCCAGACCTTAAGATAAGACAAGTTAAGAGCATTTCCAGTCCATAACTCATATGGTGTCTTATCAACCTTCTTTGTGGGAACCATATTAAGAATGCGAACATCAGACTCCAAGGCATAATCCCAGAATGAGAAGGGAAGAGTTGTTAGATTAAATATAGATCGTATCATGTCTTGCAATGTACGATTTCTTCTCTCAGATACACCGTTTTGTTGTGGTGTATATGGAGAAGTAAGGTGCTGGACAATTCCTTCCTTAGCTAGATAATCCACAAACTCTTGACTCAGGTATTCACCACCTCTATCGGATCGAAGAGCTTTAATCTTCTTTCCAAGTTGCAACTCTACTTCAGCTTTAAACACTTTGAATGTTTCAAACACCTCATGTTTATGTTTAAGTAAATAAACATAACCATAACGGCTGAAATCATCCGTAAATGTTAAGAAGTAGCTAGCACCTCTCCTTGACACATGTCTATGTGGTCCGCACACATCTGTATGAATAAGACCAAGTAGATCAGTAGCCCTTTCAATCCTATTATTAAAAGGTTTCTTTGTCATCTTCCCACTAATACAAGACTCGCATTTATCAAATGATTCATCATTGATCTTTTCTAAAAGCCCATCATGTTGCAGCTTTTTCATGCGATCCTTGCTTATGTGAGCAAGTCGACAATGCCAAAGGTAAGACGAATCCAGAATTTGCTTGATTCTCTTATTGTTGATGCTATACATCGAATTATTTTTAACACAAGCATTACCATTATCATTCATATCAAGTTCAAAAATACCATTCTCAGCAATAGCATTAAAATAAAATACTCCATTTAAAGAAAAAGAAATTCCATTGCTATTAATAGTATGTTCAAAACCAAGGTTCAACAAACATGAAAATGAAATAACACCTCTAATAATTGACGGTGCATAATGACAATTATTTAAATATCGTACTAGGCCCGAAGGCAACACTAAATTAAATACGCCTATAGCTTCAATTGCTGCATGTGCTCCATTACCCACGTGCAAGAATTGTTGTCCATAGGCCAGCTTTCTCTCAACTCTAAACCCCTGCATAGTATTGCAAATATGAATACCACATCCCGTATCATATACCCAGGAATTTAACTTACGAGTCAGAGTAAATAATTCGATTACAAAGAACGCACCTGAAGAGCTGGGATTACCAGCTTCACTCTTTTGCTTCTTTTGTCGCAAGTCATTGATGTAGAGCGGACAGTTCCTCTTCCAGTGCCCTACTTCATGACAGTGGTGACAAGCCTGATCCTTCTTTCCTGGAGGACTCACCTTGTTCTTCTTGGGCTGGTGTTGATTCACCTTAGGATTTGGTTGATAGGCCATGACCTGCTTGCCTTTATCACCTTTACCCTTACCCTTGTTCACACGCGATTTTTTCTGGATCCTACCTCCTTGAATTGCCAACACTTGCGGAGTAGGAGCCTTGCCCTTGGGTGGTAAGTGTTTCTCATAGTCAACAAGCAATGCGAGTAACTCAGAAACTGTCTTCCCCGAGCAATGCATGTTGAAGTTCTGTACAAAACCAGCAAAATCCTTGTTAAGGGATCTGTTGATTAGGTTAACTTGAACATTCTCGGGATAACCAAATCCGACTCTATGAAGTTGATCAAAGAAATCTCTCATCTCATTCACATAGTCTTCAACTGGTTTACCATCACCATGTTTACAGCTGTGTAGTTTGTCAAGAGACTCATACATTTTAATTTCAGGAGTCTTTTCATAAGACTTCTTGAGCTGCTCGAGCATGTTGTATGGAAAATAATACTCAAACTTCTTTTTCATCATTGGATCCATACTTTGAAGCATTAAGCACCCAACCTCATTGTACTTAGCATACTCAGCTCTCCATGCTGCTTTGACCTCTTCAAAAGCGTCCGCAGCAGGCTCATTAGGGCAAGGAGTATTCAAGTAATTGAGCTTACCAGTCGCCCTCAAAACAATTCTGAGCGATCTGTGCCAATCATTGAAATTTTTCCCAGTCAATTTGGCTCTTTCAAGATGACTCTTGAAAGCAGCGAACACGGAGTTATCGGGTTGAGCCATTCTACAGAAAATAGAAAAGTTCAAACATTAGTATTTTCGATAATACTTATTCTCAAGAAAATATAATACCCATGGATATATTCATATAACCAACTTAATTTCCTTGAAAATCTAGGATCCAACTTTACATAATTCCACTACATCAGTTGATCTGCTAGTAGTGGAAGTACAAAAGATGGTAATCTGTCTTACAATAATTGGCAAACAAGTTTTCCAATTCCTAGATAATTTATGGGATTTACTACATATTGATTCATCAATATGTCACGTAAGCATGTTTTATCCCATCTCATGCCTTAAGCTCTAGGTCTCACGCATCAGCTTAATTAAGTTGTCTAACTTAGAAACTGCAAATTAATCCATGTGTGGTCTCACGCACACTCGGAAATTTACCTTGTCATTAATTTTGGTCCAGGTCTCACGCATACCCAAAATTAACTTCAAGTGTTCCTTATAGTTAGATGGCACGTAACTTAAATTTTAGGGTATTTAGTTTTTGATGTGACAAAAACATGTACAAAGATGCATGCACTCATCTTTGTATCATTAGTTTTCAAAACAATTTTAATTTACCAATTAATTAAGAGTAAACCAAAACTATATACTTGAGGTATTGGGTTCACCAATTAAAGAAGTACCAACAATTATCGCCCACATATCCTACTACTTACATGTTATTCGGATATTTGCCACAAAAGTGGCACGTGGAATTGAGGTAAATCACCCTTAAGATGACAGTGTACGTAAATAGTGATATAGGTAAGTCGCAATTGACGCACAAGCGGGCCCGGAGAGCCGGTATGAGCGAATCTCTTAAAAAACCCCTCTCCAGATAAACCCACCACACAGTTTGTCAACTTTGGTCCGCCTTTCACACACTATTGTACAAAAACATCAATCAAGCAAAATTTTATGATCTTAGTCTTAAAAAAAAATTTAGTAACAAAGTTTAGATCTTGCTAATCTCGCCTGGGAGCAAATTACCGTGCGAAGCGAACCACTGTCGGCACATAAGACTTTGCAAGATCCTTACTTTATTACTTTATGTTTCACCATTATTAGTCCAATTTAATTTTCTTTGAAAATTACCCTTTTTATTGCTTACTTTAACATATCACATATAAAAAAAACAATAAACAAGTAATTAAAAAAAAAGAAACAATCAACTAATAATAAAACAATTAAAGCAATTAATTGTAATTGAAACATCTAGCCACATGCAACCTTTTAAACAAATCCTATTAATAATCTATATGTGAATTATTATGTATAGAATCAATAAAACTCCCATTAGTTGTAACACCCCCAAATTTTAAATATAGTAGCGGAAGATTAATTTGGGTGTTACTGTGAGGATCGAAAACAAAATCATAGAAAAATAGCCTGAGACGGCATTTTTAATTTACATAGGTCCATAATACAAATTCAGTTACAAAGCGTTACATCAGAGTGCTAAGGTTTCTCCAAAGAAACATCAATTTAACTGAATTACAACTTTATTTTACACCATTTATTTAAGATAGGGTACCGCCTGCTCCATGCCTTGCCTTGCTCCTCTAGTTCCCTGAGATACATGCTTAAAAGTCAACATAATGTTGAGTGAAATCATGGAGTTTGTAATTTAAATATCAGTTCGATTCACAAGTAAGATTGTATTGAAGATACAATCAGTTTAAAAGTTGATATCGCCGTTCATATATTGCCCTAAGTCTCATGACACGCAAACGTTAACAAAGTACCGCATAAACGGAGGTGTCCATCAAATTAATGATGAAGGTTTTGCCCTCGTGTAATAGGTGATTTGCCAATTCCTATTTCTCTCAAATATAATGCATCGCGACTAATACGACTAGCAAAAAGCATTTCGTCACAGTATTAGTGGGATAGGTCGTCAGCCTCTAATAGATCTATTCATTATATTCGCGTTCACCGCAGTGATTAATGGCTCATGATAAAAGGGTCTTGTAGCAATATGGTAACTTAGGCATATATCAAGTCAGGTAGCATACAGAAAAATACTTGTGATTTGTTTATAGCATGTATCCCCCTCACGGAGTTTAAAAAGTATAAAGAGTTTAAAAAGTGAGGCCATGACTCACCTTAAGCGTTACTGGTGATGGTGAAAATAAACTCAGAGGTGATTATAATAACTTTGATATGGAACCTGGTAAATATATAAATAACTGAGAATCTGACTAATTTCTGGTGGTGTGTGTGTATGAATGGTGGATGATAATTAACTAATGATATACAACGATTTAATCGTTGAAGGTGAAGGTGTTATTATATATGATTATGATGCTCGTGCTCTCATAAGATCATATCTTCAAAGAGTAAATGAATTGATATGAAATATTAACATGAAATATCTCTAACGTTACTAAATATTGAAAATTAACTAATATGCAAATAGAATGCGTACGAATGCATATGAGATATAAATGTGGTGCCCAAAAATGAAAAATGAAATAAGAATGTCAAGTTATAACAGTTGGTACTTGTTCCTTCCAGATTTTACATCCTTTACCCTAACTGTGGCTCGCGTTACATCGTTAGTCCTCGGTTAAGTCCATAGTCCAATAATAGTCCGAATCTTGTCCATATGTCCATACAAAGCTTGGAGTTCAATGGTATGTCAATTTAAGTCCTTTATAAACTGTTTTCACAGCTTCAGTCCCTAGGTTTCACAGTTTGGCAGTTTTGGTCCTTCCAGTTAGATCGCGTTACATTTTTAGTCCTTTTTGCATAAAAATAACGGGAAAAATATTCCAAAAATTTCTATAACTTTATTAAGTTCATATTAACTTATTTCAATTTATTATTTCAGAAAATAGATTATTTTTGCATTATTGGGCCAATTAACGATTTAGAACAAGGCCCGTTAAGAGTTTTAGAGGCGAGGGCGTGTAAACTGTTTTGGGCTTAAACTTGGGCTATTTTTAGGATTCTGAAAATATATTACATGGGCCTGTTGGGCTTATTTATCGCAATTCCTTGTTGGGCTTTGATTCGGCCCAACCGAATGAGTCATGTTTATATTTTCCGAAATTTTTAGTTTTGGCTAGCGATAGGTAGGTAAAACGTTTCAATTTGTACGCGTTAGGGAACTTATAAGATTGAAGTTACATTACGAAAAGTGTAGTTTTCCAGGGGTACTATCGAGAGAAGTAAAAATATATATATATATGTTACTTTCATGAATTCGACATAAAAGGTTCATGAGTTAGGCCAGGTCGAGGTGTTTTTCTTGGTTGTAATACTTAGTTAGATTTTTACTTGTTTCTAAAATACTCGATCGAGTAGTACTTAACATGGCTCGTTCTAAAGGTCGAGACGAGTTTATCAGTAAAATCTTAAAATATGAAAAATGTTCTAGACCACATAGATTATCGAAAGGTGCAAAAATAGTTAAGTGTTGTGTTTAAAAATCCAAAAATATAATTTTAGTTTGTAGGCTTGTCGCATCATTTTAGACTCGATATAGGTTTATATTTTTCTAAGTCTTTTCTACACTAGTCGAGTAACTTAAGAACCATGTCCTTTTGAGTGTCGTTGAGAGTGTATGGTTGACGTTACAATCATGGAAGTTGGAGTTCGTTAAGTTGTGATTCGAGACATGCGCTTATATTTATTTGTTACATGTAATGTTTCGAATTAAATCAAACGTGAAATGGGTAGTTCGAACAAGTTTTTATCTAGTAAAATCTATAATGTTTTTCTATCTCTTTTTAACCGGTTTGGTGTGAGTGTTATATTTTGAGTTCGAGTTTGATTTAGTGTGATATGGGTGTCAATTTATAATGCATGAAGTGATCATATGTTAAATATGAGAAGAGTGTGCGAGTTGGCTGTTACGCTTTCTAAAATGTAGGTTTACCATTTTCTTGAGTGGATTATTTAAAATGACAATTGCCAACTTAACTATATAACTTATTTAATCATTCGTATGAAGTAAGGAATGATGTATGTACTGACATTACTAGCATGTACTAGAGTGTGCATGGTTTCTACATCTCCCTCAAGGGAGGTTTGTCGCGGCTGTGGGAACATGCAACCATATATACTACTTAATACGTTCGAGTGTGTGAATTATATGATGCATGCAAGTGATGTATGAGTGATATAATGTGTAAAGAATGAGAAGGAGAGTTCATACCACACTTTTATAAAAGGTGGTGAAGGACTGTGGTTGTTCGAATGAGACACAAGAAGAAGTAGTGAACTCGAAAAGCTTTATACACCTTTGCTTCTACTGAATTTGCTTCCAAACCCCACGACAGAAAGTTACTTGACTTTTTAAGGAATGTATTGATTGTGAAAGAGAGTGATAGGTGGTAGGGAAAAGAAAGAGATCGAATGAAGGTTCTTATAGGCGAAATATCTCAAGCATTTCATTGACTAGTTGACTAAATGATTGGAGATACTGTAACTAGGGGACACTTGTATCTTGCTTTCCTAGATTGAGTGTGAAGTTGATGTTGGTAGTTGAAACTTTGTACTCTAGTTCTTGGAGTTTTTATCCATTCGTTTATCTACTACATTGGCACAAGATTGAACATATCGAGCTAGAAGTCGTGGTTGTAGTTCATTTTTCATTTGGAGTATCAAATTTAGTTGGTAATATAGTTGGAAGATTATAGGAAAAAGTAGAGTGCAATTCGGTTGTGACTTATTTTTATAAGTTCGAGTCGAACATAGGACATTTAAAATGGGTTTCGTTACTATGCGAATACTTGATATTCCTAGCTGTGTTCTTGCATTATGGTAGTTAGTTGGGTGGTGTATTCAAAATATAAAAATATGTAATGTTTATTGATGCGTGGGTTTTGCAACCTTACAACAGGTTTTACCTCTCGAGGGATCTCAAGAGGCTTACAACCCCACCAGGCAGTGTACCTGACCGATGTAGTATAGTGTAGTGGTAAGTACGGGGGATTGATCGTTCTCCACAGGGAATAGTTTTCGTTAGGTGTGAAAGACTACTCTAATTAGGTCTAAGGGTTGAGGAAGATTCTTTTTATGTTTTTATATTTTTATGAAAGCAAGTAAAATCTCGGTTTTGAAAGAGTGGGCGGAATTAGTTGCTAGTCAACTAACCCAAAATTACTACGGATGCAAATAAAATAAAATAACAAAAATGAAAATGTGGTGAGAAACTTATGTGTAGAGAAATGTGTTTACTTAGATTTCCTTACTCCCTAACTATCTTTTACCGGTTAATTAGTGTGTATTAGTCGCGTGGATGACGGGTGTATTCCTTAATACCATTCGTGGGGTGGCGTACGTACTTCCCCAACTCTACAAGCTCCTACTTCACTCCTATGTCGAGCCGGCTAGGAAGCTCCTAACATGGGATCACTAGAATTCGCTTGTGCATTAAATACAACCATAAAAACCTTTAGTACGCATTTGGTTCATGTTTCTTAAGACGTTCAAGCAAGTTACCGAATAGGAAGTTAGCCAGTTTTCTTAAGCCTAACATAGATAAACAATCATCCAATACAACTAATAACACACTAATAATCAATAATCAATAGCTAGGTTTCATTAGATCTAAGCAAACACAAGATAAATTTAGCCTAACATGTTAATCAAAAGACAAGAATAAGATAAAATCAAACAACACATAGACATATTGAATGATTAATTGATAACTTATCTTCAATGTAACATGGAAGATCTCAAGGCAAAAAGCCTTGAAAAAGAAGCTAAAATCGTCCTAGGGTTTTCTCCCAAAATTCCACACACTAAGCTCTCTCTTAATGACAAAAAATTAGAAAACTATATATAGATTTTTGGATCTGACGGCGTCACGTTATGGAGTGTGACGCCGTCACCTCGCCGCTTCTAGGGTTCCCGGATGACCTTCTTGACGCCGTCCCTCTTTAGCTCTTCCAAAATCCATTCTGGCTTATCAAGGCTTGACGCCGTCGAACCTTGAACGTGACGCCGTCCCCTTTTGATTTAAGCCGTGACGCCCTTGATCAAGTTAAAGCGTGACGCCGTCAGAATTCACATGGTATTTTCACTGGCTTATCATGAGTAAATTTCACGTCCACCTTTTCTTGCCAAGGCATGACGCCGTCTAGAGTAAATTGTGACGCCGTCAAAGGTAACTTTTAGCCGATTCTTGAGACTTTGTCGTTTTCTTCACTTTTATGCTCAAAAAACGTCCAAAATGCCTCTTTTTCCAGATTTCTCCTCAAAAGTACCTAAAATGACAAAAGGAACGATTTAGGGCAATATTTGATCAAATAAATACGATTTAGGGCTTAAATGACCCCTTAAAAGCGGTACACTTTTCGCTTCATCAAATACCCTTACACTTGAGATTTGCTTGTCCTCAAGCAAATGCGCTTTTATTCTAATCAAAATACAAGTTAGGGGTCATTTAATGCTAACATAAAAGTAATTACAACAAATAATCGTTCCACTTCAATCATAATAAGCACGGAGATTACAAACTAGCACCTCACAAGTAGTGTTTAGATACTCACATCTCTCAAGTGTCATCAAAATAAATCTCATAAATGAAAACGGATAATATCTCTCACTACCTGTCATAGCAAATAGATTACCATAGGCTTGGGAAAGGATCGATAACCTCCTCCACTAGGCGTAAGCACCTAAGATAAACTATCAAAGAGGGCTTTTAAATGGGTTATAACGTTAGGTGTAGGGAAAAGGAAAACACGGTTTTGTTGGATAAGGGATATTTTACTGGTGGCTAGTTAAAGATCTTGATCAATTACATGTACTATACAATGTTGCTAAGCCAAGACTAGACTCGATCTTAAGCTAGAAACGAAATAACAAAAACAAAAACAAACATAAAACAAACGTAAAATGAAACGGGATGGTAGTCCGTATGTTTTTTTTCTATTTTTTCATTTTCTCATTTTTTTGTATTTTTCTTGATTATTATTATTATTATTATTATTATTATTATTTTTTTTTTTTTTTTTTTTTTTTTTTTTTTTTTTTTTTTTTTGCATACACTCTTGCCCTACCATCCAAAATAATACATCATAGGGGCATTGCATCCCCCTTACACTTGAACTTTTACATAACTTTACAAATACTAATCTAATGACTCGAATTAAGATAATTGAAAAACTTGGAGTACTTTTAAAACATTTAGCACATATGGGGGTAATAAATGATGTTCTTCCCCATTACTCCATTACACTAGTACTTTACCCATGAGTCCCAATCGTCCCAAAACAATATGTACAAGGATATGACTCGACTTAGCAACCATGTAATCAACTAGATAATTAACTTGGGTTTAAACAAATGTTGTAACAATAATGCACTAAAAATGAGTGCATACAAGGTAGGCTAAGGCGATTTGGGTGTACATTTAAGTAGGGTGTAACAAATTCTTCCTTTAAGTAAAATGCTTAAAGGTCGAAACGAAAAGATAGGCTCTGAGGGGTGTACTAGGGGTATCGTGTACTAAGAATGAGTACAGCGCAAAGGGTGTGGGAGAATTACTTGACCAATGTAGCCAATGTAATTGTAACAAAAACACAGGTGTAAAACAATGGGTTAATCCTAATGCCTCTTATCATGTAGTAAATCTAACTACACGAATGTAGTCTCACTTGTGGCCTTGGAATGGTCCTAACGCAAGTTCTAGAATCTAAGTGCTACCGGTACACACATCATAGCATAAATGCTTTTCCTACCAATTCTAGGGGCGAACCTCACATATTTGGGGTGGAAAATTTTTTAGTGGTATGGTTTTTGTGCTAGTCATATAACTCCTATCCGTGAGACGCTCATTAAGATCAAAGTTTCACTCCTATATGTTGTAAAAAATTTTAAATTTGGCACTAAAATTACCCTAACAAGTATTTCTCTCAGTTTTATTACACATCTACCATTAAACAAACAAAAATCAAGCGCAATTGTATTCTCTAAAATCGTACTTTTACCCTCCCCTTACACTTAAGATGAACATTGTCCCCAATGTTCAAATAACAAGATGTAAAAGAAAAAAAAATAAAAGAATGAAATCAAATACTCCCCTGATTCGCTCGGTGGATAATGAAATTACACGGTTAGATCTTCCTCCAAGGTAATGTTGAAGTTCCATGACTAATGCATCGCCATAAGCTTGATTCCATAAACATCTCCTTGTCCAAAATAACCTGTTAAACCTGAGAAAACAAACACGAAAACCTGCATAACATCGGCGGGAAAAATCTATATATAAGGATATAATGCTTGTGGAATGATAACTTTGCAGATTCCTGGAGATTATAAGTTGGAGATTTTAATAAAAACTTTTTATGAAAACAAAACTTTCAAAAATTTCTGAAAATTAAATCTGACGCCGTCAGGTTATAAACCTTGACGCCGTCAGAAATGACCTGACAAAAATTTTCATTTTAAGTTTCCGGAAAATTTCTGGAAAAACCTTTACCTTACTTCCTGGAAATCCTGCAAAACATCATTATGACTCGATACAAGCATTTGACTCAAACACACACGAATATATATGTTAATTTATTATTATTACGATTCATGTTCATTTGTGTTCTAACAAACCGATTTAGATTTCCCTTACACTTATCTTTTGCAAAATACCTTTATATGTAGTTAAGACGAAGTTAAAAACAAAATAAAGCATTTTCACAATTTACTTTTGAACATGAATCAATAAGAATAAAAATTAAACACACATACGGAAAATAAAATCAAACAAACAAATAAATAAACACACAAAGCAAATAAAATAACAATCAAATGAGGCTAGCATGCGATAAATAAAATCAATGTAACAAATGTTTTAAGGCAAACAGATGCCTTCCCTAAATTATTACAGACCATATTGTTTTCAACACATACAACCAAATATCAAATTGTTCAAACATCAAAACATCAAATCACATCATCACTGGTGTGGGGGTCCTTGGCGATAGTCATAGCCAGGAGGAAGATGCCCGTGGTACCCATAAGGAGGGTAATCCTGCTCACGACCCGGGAAAGGGTCAATCTGCAGATGCGGGTCCAACTGATCACGTGTAGAAAGATGCTGCATCTGACGAACCGTGTGATCGTACATCCAGTCGAACCTCTCGTCCACCCTGGTCCTCCACGTATCAACCTGGCCCATCCAGGTCCCCTGGTGAGCCTGCCAGTCCCCCCTGCTCATGTGCCGGTAGTAATCAGCTGTACCGGCCTCATACCCCTCATGCTGCTGCTGCTGGGGCTCCTCCTCCTCCTCATCATCCTCATCATCATCATCCTCAGCTCCAACTGGGTGATACCACATAAAGGACCCGTCATGCATCTCCATGATCACCTCCATCTGCTTCAGGGACCTCTCCTTCACCGTCCTGCATTTATCACCACTCAAATACCTCATGACCTCGGGCCTGAGGACTCCATAAGACTGGGCCAGTCGGGTGATAAACATCCCTCCATAAATCCTGTCTCCTTCCCTCTCCCCAACTCCACCATGCATAAAGCTAGCAACCCAAAACGGGATGTTGCAGTAAACATCATTAGAGTAGATGGTGTACAGGTAGAAGAGATCAGAACCAGTGACATTGTGGTGAGAGCTGTGACGCCCTGTCAAACTGTAGGTGAGGCAACGATGAGTCAACCGAACCCTAGGATCCCTGATTTGGGATGCCACAGTGGTCGAGGTATACACCCCATCCCCAATAGTTTGCCAAAACATGGAGCATCTAAAATCATTCTTCATTGACTCCCCACGCAACAACCTCTGCATGAACCCTGCCTGCATGGTATCATGCTGATCGTACAACCCAAGTCTCCACCCAAACTCAGCAACAGAACACGTCCTTAGCTCACCCCCCAGCCTGAAATAGATCGTGGTACCGCCCACATCGGTCCTTGCCTCAGCCATGTCAAAATGAAAGGTGGCAAAGAACTCCCGTACCAATTCCTCATATACCGGCTCCTGAATTTTAAACAGTCTCTCCCACTGAGGGCCGGTAAACCCATCCGTCTGAAAACTTTGGAGAAAGGTCTGCTCAAGACCTACTCTCCTCAGAAAGCCCCAGTCAACCACGGCTCCATTCTCGACCTTGTGTAGCAGCAATTGTGCGTATTTTCTTGTAGCAGCGTCGTTGTCAAAGACGCCCCAACTGAGGACCGTATCCCCAAAGTTTTCTTGTTGAGATCGGGAAGAACTTCCTCGGCTGGGTCTTTGACGCTTACTCATTATCTGGAACAAAGCAGGAGGAACAAAAGTATTAATATGTGAATTAAAGATTTGGTGGCGCATCAGACAGGTCTGACGCCGTCACGCTTTGATAGGTGACGCCGTCAGATTCGACCAAGTTCAAATCCATAATTACGAGGGAAAAATCAATATTCAAACTTCAGGCTCAATAACCACACACCACTTTTTACAGAAAAATGGGTGATTGGATCACAGGTTATGGTTCAAATTCGTGGCCACCCTATTAGTGAATTAACCCATTTGATTGCTAACAATCACATGCTTTTAATCATTGCTAAAATAACACTAATTAAAAGACATTATGGTTCTAAGCATGAATCAACCCTAGGGTATCATGAGTAGAGGGTTTTCGAAATTGACAAATCCTATGAGTAATTGAAACGAAAAGAATGAATAAAAATTACTTACCACGTGGAAATTGATGACGAAAGTCGGTGAATTTGATCCTGGAAATTCGAAGGTGGGGTTGGAGAGGATATGGTTTGTGGGGTTTGTGATGAAAGTGATGGAATTAAAGTTATTATTGCTGTGCAGACGGGGTGACGGCGTCACGTTCAAATTCTGACGCCGTCATATTAGCGTATTTTGCTACTTTGTGCCAGTTTACAAATGAGCCCCTCGTACTTTAAGAGAGCAGCTAGTCAGGATCAATAATCCTGATAGCTAGTCTCGTTAACAAGTTCCTCCTGGGTCAAATGTTTTGTTACTGTCACGGGGTGTAGTAAAATGTTGAAAAGGGTCGGTTGACGTCTTATTCAGGTTCCAATTTTCATCAAGGCAAGTATTCAGGGAGTGAGAGGAACTTTCCCAGGGGGTTTTCGAAATGATGGTGTGCTTTAATTGAGTTCTTCTCACACCTGGCTTAAAGCCAAAAGATCGTTTCCTAGCTTCATGAAAGTTAGGGAGCGTGACAACCATGCTCCCCACGAAAATGCTACGATCTTGAGAGTTTTTCTCGCGAGAGGATCCAAATAGATAAGAGGGTTTTGAAAGTGAAGGCTCAGGGAGGGGGGTTTCATCATCCCATTCGTTGTATGGTTCATTAGGGACCGGGAGTTCAAAGATCTTCTCGATCTTTTTGTGTGAAGCTTCCTCCCTAATTTTCTCTTTTATTCTCGAGATGAATTTTTCTGCTAGTTCCATGAACATATCTTGGGTGTTTTTCAAGTGAGTTTCTAATTCCTTGATACGTCTCTCTTGGTTGTTCACGAAAGTTAACATTATCCCTTCAAATTCATCTTGTCGTGAGAATTGGTGAAACGTATGTTTACCAATTGTGTTCACGCACTCATCGGGATTTTCATCTGCCGTAGGTGTCTCAGCTTTCATTAAGCTCTCAACCTGCCTTTTTATGTTTTCGAACAGCTGTTCTTGGGTTGCACTCATGTAATTTAAAATCCCTTCTTCCGAGAACATTGAGTCATTCCATTCTTCCTCTTCGTATTGTGCTAAGTCCTCAATGACTTCCCAGCACTTATCGACACTGAGCCTGCTCAATCTCCCATTGGCGGCGTAATCTATGGCTCTTCTAGTTTAATGATTGACACCATCATAGAAGATTTGGATTTGTAGCCAAGCATCCATGCCATGGTGAGGGACCTTTCGGAGTAAGTCCTTGAATCGAGTCCATGCCTCGTAGAGAGTTTCGCCTTGACGTTGTTGGAACATCAAGATATCATTCCTTAGCTTGGTAGTTCTTCCCGGTGGGAAAAACTGAGCAAGGAAACGAGTGGTGAGATCATCCCAAGAGGTAATGGATCCTGCGGGTTGACGTTCTAGCCACTGACTAGCTTGGTCCCGCAAAGAGAATTGGAAGAGACGCAATCGGGTCGTCTCTCGAGTGGCAACATCAAGGTCTATAGAATCAACGATTTTGAGAAAGTCCTTGAGATGTTGATTAGGATCTTCAGAACGAAGTCCATGGAATGCGCATCCGCTTTGCACCAACCGGATGGTGTCGGATCGCAAGGGTGTGATATTGGCTCCTTGAGTGAGCTCAATGGTGTTTCGATAGCCATGGTGGCTAGGACGGGAATACTCTCCTAAAGTACGGGCTCTAGGAGGTGGTGGTGGTTGTTGTGGTGGTGGGTTGTGGGGGTTAAGGATATTACCATCTTCCATGATGTCGGATGGTATGGTTACGAACAAAGACACGAAGAAAATAGATAGACTAAAGAAAACCTAGAAAAATAAAACAAAAATCTCACTAGAAAGGAATCTAGTGAGTAGACCTAATAGAAATAAAAATTCAACCTAAACAATAACTATTCCCCGGCAGCGGCGCCAAAAACTTGATGCGTGGGTTTTGCAACCTTACAACAGGTTTTACCTCTCGAGGGATCTCAAGAGGCTTACAACCCCACCAGGCAGTGTACCTGACCGATGTAGTATAGTGTAGTGGTAAGTACGGGGGATTGATCGTTCTCCACAGGGAATAGTGTTCGTTAAGTATGAAAGACTACTCTAATTAGGTCTAAGGGTTGAGGAAGATTCTTTTTATGTTTTTATATTTTTATGAAAGCAAGTAAAATCTCGGTTTTGAAAGAGTGGGCGGAATTAGTTGCTAGTCAACTAACCCAAAATTACTACGGATGCAAATAAAATAAAATAACAAAAATGAAAATGTGGTGAGAAACTTATGTGTAGAGAAATGTGTTTACTTAGATTTCCTTACTCCCTAACTATCTTTTACCGGTTAATTAGTGTGTATTAGTCGCGTGGATGACGGGTGTATTCCTTAATACCATTCGTGGGGTGGCGTACGTACTTCCCCAACTCTACAAGCTCCTACTTCACTCCTATGTCGAGCCGGCTAGGAAGCTCCTAACATGGGATCACTAGAATTCGCTTGTGCATTAAATACAACCATAAAAACCTTTAGTACGCATTTGGTTCATGTTTCTTAAGACGTTCAAGCAAGTTACCGAATAGGAAGTTAGCCAGTTTTCTTAAGCCTAACATAGATAAACAATCATCCAATACAACTAATAACACACTAATAATCAATAATCAATAGCTAGGTTTCATTAGATCTAAGCAAACACAAGATAAATTTAGCCTAACATGTTAATCAAAAGACAAGAATAAGATAAAATCAAACAACACATAGACATATTGAATGATTAATTGATAACTTATCTTCAATGTAACATGGAAGATCTCAAGGCAAAAAGCCTTGAAAAAGAAGCTAAAATCGTCCTAGGGTTTTCTCCCAAAATTCCACACACTAAGCTCTCTCTTAATGACAAAAAATTAGAAAACTATATATAGATTTTTGGATCTGACGGCGTCACGTTATGGAGTGTGACGCCGTCACCTCGCCGCTTCTAGGGTTCCCGGATGACCTTCTTGACGCCGTCCCTCTTTAGCTCTTCCAAAATCCATTCTGGCTTATCAAGGCTTGACGCCGTCGAACCTTGAACGTGACGCCGTCCCCTTTTGATTTAAGCCGTGACGCCCTTGATCAAGTTAAAGCGTGACGCCGTCAGAATTCACATGGTATTTTCACTGGCTTATCATGAGTAAATTTCACGTCCACCTTTTCTTGCCAAGGCATGACGCCGTCTAGAGTAAATTGTGACGCCGTCAAAGGTAACTTTTAGCCGATTCTTGAGACTTTGTCGTTTTCTTCACTTTTATGCTCCAAAAACGTCCAAAATGCCTCCTTTTCCAGATTTCTCCTCAAAAGTACCTAAAATGACAAAAGGAACGATTTAGGGCAATATTTGATCAAATAAATACGATTTAGGGCTTAAATGACCCCTTAAAAGCGGTACACTTTTCGCTTCATCAAAATATAAAAATATGTAATGTTTATGTTCGACATTTAAAAATGCCACCGGGTTTTTGAAGGTGTAGTAGGGATCGAGTTTTAAAAAGAATGCAAAGGAAAGAAATAGAATTAAAGTGGTGTGGTGATTTGGGCTTGTGCAATTCGATTGGGTTGGGTGGAATTGATGGGCTAGGTGAGTTTTGTGGGCTGAACAGTATGGGTCCAATCGGTTTGTAGTTTAATGTTAGGATTAGTATTGGTGTTTGTAATAAATTTTAGTTAAATATATTTGGTGTAATGTAGTGTAAGTGATTTTGTATTAAACGTACTATAATAGATACGTTAGGTTTTTGTTGTGAGTACGATCGCTTGTTGTTGCTCGTGAGGATGTGTTGTTGCAACGGATGTGTTATCTCGTGTTTGTGTATACAATATATATATATATATATATATAGAATGCATTGATATTAATGACAATAATAGAAAAGTTTAAATTTCCCAGCAAAATTGGGCTTTATTAAATGACAATACAAGGTTATCACTAATCATTAAGATTAACTACAAGGGTTTTTCGTAGGATCTTACATTAGTTTTCGAGCTCATTGTACCCAATGGACCACAGTCGCCAACAATTGGCCGCGTAAGTTTTAATGATAATATACCACGTTGCACATAACCGATTCATTAATTTAATATATATTAGGTCTTCCCTAATTTTAGATTTATCTAAACATGTAGCAAACATCTAAACAATTTAATTCAAGTAATCTATCCGTGACTAATTATGCATGTATAGTCACGGATTCATGCATATCATATAGCAATTAGGTCACAAGATTCATAACACAACAATTGTTTAAAGACCTAGGGTTTCTAATTAATCACAATTAATTATGAAAAACACAAACCCTAATTAGGGTTTATGATCAAATCGACACCCCCCCCTAAATTAGGGTTAGGGTTTCGACTTATATTAAAAAAAACAAATTTTTAATAATTAAAACCCTAGAAAATAAAACATGTATATTCTAAACAATTTAAAGATACGTTTTTTTATTGTTTAAGTAATCAATTACATGTTATACATGGCTCGTGATGCTACTGTTGGAATTTGAAACTCATGACAATCATAAAACTCCATATTCAAAGTATACATAATAGCGGAAGCATGTAAACAATTAGTATAACACATAATAATTAACTTAAACATAAATAGAAAACGTACCCGATGCACTTCAATAAATCTTGAATATGATTTAAACTAGATCAATGAATAACCCCTTACCGTTTTGTTATTCGATCTCTTGATAACAACAATAGTGTGTTGTTACCTCGTTCTTGTACACACAAATTAAACTGTATTAAGGTTATGCAAGTAAAACACAAGATTAATTTTTTATTAACAAAAATCGATCCTATAACCCTTGGAGAGGGTATACGATCGGCAACCAAGAGGAAAGACCAAGAAAACTTTAGGGATAATTGTGTGCACAAAAGATTAGCCAAAACAATTACCCTAGGTTTGTTTATATAGTGTTTAAGAAACTTTGGGAACAAGTTAGGCAATGGGTTGCCCTAATACCCTTGTTCGGCCGATCCTAGCCCAAGGAGAGGGTTTCTAGATCTTTTCCTTGTTTCCTAATTACATACAAACACTCTTTCCTTATTTGCGTCTAACGGTCGTTAGTCATTTAACGGAAAACACTAACGGTCGTTAAGTTCTTGTGTTAATAATAAATATATAAAATACATTTATTATTATTCCTTAATACTCATTTGTAATGTGTGCAATCCCGAGGTCTCAGGTTCGATACTAGACATTTACATATTAATTGTTAACCACATTTCAACAATTTGTCGTATAGGGTTTAAGTAATTATGTTTTAACTCGGACAACCATGTTTTTGTGTTTACCTCAAATGATTATACACAAAACTAATTCGATCGGGTCTAAGTAATTATGTTTTAACTCGGACAACTACGTTTTTGTGTTTACCCTCAAATGATTATACACAAAACTAATTCGATCGGGTCTAAGTAATTATGTTTTAACTCGGACAACCATGTTTTTGTGTTTACCTCAAATGATTATACACAAAACTAATTCGATCGGGTCTAAGTAATTATGTTTTAACTCGGACAACTACGTTTTTGTGTTTACCATCAAACGATTATACACAAAAATAATTCGCTCTACAAAGCTTATTCAATCTATAAATTTATACTTAGCACATTACATCAACGCGCGAAAATACCATACTAGTTTATAGTTTATAGAAAACTTAAAAGAAACCATAATATTTGTACGTCACTTGGGTTGTGGATAAAAATGAGTCTATCATTATCTCATTTATTTTTAAGACTCTAGTTATAAATTACCACGTATTGGCCAAATAAGTACAAAAGCATATTACATTTTTTGTCCTTGTGATTATAACCAAATACCTATGTCAATCCCTCAACTTTTCTTTTGCTTTGGATAATCCTTATTCTGCAAGCACATAACACCCTTAGCTAGTCCCTATCTTTAACTACCGTTATATATACTTGTAACCCTTGACGTGCAAGTCTAGTGAGGGTAAAATAGTTTTTTATAATTTATTTATTTATTTTTTTATTTTTTTACAATTTTTGTTTGGCTAATTAAAAATAGAAAAAAATAAAAAACTTAATATTTCAATTAGCACATTACGTAATGTCTTTGCTTATTTCCTTTTGTAAAAACAACCCACATCATTTCATAAACTTCCATTAATATTAACTTTCATCAAAACTTGAAATAAGATAATCATCTGTAGTAATAAGATTACAACATTAAACAAACTGCATATATCCAAATAACAACCCAAAACTTAAAAGTAGGCATTCATTTAATCAACCTAAAATCGAATTATATCAAGAACATATGTCATCAAGATCTCAAATAATCTTCCAAGATCTACAATGAAACCTATTGATTTAGAAGCATGAACACATTATAATCTTATATCTCAATGCTAAAAGAGCAAGTATTCAAGTAAGACGGAATGAACATATCGGTTGACTTTATGACGACACTAAAGCGGTCTGAACTGTGGTTGGGTAGGGGCGACGACGGCAGATTCACGATGAATGCGTCAACGACATATTGTAGCTGTGGTAGCGATTATGTAGATGGTGATCGTGCTGGGTGGGATGAGGTGGTGATATTGTTGGTATAAATTTTTTTAATGGAAGTAATTGTCACACTTATATATTTGATTGGCACACTTAATGTACAAACAGTTAAAACAGTTTATATTTACAGTATAACTGCTTAATGCACGTTTTAGAGTGTCCCAATTAAATATGAAAGTGTACAAATCACCTCAATTTTTTTAACAGATGCGAAAAAGAAAAAAAAAAGTGTAAATGTAATTTAAATGGAGAAAATGAGTTTTTGTATATTTTATACTCATGTGACTGTTCATGAAATGTTTTAAGGAGCACATTTAACGGTTGCAAGGGATAGAGAATAATGATGTTACGTATTATCAAAATCAAGATTATTTATGCATAAAACGAGTTATGGGACTAACTGATGATTTGAGTATAACTATAGGGTGAACGGTGTAATTTACTCTATGTATAAAACGCACATGCATGTTTCTTTGTTGGATTAGTAAATGGAAATATATTTAATGAGCTGGTGGTGTAGTACTTCGGAGTACGTTCAGGGACTAAGCTGGTGCATCCAAGCGAATAACTATCATTAAATTCTGGGGCAGCATTAATATCTAAGAAGTCCACGAAAGCATTACTTTCGTAGTTGAGGGACTAAGCTGGTGCATCCACCTGAATAACTATCATTAAAGTCTGGGTATTGCGGAGTAATATCTAAGAAATCCACGAAAGCATTACTTCGTAGCAGGCCCAGCGCTGGAACCGGGCTGGAAGCGGGCGACGGCCCAAGTCATCAAAATTTTCAAGAATCAAAGTTCTGAGTTCTATATATGGTAAAATATTAAGTTACAACTGTAGTTCAGGTTGAATAAGAATAAATATGTAGAGAAAGGAGCAAAGAGACACTGAAAGAAGGAAGAGATGAACTTCTTTAATCTGAATTTTTAGTCTGAATTTTTATTTATTACAACTTTTTCTTCCTGCCACAAACTAAACACTACTTTTTTCTATAAGGCTAATTTAGGTGTTGCATTTATACACTTCTTTAATTCAACGTTGCTATCGACATACATTTTTCGATATTTTAAGTTTTGTCTTGCAAATAATATAAGTGAGTAATGGTTATAAATTATAATTAGTTAATCTTTTTGATTTATGACAGTTAAAATATTTTTTTATTGTTTTACATAGTTATAATACACTCATTTTGAGTGCATAGATGTAAAATTTTACTCATGTGAATGTTCATTTGTAACTTTAAAACAAAAGTAATCTCCAATAATATTAAATTTTATAAACTGATCGAATAGATAAACTTATAATCTTGAATAGCCAAAATCCAAACAAACAAACATCAAAATTAACAGAACTGAATAAAATAACAAAAATAAGCTAATATATGTACATTGATCTATATATATGAGCGATTTTCATAAATTAAGCCATGTCACGGACAACTCGTGGTATATTGTGCTACAACCGATCAAACTTTTAGATTCGCAAGCGAGACCTACCCTATAGGTAAAAAAGTTTAATGGCTATTGCGGATAATGTCGTGTTTGTATTTAGAATGGGCATTATTTAGTTGGCTCGCCCAGGCATCATAAAACTTAGGAGTGGCCCTGCTTCGTAGTTGCGCGTACGACCCACACTATGCGTACAGTTAGAAAATGCATGACTTTTCGAACCTCTTTTATATAATAATTTTATCTGTCATATATTTATTGTCAATTTTTAAATACAAAGAGTTTTAATACATCTCATTAATTTTATTTTTTATCAATCAAATATCATTTCTATCCATCAAAATGTATTTTCATTAGTTAAATTATAAAGTGAACACATATTTTAAGACATCTTAAAATAACAACGTGAACAATTATTATGAACTGTGGTTAGATAGGGGCAGCAACGACAGATTCACGATGAAGGCGGCAACGACGTATTCATGACGAGGGTGCAATGACATATCCGAGCTTGTTACTATTATAATTGTGAATGATCGATATTTTCTATTTAAAAGTCCTACTGTTGGTGGTGTGCGGACTGTAGAGTACATGAATCACGATTTAACTGAATTCATGACAACATTGATAGGAATTTCGCTGTCTTTGATAAATTACGTGTCGTTTTTATAGGTAGACGTAACAACCACGAAATTCACGATAGTAACAACCATGGTAGTCTAGTAGTTCTTTCAACCACAAACAGTTTTATTGGCATTCTTGCACGAAAATATTCCCCGTCTAATGATGGAAGATATGATAAATAATGAGAGGAGAGAAAGATGGAAGGTCGACAACCAACAACTAAATTATTCCATTCAGAATTCTCAACAAATTATTCCAAATATTGAACTTTGTTTGTTAGTTTATCTGATTTTTTGCATTGTATTTTTTAAACAAATTTGGGCAATTTGGAACCAATGAATGATCGTTTATTTATATTTACGTTTTGCTTTTAAAAGTTGCTGGTTTAAACGTATAACAAGTGCAAATGCATAAAGAGTAAAATGCAGAAATGGTCCCTGTGGTTTGCCCCGATTGCAGGTTTAGTCCCTGTGGTTTTGAAAGTGCAGGCGGCCTCCCTGTGGGGAAACTTTGGTTCCGTTTTGGTCCCTGGACGTGCAATTTTGAGCAAACAACAGGGACCATTTTTGCAATTTTGAGCAAACCACAGGGACCAAACCTGCAATCGGGGCAAAACCACAGGGAGGCCGCCTGCACTTTCAAAACCACAAGGACTAAACCTGCATTTTGGGCAAACCACAGGGACCATTTCTGCATTTCACTCATGCATAAATGTTTGAATTTTAGCGTTTTGGAGCATTTTTCTGCTTTTAAAACAATATGGACAGTAGGTACACGATAAACTTTTTTTTTCTAAAAATTCCGGTTCCTATGCGAGTATACCCATAGCACCGGACACGAAACGCCAATTATGTTCAGTTCTCGGTTCCCATTTTCCCCTAATTTTGGTTCTTGAATTCGTCGGTTTGGGTCGGTTCCAAGTCTTTAAGCATGTTGGACACAAATCAAAATGAAATGTAAGTACAATATCTGTATGTCACTTGTGTTGTGGATAAAATGAGTCTATCATTATCTCATTAATTTTTAAGAGCTCTAGTTATAAATTATTGGCCAAATAAATATAAAAGCATATTACATTTTTTGTCCTTGTGATTATAACTAAATACCTATGTCAATCCTTCAACTTTTCTTTTGCTTTGGATAATCCTTATTTTGCAAGCACGTAACACCATTAGTCCCTATCTTTAACAACCGTTATATATACTTGTTAAAACCCTGGACGTGCAAATCTCGTGAGGGTAAATTTTTTTCGTGAGGGTAAATTTTTTTTTTTTTTTTTTTTTTAATTTAACCTTATCATTTTTGTTTGGCCAATTAAACAATAAAAAACGAAAAAAAAAAACACTTAAAATTTCAATTAGCACAACATGTAATGACTTTTTATTCTGTCTTTGCTTATTTCCTTTTATAGAACCAACTCTCATCATTTCATAAACTTCCATTAATATTAAGTTTCATCTAAACTTGAAATAAGATAATCATCTCTAGTAATAAGATACAACATTAAACAAACTGCATATATCCAAATAACAACCCCAAACTTAAAAGTAGGCATTCATTTAATCAACCGAAAATCAAATTAAATCAAGAACATATTCCAAGATCTCAATACAACAGTGAAACCTATTGATTTAGAAGCATGAACATATTATAATCTTATATCACAAATGCTAAAAGAACAAGTATTCAAGTAAAAAGGAATGAACAGATCGGTTGACTTTACGACGACACTAGGGCGGTCTGAACTGTGGTTGGAAAGGGGCGGCAACGACAGATTCATGATGAAGGCGGCAACGACATTTTTATAACCAGGGTGCAATGACATATCCGAGCTTGTTACTATTTATTATAATTGTGAATGATCGATATTTTCTATTTAAAAGTCCTACTGTTGGTGGTGTGCGGACTGTAGAATACATGAATCACGATTTAACTGAATTCATGAAAACATTGATAGGAATTTCACTGTCTTTGACAAATTACGTGTCGTTTTTATAGGTGCAGGTAACAACCACGAAATTCACGATAGTAGCAACCAAGGTAGTCTAGTAGTTCTTTCAACCACAAACGGTTTTTATTGGCATTCATGCACGAAAATATTCCCCGTCTAATTATAAAAGATATGATAAATAATGAGAGGAGAGAAAGATGGAAGGTCGACAACCAACAACTAAATTATTCCATTCAAAGTTCTGGACAAATTATTCCAAATATTGAACTTTGTTTGTTAGTTTATCTGATTTTTTGCATTGTATTTTTTAAACAAATTTAGGCAATTTGGAACCAATGAATGATCGTTTATTTATATTTACATTTTGGTCTTTAAAGGTTGCTGGTTTAAACGTAAATAGGTGGAAATGCATAAATGTTTGATTTTTAGCGTTTTGGTGCATTTTTCTGCTGTTACAACAATATGGACAGTAGGTACATGAACTTTGTTTTTTTTATTTTTAAATTCCGGTTTATATGCGAGTATACCCATAGCACCGGACACGAAACGCCAATTATGTTCGGTTCTCAGTTCCCATTTTTCCCTAATTTTGGTTCTTAAATCCGTATGTAGGGTGTGAATACATTTTGAATTATTTGTTAATGATTAATTAGTTTCTTTGTTTTTAAGGGAATTTTCTTCACTCAAATCAATCTCATATCAACATACAGCCATCGCCTTCTTCCAAAGCAGAGTCGTATAGACACTGAATTCAACAAAATTGTTAAATATATAATAAAATTGAATTGGCTGGGGGAAAATGCGGATGTAAGTATCTATTTGGTGATATCCAACTCGTGATCATTGTTGTTAACATTGTAATTCTCACAATGTTATTGTCTTATGGTAGGTACGCATATGGTAGTTCAATCGTGTTACATGGATCATATCATCATCATTTTTAAACAACAACTGATGGTAAGTATTTAGTGTCTTATTCTTTTATGTTTCAAAAACAATATCTGAAAATTTAGTATTTATTATATAAACTCTGCCTAATTCAAAAGCTAACAAAGTTTATGTGACCACGCATTTTAATGGTTCGCCACGGTAGTGTCACTTGTAAATTTTAATTCATAATCCGTGTCTACTGTATCAAACATTGGTTATTTTTAAAAGCTTTGTAAATGGAATTGTAAAATTCTGATGGGCCTAGAAGATAATAAAAAAAGGAGGTCGTTTTTTTTATTTTACCACCAACTTAAAATCATAACCAATCTTCTGACACTACAAAATTTGTGAGATTTACTCACTAAAACTTTTGCCTACTAAAATCTATAAAAGTAACAACTCATAAAACTTTTACCCACTAAAACCTATAAAAGACACCAAATAAAATAAATAATAAAACCAAAATAAAAATAATGTTATCCAAATCAAATTTGTCAAAAATTTAAAAACCGGATCTCACCAAAACACACACACTCCACCGCGTTATCGTCAAAACCCTAACTCCAGAACCACCGTCGTTATCCACAACCACCATAATTTTGCCAATCGAAACCCTAACTCCGTCGTCAACCTAATCATCTCCAACGTCGTTATCGACATCTGTCTCTATCTGGTCTTCAATCCACCACCGAAACCCTAACTCCGGCACCGTCGTCACCATCTCTATCTCTATTTGGTCGTCGATCAAAACCCTAACTCCGGCACCGTCGTCACCGTTATCAAGTTAGGCATAATACAATTGAATATGTGTTGTTTACATATTATTTTGAATTTTTGTGCTGATTATGTGCTTATTAATAGCTGAATTATTAAGAAATTTTATGTGCTTATTAATAGTTATGTTGTTTACAGCTGATTATATGCTTATTAATAGATGAATTAGTAATAATCCAGATGTTAATTTGCATTTATATTGGCTGATTATATGCATAGAATTTAGGTAATTTTAGGATTTTGTGCGTTGCGGATAGATGCTGTTATCTGGTTATTTGTGGATGAATGCGAATACGGCTTGTTATTCGTATTTGTAAACGAATTGAACATACATGCATGAGGCTTGTTATCCGTGTTTTTTTTGTGTTTGTTTAAGTTTAACGAATGTAGTTGATATGTTGTAACGAATCATACGAACATGAATGCGGCTTGTTATTCGTGTTTATTGCGATCTTTTAAGTTTAACTTAAATAATATAGTCGATTTTGGCTGTAACGAATTGAACAAGCTTGAATGCGGCTTGCTGTGTTCGTTTAAGCTTAATAATGAAAAAGAATGAACTAATGAATTTTACGGATTAAGTAAAACATGAATGCAATTTGTCTGTGTCGGTTACATTTAATATTTACAGCAACTGTTAGTTTATAACGATGCCAGATAACTGAACATTGAATACCTTATTGTTGTTTCACGAAGCAACTATTCCGTTGTTCCAGAGACAAATGCTCCGTTTTGCAAATAGAGCATGGTGAAACAACAAAGAGAGGGAAGTCAAAGGTAGCGGGACTTAGTGACCCGAGCCTTGGGACAATGGATTGGTAGATGAACTGCGAGACTTGCACATCTAATATGGCTGACTGTCTCGGTTATTTTGGATACCTTGAGCTTGCCAAACCGATTTTTCGTATTGGATTTATGAAGACGGTGCTCAGTATAATGCGATGATTCATTTTGGACACCTTGAGCCTACATTCTGGTATATTTATTCTATGGTTAGATAGTATCGAGTCTTTTACTGGTGTTGACTGTTTAAGGGGCACGATGTTAAATGTGGCGTTGTGGTTGATTGAAACGTATTCTGTTACATCCTTTGATAGCTGTTTTGTAGATTTGTTGCAAGTGTAAATAGATTTTTGCTTTCTAATTATGAATATATTTATCTTAGTTTTGTACTCTCCCATATAAATACTTTTCTAGATAAAGCAATGAGCGCTACATGACTATTTCTGGCATCGTTCGCACTAATTAAGAAATCTACTAAAGAAATTGATGTTCGTAACATATTTGGTCTTTTATTCTTTTTAAAAGCCAATTTTTTTTGGCACCGTGTGAATGTTAAGAAATAATATAGCTTCTTAAGTTCAATTTTTATCTATGGAATATGTGCATTCTCTTTGGTACTATCTAAGCTCCGCTTATGTGCGTGTCTTGCACATAACAAAACTTATTAACTGGCTCCTCACATTTTTTATGTAGCGTACTTACTTTTTTTTTGTAGTGACTAATAAGTATCTACTTGTTGGAATTATATAACATAACTAATCATAAATATAAACAGTAAACATCAAGTACACATGCGGAAGCGTTTAGAACATATAACATGTAAATTAATTAACCAAACATAAAAGTATGCGTACCTTTTGATTCTAGCAAAACAAAAATCAATTCTACAATTAATCAACAAGAACCCTAATTAGGGTTTATAAGTGGATAAATGAATTACCCCTTACCGTTTTGTAATTCAATCGAAGATACAAAAAATAATGTGTTAGTACCACGTTCTTGTACACACGTACTATAACAAATTAAAGTTATGCTAGTAAAGATAACACAAATAAAACCAAACAATTTGTTTTAGATCAAAAAATCGATCGATCCCTTGTTAGGGTGTTTGTACGATCGGACAAGAACAAAAAGGAGAAGAGAAAACAAAGTTAGGGTTATGTGTGTGCGCACAAGAGTTCCAAAACAATAACCCTTGCCTTTGTTTATATAGTGTGAGAAATCTGGGAGTCCAAGTTAGGTTTGGGTTGGGTTTCCCCTCCCCATAACCGATCGGCAATCACCCTCTTAGGGTATTCCGGAACCTTCTTGACTTACCAATTATTCACACATAATTCTTTCCTTTTATTAGTTAACGGTCGTTAGTCAATATCCGTTAATTAATAACGATCGTTATGTATTTGTGTAATAAATAATTAAATACAACAATTTATATATAATTATTATTCTTTAATTCTCATACGTAAAGTGTGCAATCCCTTGGTCTCGAGTTCCATCCTAACATACGACTACCAAATTATGTCCATAAAACTAACAGCTCCCACTTGGACATATTTTAATAGTGTAATCATATCGGTTAGCGTCTAGCAACACTTCGATGCCTCTAGTACAACTCGAGTGAGATCTCCTGGAAAAAACCTTTAACGATTCATTATTATTATTATTATCCTTTTGTTACTAATACAATGTTAATTAAAGTTATGGATCTAAGTCATTCTTTATTCAACTATTCTGTTTTTCGTTGTTTGTGATTGATCAAGATTACCAAATCTTTTGAACATATTCAGGGGAGATCTTGGGCGTGGCCACGCAAACATCTTGTCAACCCTACGAGGGGCCCAGTAGTATTAAACTCTAATGTAAATTTGAAGGAACAAATTATATCTTGACTACAATCAAAACCCACGAACTTTGTAACACTTCTGAAAACAATCCTTATGACTACCAGTTACGTATAGCGTTAAATTGTTCCGCAGAAATGCACTACATTCATGACAGTTATCTGGTATCTCAAGTCTGAGGATAACTATTCATGATTTACTTAATAACAATATCCATAAAGTAAAATCATGTAGTTTGGGATAAGTCATATATTCAATTCATTGAATATCATGTGAATTTGGTATGTCAACGCATCAATATACTTTCAAGTATATTATACCTAAACTCATATTTGTCTTAGTTTAATAATATTCCCATATCATTAATTGAAAACGGACGATTTAGAATAAATAAATTATTCATGGATTAAACATGTAAATGTAGGACACAATAATTAAAGAATGAAAAATAAACATAACAAATACTTTATTTCATTAAAGATAATAATTGTTTACAATATCCTTTATCCAAATACTAATCACAGTCATGCATGAAACTACTAGTTAACGAAGTCCAATACCATCGGCAAGTTCAGTAAGCTTTTCTTTAGGTAAAGCCTTAGTGAAAGGATCAACTAAGTTTTCATCTGTGTGAACTTTCAAGAGATTAATTTCACCTAGGCTGACTTGTTGTCGAACATAGTGATATTTCCATAGAAAATGTCTGGTGCCCTTCATGATTCCAGATTCATTGGCAAATATGATTGCAGCAGAATTGTCACAATACATATTAATAGGTGATTCAATTGAAGGCATAACACCAAGCCCTGAAATGAATTTCCTAATCCAAACAGCCTCCATAGAAGCGTCTGAAGCAGCTATGTATTCAGCTTCTGTCGTAGACATCGCAATTGTACTCTACTTCTTGCTCTTCCAGTCTACTGCTCCTCCATTTATAACAAAGACATAACACGTCTCAGACTTCGCATCATCTTTGTCACATTTCCAGGATGCATCACAAAAACCTGTAACATCAAGTTCTGCATCTGGATTTCCACCATACACTAGATACATATCTTTTGTATTTCGTAAATACTTGAGAATATGTTTAACAGCAATCCAATGACGATCACCTGGATTCTGTTGAAATTGACCGGTGATATTTTGAGCATACGCCACATATGGCCTTGTGCATCTCACCGCATACATAATAGATCCTACAGCCGAAGCATAAAGAACTTTACTCATGCGTGCCACCTTTGCAGGTGTTGAAGCACATAACTCACTACTTAAGCCAAGTTTTACTTCAATTGGCAAATAAACTTTCTTGGAATTTTTCATATTGAATCTCTTCAATATTTATTAGTGTAAGCACTTTAACTTCATCCAATTAACCGCCGTGATCCAATCCCTGTAGATCTTGATTCCTAGAATGTATGCAGCTTCCCCTAAATATTTCATAGAAAAACACTTTCCAAGATATGCCTTAACCTTTTGCAAACTTGGAATGTCTTTTCCCATAATTAATATGTCATCGACATATAGGATAAGAAAAATTACATCACTCCCACTAGCTTTGTGATATACACATGGCTTATCAAGATTCTGAGTAAATCTAAACCTTTTGATTTCTGCATCAAATCTCTTATTCCATTGTCATGATGCTTGCTTCAATCCATAAATGGATCTTTGAAGTTTGCATACACTGTTTGGAAATTGTGGATTGACAAACCCCTCAGGTTGCGCTATATAGATGTCTTCATCTAGGCGACCAGTTAAGAAGGCGGTTTTGACATCCATTTGCCAAATCTCATCATCATAGTACGCTGCTATAGCTATGAGAATCCTAATAGCTCTAATGTCTGCTATAGGAGAAAAAGTCTCCTCGTAATCAACCCCAAAAGTTTGAGTAAAACCTTTAGCTACCAGACGAGCCTTATAGGTGTGTACATTGCCATCCATGTCAGTTTTCTTCTTGAAGAGCCACTTACTTCCAACGACTTTAGCATTGGGAGGAAGGTCTACTTCAATCCAGACTTCGTTATCATTCATGGATTGCATTTCCCCATTGTTGGGAATGCTTAAAGTAACGATCATTATCAAATCAATGAGTCTTGTAATATGGTCATGTAATAGCTTGTTAGAATCGTAAAAATATAGTCTACATGATAGTAGAAATGTGCCGTCTAGTTTAGTCTTAGTATTTACGTTAATGTTGAATTAGTGAAATATGTAAAGACGGCACACTTCCCTATTCTCATTATATGGGAGACTCTATATATATGTGTAAACCTCTCATTTGAGAGGTGTGGATTGTTTTATGGAATGTGAAATTCTCTCATTTTCTTCCCTAGCACTTTCTCTCTCTAAACATAATCTTTCTCTATCTAGTATTGAATATATGCGTGATTTGATCTAAAAAGGGTATCTTACAAGTGGTATCAAGAGCCAAACAATGATCTAGGGGTGTGTTTTTTAGAATTTCGTTACCGTGTTTTATTATCAGATCCTTCGAGTTAGGAGGCTAATTCTCGAGTAAGACTTAAAATCCTTCGAGTTAGAATGTTAAACTCCGAGTAAGGCCTTGAAAACTTCGAGCAAGAGGTTTTTTCTCCGAGTTAGGAACTAAAAACTTCGAGCAAGAGGTTATTTTTCCGAGTTAGTTCTAAAAACTTCAAGCAAGAGGTTATGTTTTCCGAGTTAGGTTAATTCTCTTCGAGTTAGAATAGTATTAGTGAGTAAGGATTCTAATACTTCGAGTTAGCTTCAAAACCTTTGAGTTAGGCAGAAACTTCGAGTAAGCCAAGAACCTCCGAGTAAGGAAGGAACTTCGAGTTTGCAGCTAAAAATATTTCAAGTAAACAAGAATTCCGAGTAAGGTTTAAACTTTGAGTTAGCAGAACTTCGAGCAAGGATATTTTGAAAAACTTCGAGCAAGACAAAGGACTTCGAGTAAGGATACTGAATTTTCGAGTAAGGAAATTATTGTCGAGTTAGAATAGAAAAACTCCGAGTTAGGAGGATCTTTTGGAATTTTTCCGAGTAACGATTCTTAATAAAAACATTTCGAGTAAGGTAAAACTTTCGAGTAAGGAAGTATATTTGTGAGTAAGTTGGTTTTATTCGAGTAACAATCCTTCAACTTAGCAAATGCCGAGTAAGCAACTTTTCTCCTAGTAAGCAACTTTTGGCGGGAAAATTTGAGTAAAATTTAATTTTTAGGAGTGACTAAACGTTCAATTTTTACGCAAAATTCAAATTTTGGTATAACGGTGAAAATTTTGGCCAAAAATTCAAATTTTTAGGTCAAAATTCAAATTTTTACGGTGAAATTTGGCGTCAAAATCTTTAAAACTCAAAATTTTCTAGTAACATTACAATTGCATTTTATAGTGTATTTCAAATTCTGGGAGAGAAATTTTTCAAATTCAATTTTTTGAGGGAAATAAGAAAACACTATTTCGACCTTGAGTGTGACATATCAACTTTACACATTTTAGTTTGATTCTTCCGATTCCATCGCAACAATCACGGGGGAGAGAAAATGTATCAATCAAGGTCGCAAATGAATGAACAGATGTCACAAATATCCAAACCTTAACCAACAACTAATACAACTCCTATATCGTTGAAACGATCCAAGATCAACTTTATCACATATCAGAATTAAATTGAAATGGAATCAAGTTCAAAAGAGAGTGATACGCAAGAGCTATTAATGCAAGAAAAAGAGGGAGAAACGAAAGAGAAATGCGTGTCATGTTTTAGATTACTTCGTTCACACTTTAGGGTCCTCTCAAACAAAGACTTAGCAGGAACTCGTACCGAGAATGGATTTAAACGGGCATTTCCATTACCCTTTGGAGAAGATGTTGAGATGTTCACAAAAACTATGTTCCTCAACGTGGAATAACTGGAGAAGCAACTTGAAAACGAAGAATTTCACGAGAATGGATCCACGGTCGTCTTTAAAGTGCTCAAGGAACAGTTTCAGCAGTTCATCGATTCCTGGTTCTCTTCGGATTATGACAGTGTAATGGCACGCAAGTATTTTTTAGAATACACTCGAATCGAGGTTCAAACTTTCAAAGACATATTGATCCAACAAATGGACTCAATTGAGAAGTCAATTGCTAAGAGAGTATGACAGAATGATGAATGAAAGGAAGTTGCAGACTCAAGAGGAACAGCTTAATGAGGTTAAAGAAATGGGTGCTAGTTTGGTTGTTACGAAAAGCAGTGGGACAGAATCAGAACAACAAGAAGAAAAACGCATATCAGGGAATGATACTGATGCTGAAAGTGCATATATCAGACCCATTTATGACACAGAGCCTATGGCTGAGGTACCAAATTATAACATTTTTTATGTCAATGATATGATTTCTTCATCTTCTGAAATACAGCATTCTAAGCAACCTCAATTCATTAATGTAGGAGAGGTTGAACAGAATGTTGAACAATTTCACGACAAATGTCCTTCACATGTTTCATTAATTGAAAACAAAAAAACTGAACTGTCAAAACAAACTCTCGAGTCTGAAAAATCTTTGACATCGGTGCTTAAAGGAAAAGAAAAAGTTTTTGAGGAAAACTATGATAATGCCAAAATCAAGTTTGATTTTGAAAAACTTGAAACAAAAAAATATTGAGTTGGAACATACTGTGGCATCATTACAAAATGAAAATGAGCATTTGAAACAGATTTACAAAAACCTGTTTGATTCAATCAAACGTTCACGAGTTTAGACACAAAACTCAAACAAGAAACAAAAAGAGACTGAAGATTTGAAGTCTCAATTGTCTGAATTCGCTGATAAAAAGTTTGAAAATCTTTTGCAAAAGATTGAATCAATGAAAATGAAAAAGGTTGAGTCTCAAATCACAAAAGTTTCCTTTCCAAATACCCTGTTCAATTCTAGTACTCCAGATTTTGAAAAGGAAACGGGGGAGAAAATGTATCTTTTTGAAAATGAAAATCATGTGCTTCAAACAAAAGTGGTTGAGCTTGAAACGCTTTTAGCTCAACAAACAAACGATTTTGAGGATGTCAAAACTGACTTTTTCAACAAAACGACCAGATTCGAAAATTATTTTGAAAGACTTGAAAAAGAAAATGTTGAGTTCGAACGAATATTAGCTCGTAAAACGGATGATTCTAAAGCCGAAAAAGATCAACTTTTGAAACAAATTGCCTCTTTAGAAACAAAACTGGCATCCCAAGATTATCTTTCTCTTTAAAAAGAATACAGTGATTTGAGAACTTCATACAATGCTTTAAAAGTGAAGTTTGATTCTCTTAACCGATCAAAGGGAACAGCTCCTATTTCAACTTTTTCAACAACATAAGTGAGTGTTTCGAAGAAGGTTTACACGGGTGAATCTTCAAAACCATTTTCGAAAAAGGTTTCCCAGTTTACAACCTATTCTTTGCAAAAAGGAAGGAAGTTTTCGAAGAAACCAAGTTTTTCTGAAACACTTACTTCTCAAAAGTTTTCAAATACAAATGCTTCAAAAGAAAAGACTCAAGCTTTTGAAACTCCACACTCTCGTTTTACGCCGGTAAAGCAAGTGTGGAGACCAAAGCAAAGTCGTTCAAAACCTTTCAAATATTCAATATCAGAATTACTTTCGCTGCAACATAAGAATGACTCTACTTTGAACATTCCAAATACCAGAAGGTTTCCATTTATCACAAAAACAAATCTTCAAAGAGAACCCATGAGGTTCAACTCTAGATGGAATTCTTCTTCTTCAGATTTTAAAACTCCAAAAGAAACACCGGGTTTCTCAAACAATTTTCAACAGAAAAAGAGTTTTAAATCTCCATTGATTCCACGAGTGTTATTTTAAAATGAAACACTGGTTTTCAGTCCTCGTTGGAATTCAGCATCTTTAAATCAGATTGAGACAACTTACAAATGGATTTCAAAATTTAGTAAACCCGTTAGCGCCGTGCTTAAATGGGTTCCCAAGGTTGTTGTCTAATCTAAACTTTTGATGACTTCTTAGTACTTCAGCTAAGGACTCGGACTTCAACATAATGATTTGTGCACACATTACAGTGTACAACTCAGGTTTCAAAGAAAGGAAAGTGTCTTGCTAAACCATTCATTAAAACTAGGCGTGCACTTATCCTAAAAACAATATGCAAATTCTTCTCTGGCTTGAGATATTTTAGAAAAAACTTTCAAAATCTTTAAGCTCAAGTCAAAGAAAGGACCCTGTTGTACGTTTTGGTGCAACAGTCCTAACAGAAAAGAAGTTTTTACACTAAGTTTATCAAAAAACTTCTTAATCTTGAGCAAAATTTAATCAAAATTTTTCAAAAGGTTTTTCAAAACTTTTCAAAATTTTGCTCAAGATTTTCTAATCTATACTCCCCAATTCGCTCCAAAGTTTAAAAAAAATGTCAAAACGCATGCTAGTTTTGAGGGGGAGTATTTCAGTGTATAACGTGTTTTAGTTACCTTGAAGCAAAATTCATTCAAGAATTTTTCAAACTGAAATTTCTAAATCTTTCAGAATTTTGCTTCAAGAAGACTCCTTCCCTGAAACTTTAAAATGTTTAAAATTCTCAAAGCAAATGCGAGTTTTGAGGGGGAGTATTTACAAAACAAAAATTGTTCCGTCAAAATTATGCTTAATGGCTTGTGCACACATAACAGTACATAACCCGTTCTTGTAAAGAAAGGACCCTGTGGTACGCTTCAGTGCCACAATCCTAATATAAGGAGCGAAAATTCTTACTTTTGAGTAGAATTAACCAAAAATTTTCAAAGTTTTTCAAAATTCTGCTAAAAAGAACAAGTATTCTCTTGTTAAGGGGGAGTACTTGAAAACAAAATCTTTGTTCTAAACAACAAAAGTTCTTGAAATTCTTCACGTAAACCTTAAAAAGCATATTTTAATCAAAAGTTTAACAAAAACAACATGAATATGCTATTTTTGAGGGGGATAATGAATATGTGATTAAAATATGGTAATTCAAAATTGAAATCTCGCATGAGCTTGACTCAGAATTGTACCCTCGAATTGACGATATCAAAAGCCAGTAATCGAAAAGACTTGTCCTGGACGGGTAATAATTTCAAGCCGGTTTATCTGGTGATGTAAACGTGTCTCGCAAAAGACTTGTCTGAGTAGAATGTACCAATTTCAAGAGATTTTCTTTGAATATGATCTGGACGGGTAATAATTTAAAGCTAGTTTTACTAGTGATGTAAACGTGTCTCGCAACGATTATGTTCAATGAAAATCAATCAATTCTAAAAGTGCTGATTCTACCCGACGTGTGCAAATTTACTTTAAACACTTATGAGCACATGTTAAGGGGGAGCATTTCTGAAAATACAAGACTCTCAAAGTGTTAACAAAACATGTTTTTACAATCATAAACACTTTGGGAGATTTTCAAATAATTGGTTTATGGCAACAATAGGATAGTCATGGAGATATAAGGTGACTAAGGTTAGGAAACCGTCCTATGATCTGCCAGAGCCGGAGGGATCTACCCAAGGACGAATACCAATAGATCAGAACTAGTAAGTCCTAGGTATGATGAAAAAAGGAGTAAAGAAATGAAAGGAGAAAGAAGGGGTTGAAGAATTAAAAAGAAAAGTAAAGAAAAGGGTGAAAAGAAATTGCCCTCCATTTGATCAACCTTAGGGAACACACCGGGTTCAATACATATGCTACTAGTTGTTACTACGGTAACACCGGTATTGAAGATTAAGCCATCATGGACCCACTGACGCACTGCACTAAACCTTCTAGCCACTCAGGAGTCTCTCAAAAGACACTTGTTTCATTTCTCACGGAGAACCCTTCATTATCTATCGACCTCCCACTCTGAGATGTGTTGATATTGAAAAGGAGGCAATCTGCTCCATGCCTCCGACGACTAAAAACCAGTTAGCACTTTATCGAGTCTAGAGCCACGAGATAAATTAAAGATCTCATAGGAACACTTGGCATTTCTACACTGGTTGTTCAGCAAAAAGGAACACCAGTTTTAAATTATAAGAGTGTCCGACGCAGGTCTTAGTAATCTAGCGAGAACATTCATGAGAGAATTCACATATTGTGATTCTCAGTGATTGAATGGAAATCCTGCCAGGGTCAACATCAAACAGCCCTGACAGTAGGTCACTTTGGTAATCCCTTGTGGGTTACGCTTAGTGTTCGAGGTGGTTCCAAACGGTCTACAGTCGTGGAGTGATACTTCAGTATACTTCAGCGGCTCACTGAATCGTTGATACACTTCGGTGTATCTGTGTTAGCTCTTTCGGGGGCATCCGGTTCAGAATGGCCTTTGGGTAGGATTAGAGAAAGTCTTCACACTATGTTGTTGATGATCTCGAAGTCCGAATCTTTAAGTGCCGAATGATTTATTGCTAAATGTTTACCTGCAGGAAATCATGAAGACCAGGAGTTCCACCACCACCATTTTCATCATGCTCATATCCCGAAGAAAAGTTCTCACGAAGACTAAGGGATAACAAAAGTTTAAAAAAGTCAAAGAAAAGTCAAAGATCAAGCATAACAAACTTTCATAAGTCAAAGATTGAAGCTGATGAAGTGAGAACTACTTGATATATGAAGAACAAAATTCAAAAGAGATATGAGCATGGTGGAAAAGACGTAAAGACATCATGAGTAAAGAACGTTGGTGGGAGGCAGATCAAGACATTACCATATCACATCACAACAAGAACAAAGAGCAAAGATATAAAGACGTCGAAGCCGAAGAAGCAAAGAAGACGACAAATGATCACAAAAACATGAACGAAGAACAGAGATCACAAAGCATGATTGGAACAAAGAATCTAGCAAAGCTATTACACAAAGACTCAAAGTTCAAGAAAACAAGCATCAAAGAAGATTAAATGATCATCCATTTCTATTGATGGACCCATAACCCACATGTCACAGAATGAGATCTCAATGATCACCCTTTAGGGGGAGATTGTTGGAAACGCAAAAGTGATGATCATAAATGTAATCAAAGAGAGATCTCAATGATCGTCCCTTAGGGGGAGATTGTTGGGAATGCTTAAAGTGACGATCATTATCGAATCAATGAGTCTTGTAATATGGTCATGTAATAGCTTGTTAGAATCGTAAAAATATAGTCTACATGATAGTAGAAGTGTGCCGTCTAGTTTAATCTTAGTATTTACGTTAATGTTGAATTAGTGAAATATGTAAAGACGGCACACTTCCCTATTCACATTATATGGGAGACTATATATATATATATATGTATATATATATATATATATATATATATATGTGTGTGACTATATATATATATATATATATGTAAACGTCTCATTTGAGAGGTGTGGATTGTTTTATGGAATGAGAAATTCTCTCATTTTCTTCTCTAGCACTTTCTCTCTTTAAACATAATCTTTCTCTCTCTAGTATTTGATATATGTGTGATTTGATCTAAAAAGGGTATCCTATACCCATTCATTGCTACCATCCATTTATCCTTTTCAGGACTATTAATGGCAGCTCTATAGTTAGTAGGCTCTCCAAGATTCCCTAATATTGTTTTCTCAACTTCTACGTTAAGACATACACGTTCAGGAGCTTTCATAGTCCTTGTAGACTTGCGAATGGGAACAACTTCAGGTGGAGGACCCAGACTCTTAGGTGCCACAGGAAGTTCGCTAGTGTTTTCAGAAGGTAATGTATCTATATGATCATCTTCCTGATCATAAACTCTCCCACTGAATTCTTGAGATATAAGTTCCTTTTAATGAAAGTCTCCATATCTTGCAACAATTACTTTGTTTTTAGGTGGGAAGTAAAAGTAGTAACCCATCGTTTCCTTTGGGTATCCTACGAAGATACACTTTACAGATCTCTGTTGGAGTTTATCTGCTGAGTCACGTCTAACAAACGCCTCGCAACCCCACACCTTTAAATAAGACAAGTTAGGAACTTTACCATTCCATATTTCATATGGTGTCTTATCAACCTTCTTGGTGGGAACCATATTAAGAATGCGAACAACATATTCTAAGGCATAATCCCAAAAAGATAAAGGAAGAGTTCTAAGATTAAACATTGATCGCACCATGTCTAACAATGTACAGTTTCTTCTCTCGGATACACCATTTTGTTTTGGAGTATATGAAGATGTGAGATTCTGGACAATTCCATTCTTATCTAAGTAATCTTTAAACTCTTAGCTTAAGTATTCGCCGCCTTTATCGGATCGAAGAGCTTTAATCTTCTTTCCTAGTCGCAATTCTACTTCTGCTTTGAAAACCTTAAATGTTTCAAGCACCTCATGTTTATGCTTAAGCAAGTAAACATAACCATATCTGCTCAAATCATCTGTAAAGGTTAAGAAGTAGCTAGCACCTCTCCTTGACACATGTCTAAATGGTCCACACACATCAGTATGTATTAAACGAAGTAGATCAGAAGCCCTTTCCATATTACTATGAAAAGGTTTCTTAGTCATCTTTTCAGATATACGAGACTCACATTTATCATATGATTCATCATTGATACTTTTCAAAAGCCCATCACGTTGTATCTTTTTCATGCGAGTCTTGCCTATATGAGCAAGTATACAGTGCCAAAGGTAAGAAGAATTCTAGTCTGACTTTATTCTCTTACTAATGCTATACATTGAATTATTATTATTGGATACATAATCATTCATGTCAATTTAAACACACCATTCACAGCAATAGCATTAAAATAAAAAAAATACCATTTACAGAAACTGAAATTCCATTACTTGTGATAGTGTGAATAAAACCCAAATCCAACAAACATGAAAAAAAAACAACACCTCTAATAATAGAAGGTGTATAATGACAATTGTTTAATGACAGTACTAAGCCCAAAGGCAAAACTAAATTAAACACTCCTATGGCTTCAACAGCTGCAGGTGCTCCATTTCCCACGTGCAGATATTGCTCCCCATAGGCAAGCTTCTTTTCCACTATAAACCCCTGTAGTGTATTACAAATGTGAATACCACATCCAGTATCATATATCCAGGAATTAATTTTATGATTTAGAGTAAATAATTCAATCATAAATAAGTTACCTGAAGTGCTGGCGCCTAAGTGCCCAGACTTCTTGTTCTTATTTGCTCGCAACTCTTCGAGATAGAGAGGACAATTCATCTTCCAGTGACCAACTACATGACAGTAGTGGCAAGCCTGATCCTTCTTTGGATTATCCTTCTTCTTAGGAGGGTATTTCTTAGGTTCAGGTTGATAGGCCATAACTTGCTTACCCTTATCAGCCTTTCCCTTTCCTTTACTCTTCTTGTTTGCATTCGGCTTGTTAATTTTACCCCCCCCCCCCCGCCCCCAATTGAATAGCAAGTACCTGGGGTGTAGGAGCCTTCTGTGGTAAACCATTCTCGTAATCAATAAGCAATGCGTGTAATTCACTTACTATCTTCCTTACGCAATGCATATTGAAAGTACGAACAAAACCACTAAATTCCTTATTCAGGGATCTATTGATTAAGTTAATAGCAAGATCTTGTTCATAGATTTTGCCAAGTGCTTGCAGTTGGTCCATGTAACCCTTCATTTCCAACACATGTGCACTTCAGGTTTACCTTCTGCCTGCTTACAGCTATGAAGAGCATCGATCAAATCATAAACTTCAAAAGCTTGTGGCTTCTCAAACATACGCCTGAGTTCGTTGAGCATGTCATAAGGGAAGAAATTATCAAACTGCTTTTGTAACGCAAGTGTCATTCCTCCCAGCATCAGTCAAGCCACATCATTAAGTTTCTTGTATTCAACTTTCCACTCTGCTTTTTCTGCATCAGGTGCAGTTGCAACAGGTTTAGCAGGACAAGGCTTATACAAATATTTCAGTTTCTCAGCCACTCGCAAGACAATCCTGAGTGAGCGAAACCAGTCATTGAAATTTTGTGATCCAGTCAATTTTTCTCGCTCAAAGAAAGTTTTGAACGTAGAACCCAAAGTAGTGTTATCGTTTTGAGCCATTTCTACAGATAAAAAAGTTTAAATATTAGTATTTTCGATAATACAATTTTTCAAGAAAAAAAATACCCAAGAAAATATTCAAATAACCATAGAATTTTCTTGAAAACCAGGACCCAAATTAACATAGTTTCATTACATCAGTTGATCTGCTAGTAATGAAAGTATAAAATAAGATAATCTGTCGAACAATAATTGACAAACAATTTTCAACTCCTAGATCATTATGGGATTTACATTGCCAAAACTAGTTGCAATGTAAGCATGTTTTATCCCCATCTTATGCCTTGAGTCCAAGCTCTCACTTATAACTCAATTAAGTTGTCTAATTTAAAGAACTGCAAATGTGTCCAGTTGAGCTCTCACACAACATGAAGATTTACCTTTCTATTGCAATCTAGCCAAGCTCTCACATGACGTAAATTACAACTTCAAGTGTTCTTTTAATTAGATGGCATTAACTTAATTTTAAGGGTACTAGTTTTTTATGTGAATAATCAAAATATAAATGAAGAGGCATGCATGTAACTTCATAACATAGGTTTTAATAAAAAACTTTTTATTAACCAATTCGCAAAGATTAAATTAACAAAGTTTTTATTGAGGTATTAGGTTCACCAATCAAATAATTATCTACAATTATTGTTCACTATATCGTACTTTTGCATAAGTTATAAGACTTATTGTTTCGGAAAATTACCACAAAAGTGGCGCGTGGAATTGATGTCAATTCACTCTTAAGATGATTTTGTCCATAAAAATAGTCGTACTTTGTAGCTCCAATTTGACGCACAAAGGAGCGGAGAAACTAAGGTTAGCATATTGCCAATTAAAAACCCGTTCTTTTGCCAATTAAAAACCCGTTCTTTAAGGTCACAATTTAATGTGTACCCTCTTTATACTCCTCTGATAGTTTGTCACAATTGGGTGAGCCATTCTTACTATTGGTACAAAAACATTACTCAATTAAACTTTTGAAAATTTAACTCTTAAAAACAAATCAAATTTCACAATTATTTAGTTCATATTATTTTTCTATTCAAAATTACCCTTTTTGTTTATATACATATCGAACAAAAAAATAAACAAAGCAAGTAGTAATAAAAAATAACCAACTAAATAATGCGCACATAACTTAACAATTTATATATGTAAACAATTAGCCACATGCAAACTAATTTGATAAAACATATTTATAATCAATTCGAGGTTTCGATTATGCATATATTTAACTAAGGTTCTCTTTTAAATAAGCAAGTAGATCCACATGCATTGAAGAATCAATTGCATAAGCCATAGCAAATATATACCATATTGCACATAATTGATTACTAAATTTATTGGAGTCTTCCCCAATTCAAGATTTATCAATTAAAAACATGTGTATAATTAACAATTAATTATAAAGTCATCTTAAGAATTAAATAAAATGACAATAATCCATGCCAAACATGCACGTTTTCATGGATTCTACATAACAATTATAACAAGTTTTAACAAGATCGCATACAATTATAACATGTTAATCCTAGGGTTTCTAATCAAATTAATTACAAAACCAAACCCTAAAATAATAATTATAGACAATCGGCCCTTATTAAAAAAATTAGGGTTTCGATTTGTAAACCCTAAAAATCGACCAACATGTATAAACACAATCCAAGATTCGTTTTTTATGTGTTTTGGTAATTAATTACACATTATACAAGGCTCGTGATGCCATTGTTGGAATTATATAACATGACTAGTTATAAATATAAACAATAAACATCAAGTACACATGCGCAAGCTTATAGAGCATATAACATGTAAATTAATTAACCAAACATAAAAGTATGCGTACCTTTTAATTCTATCAAAACAAGAATCAATTCTTCAATTAATCAACAATAACCCTAATTAGGGTTTATAAGTGGATTAACGAATTACCTCTTACTGTCTTGTAATTCAATCCATGATACTAACAATAATGTGTTAGTACCACGTTCTTGTACACACGTACTATAACGAATTAAAGTTATGCTAGTAAAGGCAACACAAATAAAACCAAACAATTTGTTTTAGATCAAAAAATCGATCGATCCCTTGTTAGGGTGTTTATACGATCGGCCAAGAACAAAAAGGAGAAGAGAAAACAAAGTTAGGGTTATGAGTGTGTGCACAAGAGTTCCAAAACAATAACCCTTGCCTTTGTTTATATAGTGTGAGAAATCTTGGAGTCTAAGTTAGGTTTGGGTTGGGTTTCCCCTCCCCATAACCGATCGGCAATCACCCTCTTAAGGTATTCCGGAACCTTCTTGACTTACCAATTATTCACACATAATATTTTCCTTTTATTAGTTAACGGTCGTTAGTCAATATCCGTTAATTATTAACGGTCGTTATGTATTTGTGTAATAAATAATTAAATACAACATTTTATATATAATTATTATTCTTTAATTCATATACGTAAAGTGTGCAATTTCGTGGCCTCGAGTTCGATCCTAACATACGACTACTAAATTATGTCCATAAAACTAACACAACTTTCATCACATAAAAGTCAATGTTAAATGATTCCAAATTATTTTTTTTTACTGGTTTAGAAGTGAAAAGAAACCGAATTCAAAGGAAACGGGTTGATAATATTGACTGAAAACAGGTTTTATAGTGCATAACGACTTTTGTTTTCATCAGGCCGTAGTTCATAGTGAGTATAATTTATAAATACATGAAGCATCTTAAAGGTTTTACCCTAAATAATCTGATAGAAGTTTTGCTTTTTTAGTTGTCTACATGCTCTTATATAATTAGTTTTTTCTTATGTTTTTGGGTTAAATTTCTCCAGATTAAATCAACGTTTTTATAAACCAACCTCAAACAACCGTAATTATGATGTGTATTATGCATGGTGAGAGTGCTTATAAATCAACCTATCAGGCTAACTTCGAAGAACCGAAATAAGTATGGTCCATCCTATAAATTCTCATAAAAAATTGTTGCCCATTGTGCGAGATCTTATGATCAAAATTTAACAAGTATGGTCCATGTCGTTAGTTCACATTAAAAAGGTAACCGGTTAGGCATATTTTTATAATAAAAAATACTATCCAAAATTAAAAATATTATACTATATAACATTCATTAAAGTGGAACTTGAAGCCAACATTATTTCGAAGCCGTCGGTTAAGAGGTCGCCTCAACGGAGGAGGATGGCTTGGGTATATTGTGGAGCCACGGTCGAGCTAGTACTGTTCACACGCCGAATCAAGCCAGCATACGGTGTTGAGGTTGAAGCTTGCTCGAAAGTTAAAGATGTAGCATTCCATGTTCGATTTTTAAGTTTGTTATGGGTTTGCTCAAAAAGATTGATTTGCCATATGGCAGCATTCTTTTTAAAGCTTTTGAAGTTACCATAAGTCCATAACACACATTAAGTAATGATTTTTGCCCAACTATAGTTGGATCACAATATCAATCTATCAATGGATACCTTAATACGAACGATATCGTACTATTAACTATCTTAATTGTAAGAGTAAAGTGAGATAGTTGGCTCAAGCACGTGTGCTTTGGGTCTATTAGAGTTTCCAGTATCTTTTATGGATACACTATAAATATATATCCATAATACAATACCTTTTACGGGGTTTTCATCATCTAACATAGTATCAGAGCGGATCTGATCCTCAGACCTATGTGACTAGGTTAAGCCGCCTTCCCTAAGCAACCCCGTTAAACCCTTGTCACCGCCTTTTATCCCTTATCCAAAAAAAATAATAATAAAAAAAAAATAGTAAAAATAAAAAAATAAATAAATTCAAATCTTTGATAGATACCGAGTCGCAACGGGTAAGTGTAATCTTAAAAGATTGTTTTTTTTTTTTTTTTTTTTTTTTTTTTTGTCTTTTCGCCACTGTCTTGACTTATAACGGCGTGTGACGGAGCGTCCGACCGGTGGAGGTGGCGATTCTGGTATGTTTTTCTTTGAAATTAAATAACGAATCCACAGCCACTAATGTTGTCAGCTAACTCTAAGCGGTTTGAGAGTTATAAGCAAAACAGTGAGCCGATTGTATTATAAAAATCCGGTTGCTTGTTACAGCGCGTGACGGCTGCTACGGTAGCGGCTCCAGAATGCTTTTCTTCGGGATTTCAATGCAAAGCAAATGCCACTGACGGCATCAGTTAACTCCTTACGGTTTGAGAGTTATGATCGAAATAGTAAGGAGTAAGGGTTTTAGCCGAAAATTGAACTTTTTTTTTCTATAAAGGATAAGGGGTGCTGACTAGGATTTGAGGGGTAACTTAAGGGAGGCGGGTTAAACTAACCAACTAGGTATGAGGATCAGACCTTTGATATCATTTTAGATTTGTATTATTAATATACATTTATAATGCATACATAGAAGAATGGAAACCCCTAATGACCCCACCTCACATTTGTGCTTGAGCCGTTATATCGTTTTTCATATCCGAATTAAGTTGTTGAAATGTCGAGTTAAAAGAAATGCCTCGTCCAAACTTTAGCCCAATTGCGTCGGAGCCCAAATTCTATTATACTTTTCCGAGATGTCATTTATCGAAAAGATGCTTACAAAGTTACAAACTTTAATATATCAAAATAATATAGCCACCCTTTCTTAAGGCCTTGGCCTATCTATCAAACAATTTTACTAGGGTTAAAAAAAACTTATATGATTAAAGTTTAACTTTTAATTTTTTTTAAGATGCCTTGTTTGTTACATATTTAACTGAATAAAACTTTTAGGGTTATCAATCCAAAATACTTACGCGTTTGGTTCGCAAGTGGGATTGGAATTGGATTTGGATTTGGGAAAGGTTTGAAAGATTTGGGAAAGGTTTGGGGAAAAAGTAGGAGAGAGAAAATATATTATTATATATAATTTATGGTTGAAAAAATTATAAAATAAGAAAAAGAATAAATAATGTGTGGTTGAAAATTTTTGATCAAATAAAAAAAAATGTGATTGGATGGAATGGTAAAAACCCACCAACTTTGGGGGGAATGAAATCTCATTCCTTGATTCCCAAAGTTGTGGGCCCAAAACCAACCAAACAATCATATATGGAAATCAATCCATTACTTTGAATCCAAACCCACTAAACAAACGCACCCTTAGTATTATCAATCCAAAATACTTACTCGTATATCAAAGGACAAAAGAGGTCCATTACTCAACATCTCTCATGTTCCATAGAAGGTCACAATCTTCCATCTGGAGGATGTAGACCTCGATGCGAATTGCAGAAACTTCCTGTAAGTGTCTATACACCGAAACGGTAGGTCCACGACCACAATACAGAAAACTAATGATTATAAGTGATTTTCAAGTGTTATACATTAGAATACTGTAACACCCCCAAAATTCGGTTCAGCGGAAGACAAAACAAGTTTTGTGATGATACGAAATTGGTACACAACACAAGCATAGAAAGCTGGATAACATTATCCGTTTACATAAAACATTTCAAAAATCCAAATCTCAAGTCTACATTTAACCAAAAGTACTTAAAGTAAGGCCCAAAAGAAAAACATAAGATAGGTCCCCAAAAGTGATATCAGAGTTTGGGTTGATCCTTAGCCATGCCACTCTCCAAGCCTCCAACAGTAACATCCAAAGTAAACATCATCAATTACCTGAGAAAACATGCTAAAAGTCAGCTAACGCTGGTGAGTTCATAGGTTTTCGCAAATCAAAAACAGTGGACCAAGATCAGTAATTAAGTCTGCTATGAGTGAATAGGTCGCAACCAACCAAACGAAAACCCACACTTGGGTGTGTCCACAAATAATAACAGTTATCCTATAGGTGCACACTACAGATGTCTATAGGCACAGGAGCCCTTGGTAATAGGCACAAAGAGCCCTTGTTAATGATTAGGCACAAAGAGCCCTCGTATATAATAACCATAGTCAACTAGCATAGCAACATATCAAAAACATAAAATAACAGTTGGTCCATTCAAAACGGTTTTGCATGTTTTCTCCCCCAAGTTTAAATAAGCATTAATAAGAGTAAAAGTGGGGCTATGAAACTCTTCTCAATTAAGCAATGCACAAACACAAATCTACAGAAGCAAAGTACTCAACAGCTCTCAAGTATCGGCACTCACGGACTCGGCACAACCTAATAATATAAATTCGCCTGAACATATATCTCCAAATGTAAACGTTTCCAAAAGCTAACTATCCCCAAGTATAATCCTTTTAAATTCCAAAATCTCTTTCTTATATTAGTTACTAGCGTTTGGTATCAACGGGTGTGCAGTGGAGACACAACATGACTCAAGTGTACTCACGCCACATAATGACTAAAACTAAACGACTCACAAGACGAGGGCGCATGATTAAGTTTTGACTTAATAAGTTATGCGGACGAATTGTCGGGTTCTTATCGGGTTCGTCAACTCGATAAGTCTCGCAATTCCTTCGTTTAATTTATCAATCCAAAACTCAATTACCATACTTGATAAGTCATAAAGATGAATTGCTCGTTAATAAGTTTCCTCCGACATGCTTATTGGGCTCTTATTGGACTCGTCAGCCCATTAAATCCGATAACCATGTGGGCTGAGTTTACTAACGTCAACTGATCCGTGATTTGACACTAACTCCACAAAATATCAATATTTCCATAAATAGCACTTCTCGATTTGCGTGCCCTCAAAATATTAAATAACACGTACTTATTTCTTTTTATTTGTCAAAAACATTAAATAACGTTTTACGCGTCATTTAACCTTTTCTTTTTAACCTTTAAAATATTAAGTAACCATATATTCGTTAATTAATATTTTTAAGTTACCGTCTAATAGTGTCATTTAAGTTTCAACGAGTCATTATATATTTCGAGTCACATTTCCGAGTTTAATTCATAATCAAGTCAATATTCATTTCTCAATAGTCCAATATCAATCGTAAAGTCAAAATATCTCTTTTATCTTGTCGAGGCCACAACGAGACTAAGAAGTCTCGGCGACACTCGACTTGACTCAATATCAACATAGTTCAATATACAATTATAACAACAATGCCGCAAATTCAATCAAACACCAACAATATTTTAACGGCCAAAATAACCTACGGCTCGTTATCTACTAACTCCTCCCATAATTCAACGCAACAACAACAACAACAACAAGAATATATTCAGGCCGAGACCTCGGCTCCAACTCTCGGCACCATATCAAACCAAATCGACCCTAAGGTCTTCTCGACATGAACTCTCAACATCCAACAATATAACCAAATTTATAACAATCATGAATCCAAAACCAGTATTCCAATCCAAAATTCAAATCCAATAACTCGGTGCAATCTGAGGTTTTACCAGACCTAATTCCGAATAAACAGCTACAATCACAAAAATAATAAGAACATATGCGACTCACAAGACTCGACTTGACCATAATGCATTCAATAGACCACGGCCGTGAGCTAATGCTCACGGCACAGCCTTGACAAGACCACCGTCGACACAACACAACCAAGAAATGATTCGTAACGGTGGTATTCTTTCCTTCCGACTAAGAGCATCAGCAACAACGTTTGCTTTACCGGAATGATAGCGAATTTCGCAGTCATAATCACTGAGCAGTTCTAACAAGCGACGTTGTCTCATGTTTAGTTCTTTCTGTTCCAGGATATGTTGCAAACTCTTATGGTCAGTATACACAATGCACTTCGTGCCGTACAGGTAATGTCTCCATATTCTGAGTGCGAATACTACTGCACCCAGTTCCAAATCATGAGTTATGTAGTTTTTCTCATGGTTCTTGAGCTGTCGCAAAGCATATGCTATCAATTTCTCCTGTTGCATCAGGACAGCTCCTAAACATTTGTGTGAAGCGTCGCAGAACACGACGAAGTCCTCGCTTCCTTCAGGTAAGGCTAGGATAGCAGCACTACACAACTTTTCTTTCAACAGTTGAAACACTTCTTCTTCATCTTCTCCCCATTCGTACTTTACATTCTTCTGAGTTAGCTTAGTTAGAGGCCTGGCTATTTTAGAGAATCCCTCAATGAATCTACGATAATAACCAGCTAGACCCAAGAATTGACGAACTTCAGTTGGGGTTTTCGGGGCGGCCCATTCCTTGATGGACTCGATCTTCACAAGATCCACGTCAATTCCCTGACTATCAATCACGTGACCCAAGAATTATACGGTTGAGATCCAAAATTCACACTTAGAGAATTTGGCGTATGGCTGTTCCTGCTTCAGTAATTCCAAGATAAGCCTTAGATGCTCTTGCAGGACACTAGAACAATCTTTATCACACCTATAATATATATATGTATATCCAATGGCACTCAAGAGAGATGAGATATGGAAATGTATAATGTAAACCGAATGTATTAAGGAAGTAGAGAATAATACATGCACACACACACACACACTCCCACCTATACACCTCTAAAGCACACCTACAAATGAGGTGGGAGTGTGCTATATATAGTTTACAAGTGACGCCCTCAAGGCTTTTCAATGGGCTTTGGTTGGGCTTTGTGGATTGGACATTTATACAATACATGCAATGGACTATCTAAACTTATCACTTAGTCTATTAGCTTTGTCCAAATCCAAAAACCCTTTTTCTATTCTATCATAAATAAACTCGACACAATACAAAGTTGTTGTAATGCAAATGACCATCACTTTATCAATGCTAACAATCTCCCCCTAAGGGATGGTCATTCAAATGATGCTCCCAGTGATTAGGTCTTTCGTCTTCGTTGTCTTGAACTTTGTGTGTCATTGTAGAATAGTCTTGGTTCTTTGTTCCTTCATGCTATGTGATCTTCAAAGTATCGTCGTTCTTGCCTTTGATCAACATCTTCTATACATTTTCATTGTCGTCTTTTCCATCATACTCATACTTCTTTTGAACTTCATACTTATGTCATCCTCACTTGATACATGAACTTGTTCTTGACATCTAGATTAGCTTCTTGACTTTGTCTTAACACTTTGTCTTTAACTTGATCTTTTTGTCTTGAACTTTTTACTTTGAGCTTTGTTGAGGATGATCTTCATAAGTATGAGTATGAGGAGTTGTAGATGTTGAGCTATATGATGATGGTGAATGGACTTTCCTCGATACCTGCATAAAATAGTTAGCAATAAATCGTCCAGTGCTTATAGGTTCAGATTTCAAGATTGTTAACAGCATAGTGTGAAGACTTTCTCTAATCTTTACCAGGGCCATTGTGAGCCGCTGATGTATACCGGGGTATTACTTCACTACTGTAGACCGTTTGAAGCACGTAACCATCATGATATAAGGCAAGATCCGTAGATCTCATTAAGACTCTTGTACACCTTGTGTCCTTTTTGGCGAACACAGGTGTATTATATTGAAAGTGTGTCCTAAGAGATTTTTGATGAATCTCATGGCTCTAGACTCGATAATCTGTGTTTTGGTTTTAGTAGTCGGAGGCATGGAGTAGAGTGCCACCTTTTCTATATCAACACATATCGGAGTGAGAGGCCAATAGATTATGCAGTGTTCTCTGTGAGAAATGTAACAAATATCTTTTAAGAGATATCTGAGTGGCTAGGAGGGGTGGTGCAGCGCGTCACTGGGTCCATGACGTCTTGTCTTCAATATCAGTATCAACTTTGTGATCCCGATAGCAGATGTGTATTGACCCGGTTTCTGCCATAAGTTTTCATGGAGGGTTATTTCTTTTCACCCTTTCATTAAACTTTTTCTTTTTCATTCTTCAACCCATTCTTTCCCTTTCTCATTTACTCATTTTTTTCAATCTTACCTAGGACATAAACCTAATCGTAATCACCTTATTACTCCATGATTATCCTAGATTTATTGATCACTTGCCATAAAACCTTTTTTGAAAATCTCTCAAAGTGTTTATGAGTAAAACACATTTTGTTAACACTTCGAGAGTTTTGTATTTTTCTTAAATACTCCCCCTACACATGTGCTTATGCATTTTAAGGTAAGTTTGCACATGGTGGGTAGAGTTCGCACATTTTGAATTGATCGATTTTTCAGTGAACATGACCATTGCGAGAAACGTTTACATCACTAGTTAGACTAGCTTGAAATTATTACCCGTCTCGGTCATATTCAAAGATAATCTCTCGAATTGGTACATTCTACTCAGACAAGTCCTTTGCGAGACACGTTTACATCATTGGATAACCAACTTGAAATTATTACCCGTCCAGGATAAGTCTTTTCAATAAAGGACTTTTGATTTTCGTCAATTCGAGGGTACATACTGAGTCGAGCTCTTTTGAGATTCAATCCACGATCTTTAAACATTTTTGATCACATTTTAATCACTTCTTCTCCCCCTCAAAAATAGCATTTCGTGATTTTTTTGATATCAACTGATTAAAAGAAAGCTTTTTGGAGTGATAGACGAATTTGAGCACGAAATTGAAATATTTTTTTTTTTAATTTTATACTCCCCCTTAAACAAAACTTGTTTTATCGGATTTTGAGGGAGTTATCTTGAGCACAGAATTTTGAGAGAGATTTTGAAAAATCTTTTTGAAAAATCTTGATCATGTGCTCAAGGATTCTTTATTTTGTCATTGAAAACACGAGTCCTGATCTAATATAATCAGAAGTCATCATTTAAGCTCGGGTTTCGTACTGAAGTATACGAAAGCCATAGTGAAGAAATTTTGAGAAACGACATGTTTTAGAAAACATGTAAATGAACTCTCGCTCAAGCATTTGTACATGTCCGTATCATTGTTGAATGATATTTCTAGATACGTACAAAATATCGATTATACGAGAGACATGTCGTGAGAATAATATTTTTGGTTTTTCTGATTTTATATTGTTTTTGTATTTTTAAAATTTTTCTATTTTTATATTTTGTTTTTGTTGGTTTTTCAAATTTTGTATTTTGTTTTTCAAAAATATTTACAGCGAAGCTATTTTGAAAATTTTCAAGAAGATTCGAGAAGATTCTCTAGCTCCTCAGGAGTTAGGCTTCACATGCCAATTCATCGAACTAAATTATCAAACCTTTCTTTTGGAAGGGCTTTAGTAAATATATCTGCGAGTTGGTATTTAGTCTTTACGAAAAATAATTCAATAGTACCCTCTTCTACGTGTTCCTTGATGAAGTGATAGCAGACTCTAATATGCTTGGTCTTTGAGTGTTGTACTGGATTGCACGAGATGGCTATGGCACTTTTCGAATCACAATACAAAGGTATGCGGTCGAAAGTAAAGCCATAATCTGTGAGTTGTGTCCTTATCCAAAGAACTTGGGCACAACACGCAGATTAAGACACGTACTCGGCTTTTGCGGTTGATAATGCAGTACAATCTTGTTTCCTTGATGACCAGCCTACTAGCTTTTCACCCAAAAATTGTGCTCCACCTAATGTACTTTTTGCTATAACTTGGCAACCTGCATGGTCCGCATCTGAAAATGCCATTAGTTTAAACTCGAAATCCTTTGGATACCAAAGTCCCATGTTAATGGTTCTTCGTAGGTACCGAAAGATCCTTTTGACCTCTTGGAGGTGAAGTTCGGTAGGCCTTGCCTGAAACCGTGCTAATAAGCAAACAACAAAATGAATATTGGGTCGACTAGCAGTTAGATACATGAGAGAACCAATCATGCTCCGATATTTCTTCAGATCGATGGGTTTCCCAAATAGATCAGCACCTATTTTTGGTGAAGTGACCATTGGAGTAGCAACAGAGTCACAATTTTCCATACCATGTTTTTTCAAAATCTCAATTGTATATTTAGCTTGAGTAATAAAAATACCACGAGGGGATTGGTGTATTTGTAAACCAAGAAAAAATTTTAGTTCCCCCATCATGGACATTTCAAATTTGCTTTTCATGAGATTTTCAAAATGTTTTGAATGTTTCGGATTAGTGGACCCAAAGATAATGTCGTCCACATAAATCTAAACAATCAAAATATCATCTTTGTATTTTCTAGTAAACAAAGTTGAATCAAATTTTCCTTTGGTGAGATTGTTTTTTATCAGAAAAGATGATAGTTCGTCATACCAAGCCCTTGGAGCCTATTTTAAGCCATAAATGGATTTCTTTAGCTTGTAGACATAGTCTGGATGATCTTTATCAACGAATCCATCTGGTTGACTCACATAGACTTCTTCTTTCATAGTTCCATTCAAGAAAGCCGTCTTGATGTCCATCTGATAGACTATGATGTTCTTGTGAGCTGCATAGGCTAAGAAAATCCTGACTGCCTCAAGTCTTGCTACTGGCGCGAATGACTCTTCGAAATCTATCCCCTCTTCCTGCCTAAATCCTTTAGCCACTAGACGAGCTTTGTTGCGAATGACAGTCATTTCTTCATCCTTTTTGTTCTTCCATAACCACTTTAGATCAATGACAAGTTTGTCAATTGGTCTTGGAACTAATTCCTAAGTGTCATGTAACTGGTATTGGAGAAGTTCTTCCTGCATCGCTTCTATCCAAGCATTGTCTGCCATTGCCTCTCGAATGTTCTTTGGCTCTTTTAAGCTGACTAAGCAAACGTAGATGCACAGATCGGGATCGGTGGCGAGTTGTTTTCTCGTCTGAACTGGTCGTGAAGGTTCACCAATTACTTGTTCTATTGGATGGTCTCTAGTCCATTGTAACGTAGAAGGGTACCTTGGATTTAATGTATGCGTGTTAGATGGTTCATGTAACCTTGAAGATGATTTAGCAGAATCTGTTGCAAATGGGTTTTCGAATACTTCTTCTTCTGACACAACATCGTTTTGTGTTTGTTCTTCTTGAATTGGTGTAGTTTGGTTTTGCTCATCAACTCTTGGTAGAACAATTTCAATTACTGGAGTTGCTGGAGTAGATGTTGATGACGTGGAGGGAGTTGGTGCGTCAGCTTTGACTGTTGTGGATGCATCTTGCGGCGGTGGTGGTGGTTGATGATTTTGAGCGGGTGCAGTGGAACGTTGTTGAAATGCATTGGTCGAAGTTCCACCATAGTATTCATCATACATAAACTCGAAGAAATTTTCCAGTTCTTGTTCTATTGTTTTTTCAGTGTTAGTTTACTGAGCTCCTTGAGGTACGAGTCTTGAACTAATATGTCCAGAAGTTTTAACGTTTGGTGCGGGTCCTAATTCGGTATAACTAGAAGCCATCGGGTTAAGCGCGGGTTCTAGAGCGAGTCTCTAAGAAGCCATTTGTGAAATCTTGTCAAACTTCACATTCATCGTCTCCATTATCCTTTTAGTTCTTCTGTTATACACCCTGAATGCACTTGAGTTTTTTGAGTAACCAATGAAGATTCCAATATCACCCTTAGCTCTCAGCTTCCCCAGATCTTCTCTGTCGTTCGTTGGATAGCAGAAAGCGCCAAATACGTAAAGGTAAGAGATATCAGGTTTTATGTTGTTAACAAGTTCATATGGGGTTTTATTGAATCTTGGATGGATTAGGGAACGGTTCTAAGTGAAACAAGCAGTGGCTACAGCATCAATCCATAAGAATAGTGGTGCACTAGAATAAATCAGCATCGTGCGAGCATCTTCCACAAGAGTTCTATTTCTTCTTTCAACTACCCCGTTCTGCTGTGGAGTTCTAACAACAAATGTCTGGTGAGTGATTCCAGTATCTTCAAAGTAAGTTCTTAACTCCTGGTTAGTGAATTTTGTGCCATTATATGTTCTTACAATCCTTACTGGAGCTTGAAGTAGGACTTGAATTCACTTCAGAAAGGTGATGATGATGTCTGGTGCTTCGTCTTTTGACCTCAGAAACTTTACCCATGTATATCTTGAATAGTCATCGACGATACAAGAATATAATTCTTCCCATTTATGCGTTCAACTCTTATTGGGCCACATAAGTCCATGTGCAACAGATGTAACTTATCTACCGAACTGGGTACGGTTTTAGGTTTATATGTTGCCCTTTTGATTTTTCCTTGTTCGCAGGATGGACATAGGTGATCTTTGGTGTATTTGAACTTAGGAAGACCGTTGACGATGTTGTCTTTGGCTAGCTTGTTGATGGTGTCAAAGTTGAGATGGGATAATCTTCTATGCCACAACCAAGACTTAGTTTCGCATGCTCTTGTCATGAGACAAATTGGTGATGAAGAGGCCATTTGGTTTATGTCGATAGCATATAGATTGGTGCCACGATTCCCAGTTAAGAGATCATCTCCAACCAAATTTCTAACGAAGCAAGTGTTTCTCCTAAATGCAACCTCTAAATCTGCATCACAAAACTGTTCGACTGAAAATAGATTGTGTCCCAACCCTTCGACGTAGTAAACCCGAGTGATTAAGTAGTTCCCAAACTGAAGATCTCCATAACCCAGAATAGCTACTACATGATCATTTCCAAAGCGAACAGTTCCCATGAACTTCCATACAAAGTTGATCAGCAGCTTTAGATTCCCGGTCATGTGCTTGGAGCAACCCGAGTCGATGATCCAAAGACATATTTTGATAACCTGCAAAGAACAGATGATTTTGCATTTGGAAACCGTTTAACATTTGGTTCCATGGGGTTAGAGGTAACATTTGATGCACACTCATAGAAGGTTTCTATTGGTTCTTTTGGAACCGCCTTCAATTTGCCATTCACGAGTATAAACTCGCTACCCGTTGGTTTGTATACACACAACTTAAGATAGTTCCTAGGCAATATACTAATGGTGGTAGGGATGAGATCGGTATGGTACCGGTACTGAACCGTTTGGTACCGAAACCGAAAATACCCAAAATCAAATCCCGATACCGTACCGATTTCAATAAACCGATACCGGTTCGGTACCGGTATCGGTACCGAGATTCTCGGTTCTATACCTTATTGATACCGAATTCAATAACATGGCAGCCATCAATGAAGCCATTGAAGCAACACAGAAGCAAAGGATTGGAACCGATAGATATGTTATATATGTGAAAGCAACTGTTCGTTTTGTCAGTACAAAGAAAACATCATTATTGGGCAATCCATAACAAATGACAAAAATAATCACCAAGGCATATTAACTGCCAAGACTGCAACTGTTCGTTTTGTCAGTAGCAACTTCATGTCTGTCTCTTTAAGGAAAATGTTCAAGTTTTGTCAGAAGCAACTTCACATTAAATTCTACTAATAGTCGAAAACAGAAAATGTTGCAGCATACAAGAAAAAAGAAAATGTTGCAGCATCCGAAGGAACTTGTAAATATCAATAAGCTTTCTCTTTTCCCTTTTTGTTTTGCATGTTGATCGCCGCTTCCATCTCTATAAAATGAAGAAAAAAAGTTTAGTTAACCGCCCATTATTTAACACACAGACATATACATATACTTTTAAGAAACAAAAGAAGTACGACTTGAATTTTACCAGTTGCAATGTCATCATCATTTAAGATATCCTTTACTTCGTCTTCGAATATAGGCTTACTTGACTTCTTCACCCAATCTTGTGTGCAAATCAAAGCTTCCACTATTTGTGGTGATAACCTTGTTCTATACGGGTCAAGTACACGGCCACCCGTACTAAATGCCGACTCAGATGCCACGGTAGAAATTTGTATTGCCAATATATCTAACAACTTTAAAATATTAATGAAACATAACAATTTAACAAAATAAAGTCAAATACAATGAAAAAGCATTAAATTTACCTCTAGCCATCCGAGCTACAATTGGGAACCGCTCCTCATTTTGCTTCCACCACTTAAGTATGTCATACGAGGGAGACCAATTCAACTTCGGTTCCTTTAGGTACCTTTTTAATTCCGTTTCACTCTCAAAATCACTACTATCTTCTTCCAAATGAAACTTAGAGACGAAACCATTCCCTTGGCCCATAACAACATATTCTTGATTAGTTGTTTCTTGAGAACCCGAATTATGACCCGCTTTGGAAAACCTTTCCTCATATACCATAAACAACTCATCCATCCTATTCTCAAGATCTACCAACATGGCACCCACCTTCTTGTCAATTTCAGCTTTACCCAATGGCTTGTTCATGGTATTCATAATGATGCTTCTAAAACAATGTCTTATGAAGACTCTCTTCAAAGTTGGATCCAAGAGAACGACAAAGTACATGAAGTTATTGAGCTCATCTAACTTGCCCCAATACTTATCATATTTCTTTCTCATTGACCCGACCATTAAACAAAATTGAGGATTGGCCTCCCATTTACGTAGATGGTCATCTATATCTAAGAGCTCACCAAAAAATATATGAGCTAAAGGTTTTGTAGATGCCGACACCGCTACCGTCTTATCCTTGAATTTCTCTAGAAAACTAACCATTTGTCTTGCAACACCAAAATCCTCATGACCAGGAACTCTATCTAAATCACGCTCATAACTAGTATCAATACCTTCATACTTAAAAAATATGTCCTTTAACTCCACGACCCTTTTCAACATTTCATAGGTGGAATTCCACCTAGTTGGACAATCTCCACACAAAAACTTATCCGATTCAACCATTTCTTCTTTCATGCAATCTTTGAACTTTTTAATCCTTTGGGTTGAATGTCTAATATATCTAACCGCTTTTTGGATACATTCAAGATGATAATTTTCATGAGTTAAACCATCTTTCACAATTAGGTTAATTATATGTGCCATACACCTAACGTGGAAATGTGTACCATCTTTATACTTATTCTCTAGCTTAGACAACACATATGTTATTGCCTTGTCATTAGTGGAAGCATTATCAAGAGTCATAGTCATGACATTCTTTATACCCCAACCTCTAATGCATTCAATCAATTCACTACCAATGTCATCACCCTTATGACTCTCAATGGGTCTAAAATTAATAATTCTATTATGCATGCCCCAATCATCGTCTATGAAATGCCCCGTGACTACCATGTAGTTCACACGTTGACATGATGAAGTCCATGTATCGGTAGTCAAATGAACGGTATTATTTGGGTTACTCAAGTAAGCATACAACTTTTGTCTTTCATCTAGATAGTAGTTGGCAATATCCTTAGAAAGTTTATGTCGTGAAGGTAACTTAACCTTCCCATTGCAAGCATTAATTAACCTAACAAAAGCCCAATGTTCTACAAGCTTAAATGGTATTTCCGCAAAAACAAAAAAGTCAAGCAGGGCTTTTTTTATTTCATTTTCATCATGTTTCCAAACAGAAATACTAGATTCTCCGCTACCATAATTATTTTTAAATACTAAATTTGGCTGTTTTTTTCTAGCAATAACATCGGGATGTTTGTCACAAATAGAAGCATGTTTATTAAGTCCGGTCGTACCATTTTTTATTGGATCTGCTTTGATAAGTGTTCCGCAATATAAGCACTTTCCACACTTCCGTATAAACCCGTTTTCTTCTTTAACATGCACTACTTTAAAGGATTTCCAACACTCTGCTCTCTCTCTTTTCCAACACGTTTTCGTTTAGAACCGGTTGCTTGAGGTGGTTCCACTTCCGCTTCCTTTTCATCCTCATCCACTCCTATGTCCACATATTGGGTTTCATCAACAAATGTATCTTCATCCTATAAAAAATATCAAAAATACAACCGTGATTAATTTTTCTCATCTTTCGAAAAATTATTATATGTATTTAAAGTGTATATGTTTTTACTCTCTGTGTTATTTAAACTCTGGTGTTATCATATTGTTCATGTTACAGCATGTTATTTAAAGTGTATATGTTTTTACTCTCTTTGTTATTTAAAGTGTATACAACAGATCGATATGATCAAAATCAAATTTGGGGCTTAACCTTCATGTTACAGCATGTGTAACGTGTTAATGGAGATGCGCATAAAGCTTGAAAGTTTGTATTCCATATAACATATATGTGATCATATCATAAAACACAATAACATATAAAAAAGAAACTTACTTGAGATGTATAAATGTTTGGTGATGAAGATGAAGCCATGATGATACTAGAGAATGATGAGATCGGTAATGTATTTGTGTTTGGGATAAGATCGGTAATGTATTTGCTAACTAAAAAAAAAAAACCCTTAAAATTCTATTATGCATGCCAATTGCCAAACTAAAAAAAAAAAACCCTTAAAATTCCGGTAATTATTCGGTATTCCCGGTACCGAACCGTTTGGTACCGAAACCGAAATCTTCAAATATTCAATACCGATACCGATACCGAATACAATCGGTACCGGTATTCGGTACCGGTACCGGTTCAGTTTCGGTATTTCAGGATTTTTGCTCATGCCTAACTGGTGGTTGACCTAGATGCTGCAATTAGTCTTTTAATATATCTAGAACTAGCACAAGTTCCTGGAGGAACATCTTTCTGTTCAAGCATAGCATTCACATTCACATTTTTAGAAACATTATCATCACAAACATTTTTAGATAAAGATTTCTTGCACATTAAATAAACAGAGTCATTACATGCACTAGAATCAGTACTTTTAACATTACATCCAGATGACATATGTTTCTTATTAGAAAGCGATAAATTCCTAGGGTGTTCTTCTACTTCTTCATTTTTATTCTTGCATCTACTCTCAGAGACAGGCGAGACTCTATTGTTCCTGGTATTGCTCCTAGGCTGTAGTCTGCTGCTCTTAGAGGTGCTTTCTATTCTTGTAGAAGGTAAGACACGCACATTAGGATTTATTTTGTTGTCCTTTGAAGTTGTTTTAGCAGTCCTAGACTCTTTTGGATTATGTTTTACACTCTTGTCTATCGCCCTATATGTTTGAGATGTAGAGGTAGACGCAATAGTGTTACTAATCCTATAAAGGCCAGGTGCTATCACATTTGATGCTTCGACAACTGATTTCCCTTTATCAACACTTTTTACTTTTTCATTTTGCTTAGGCAAGGGTGTTGGAGTGACTGGTTTTGTCAAATCATTTTTCACATCAACTTTTGGAACAAATTGAGAAATTGACATTTTTGGTTTAATAACCGGTTTGTCCGAAGTCGATGGTTTTGCAAACTTAGGTTCCTCACCCTTCCCTTATTGACTTTCCAGCTGAGACCTCAAAAGACCGTTTTACTCTTTCATGTTTTTGTAGGCACGCTCATACGAAAATTTGTCATATTTGCCTTCCTCGGTTTTTCGATCAAGTTGTTTAAAATATGAGACATTTTCTTTTTCAAGTTTAATAAGAGCATTTTCATATTTTGAAACAATTGCAGAAGTCTCAGCTTGGAGTCTTTCATCGTCTTCAACATAATATGTTTGGTAAATAATGGACATAATATCAGTCGACAAAGCTGCTTCGAAGAGAGAATCATTGTGGTTTTCCAAAAATTTGATACGTTCAATGTTTTCATTAGCTTCCTTTACTAGGGATTTGTGGTCCTTGACAAAGTCGGCTGTTTCTTTTAAAATTGCATTTTCGATATGAATTACTCTCGCATGAATTGCATTTGATGGAGTAGTAATTTCTGTTTCAAACACCTTTTTCATTTCAATATGAAAACTTGAATGCCAGTTGTTGATACTAATATTTGTTTTAGATTCAACAATACATTTAAGTATTTCTACTCTCTTTTTAAGATCATCCAAACATCGTCTAGCTTCACTTGTGTTAAAAGGGTTGCTAGAGGACATTTGTTCCAAGTTTTAAAGATTTTTGGAAACAACTTTTTGTTATGTCAAAACAACTGGTTTTTTGGAAACCTTTGGTGATTGTTGTTGTTGAACAAAATTTACTCCAGAAAGTATGTTAAGTTTATTATAATCAATTGGTTTAATTTCTGGGTTCTTTTTTTTCATTTTGATTCTACTCTCTTCTGCAAGCTCAATCGTTTCATCAGAATCCCGAACAACGGGTGGATAATGTTTAGCAAATATCACATTACCATTATACAACACATTCTGTTCTTTTTGAGCTTTCTTGAGTGTATAAGGGTTTTCACAACCGATAACCATTTTCTTCATTGTGTGTAAAAGTGGGTTTGGATATTTAATTAGCATATGAATTGTTGGAGCAGAATGACCCATTTTTACAAGCAAATCTTCCAACTTCTTAATTATTTCTTGTTTCTCAATGATTTCATCAAGAAGATCATTTTCGCGTTTTGAAAAATCTGCTTTCAACTATTTCTTCTCTTTTTCAAGATCAGAACAAGTTGATTTTTGTTTAGAAAGTTGGTTTTTTAAATCTGAAGCTTCCGCGTTTAAGGATTTTATGTTCATATTCAAGTTAACATCAAGAGTGTCAAACTTAATTTGCAATTGTTTTTCTCTTAAAACGGAGTTTTTGTAACCAGTTTCTAACTCTGACTGTCGTGTTTTATGAAATTCAAAAGATTTTTCATTTTTCTTATACCTCTCAAGCTCAGCGGTCATTTTTTCATTCACGACCTTAACATCGCGATTGACCTTTTTTACGTTTTCAATTTCAATACTACAATTGTTCAATAATGATTCAAACAAAGCACGTTCCTCATCATTCTCATTATGCTGTGATTCTAAGCCTCCATTAGGATTCATATATGGAGTTGCCAAATCAATATTGCTACTGCTTGGCGTGTCTAGGTATGTGTCATAAGTGGGTGCTAGAATCTCAGGATGATGTTCCTCATGAGGAGACATATCAAATATTTCATTATTGTGACATGCAGTGAATGATGGTACCTCAGAGACTGCATTGGTTTCATACACAAGAGGTGTCTCAGAATCTGTATCATACTTAGCCTCCTGAAGATTTGCCATGAAAATGCAGTTTGCATCAATGTCCTCAAGGTCTTCCATATCAACCATGAGAGCCATAAAATCATTCTCTTCTGCACTCAACTGAAACCCTGCCTTTTCCTTTTGTGCCAACAGCACTGCTTTCTGCAGATAGTCAAGATTTTTCTTTTTCGGCTTAGTGGGACAGTTCCTTACCATGTGACCGACTCCCTGACAGTTGAAACAATTTACCAGATTACCCTGATTCACATTTCCATAATTCCCAACAACTGGAGCAGCAATATTCCCAATCTGATTATGATTCCCAACATTCTGACCCCTCTGATTTCCAACAACTTGACCCATCTGATTCCCTACATACTGACCCATCTGATTTCCTGCATACTGCCCTGCATTACCCATATGAAATCTAGGAGCATATCCCTACCGATTCCCCCTAACTCCAACCATTTGCCCTTGTTGACCCATGTTGAAACTCGGCTGTGCAATCTGCCTGTTGCAAGCGTTCAATAAAATTCTTTGGTTGTTGTTAGTTGGTGTGGAATAGCGTCCTTGGAATGCCTTTGATGGAAGAGCAAATGCTTGATTCAAAGCAGCAGTAGACTCATCATTGTCATTGAAATCTGGTTCCTGGAATTGTGGATATTGTTGTTGTGGAATAACTTGTTGTTGTTGTGGGTAGAATTGTTGTTGTGGTATGACAGCAGTTTGTGGAATGTATTGTTGTTGCATGTAGTTCTGAGTGGAAGATGATGATGATGATTGTGTGTTCACTGGTACAGGTGTTGGTGTTTGAGCAATTAATGCAAGAGGATCATGTTGCTTTGCTAATTTTTCTTTCCTGACTTCATTTGCCTCTGCCTGGTTTTGCTTAAGGAAATCATAGAGCTGATCATAGTTCACCTGGTGAAGGTCCTTGGTTTTGTTGACAATCGTGACAAATCGTCCCCATTCTTCTGGTAGATTGTTGATGAACTTGATGTTTTGAACAATTTGTCTTGGTGTCAACTTGTTTCTGATGAGCTCGTTCATTAGAGCGCAAAACCTGGTGTAGTAAGATTCAATGGGTTCTGCTGGAGTGGATGTGAACGTCTCCCATTCAGTTAGAAGCTTGTTTTCAACATCTTGTTGCCCAATTTCTGTGCCATGACAAAGCCTTCTAACTCGTTCCCACATATCATAAGCAGTTTCACAACTATCAACAGCAACAAAGATTTCTCGTGGCAATCCTAGTTCGTTTAAGTGCATTGCCATATCATCAGCTGCTATTTGTTTCCAATCTTCTTCTGTGTATTCTGCTTCTGATTGATCATGAAATAACGGTGGTATGGGAGGTGTTCCATTAGGTTCTCCAGGGTCTTGACCTTGACGAGGCTTTAATGGTACATGTTGGATGGATTTGAGCAGGAGTTTACCATCAGGTTTAGTTTTGATGTTGCGAAGTATACGGCTCGTCCATGGAAGATATCCACCTTTTTCTAGCATAGGAGGACGGTTTTCTGCACCGGCTGCATGAATGTCTTGATGAGTTGCCATTGATGATGTTTGATATGATAAAGTTGAACTTAGATCGGTGCAACGAAATAGGAGTTGTGATTGGTAGGTTAAGTTCAGTTGTTGTAGTGAAGTTCTGGTGTTAAACTGATGATCGTTTGAAGTTTAGTCTCTAGAAATCAAGCAGCAGTCAATTCCGATAAGTTACTTGCAATTAAGATAAACTAGGGCAATTTAGACAAAAGTAGCAATTTAGACAAAAGTTACAATTCCGAAAAGACTATAATTTAGACAAAATCAAATGATCATAATTTCGACAAAGTTACCAAAATTACAATTTCGATAGGAATTTCAATTTAGACAAAATTATACAATTTTGACAAAATTTCAATTTAGATAGAAATTTGCAATTTAGACAAATTGGCAATTTAGATTAAAAAAAAAATCTATCTAATTTGTACAAATTAGACGATGTTTCCTTTGTCGAAGTATCCCACACACTTATACAAGCACGGGAATACCGAGTTCTCGTTTGATATCGAAGAAATTAAGTGCAAGTTGAATTTAGACAATTTTGTAAATTGCGACAACTTTCTGAACTTCGATAAACCCTAGACAGCTTCTAATTGCGACAAGTCTGGGTGAATTGCGACAACTAATTCCGATAAAGCCTTGAGAATTGCGACAACTTTGGAGAATTGCGACATAAACAGATTTGCGACAAAGTCCTCAATTACGACAAGTTCTTGTGATGAATTGCGACCACTTTTAATTCCGATAAGCCACCCAATTGCGACAGATCTGAATTTCGATAAGCTACAGATTTCCGACAGAATTGCGACAGATTTGAATTTAGATAAACCCTAGAATTTTGACAAGCTTGAATTCCGATAAGCTCTTGAATTTCGACAACCCCTTATACAAGGAATTTTGATAAACCCTTTCTTGTCTAAATTCTTCACAATTTAGATAAACCCTCAACTTGTCTAAATTCGACCACAATTTAGATAAACCCTCAACTTGTTTAAATTCGACCACAATTTAAATAAACCCTCAACTTGTCTAAATTCGACCACAATTTAGATAAACCCTCAAACCAATTTAGACAAACCCTTATATAAGGGAATTTCTATAAGTGATCTGTACGAGAGAGGATCCAAATAACGACCAACAAACAATCTTTTAAGCTATGTCACACGAACAAATAACTTCAAAAACCCTTAAATAACATTCAAGTTCTAACCTTTATCGCCTATTTTAACTTTAAACTTTATTTCGATACAAAGTAAGAACTTTTAACTAGCAAAACTAGTTTTTTGATGATAATGATTCGAATGAAACTACCAAAACTTGCTACTAATGCGTAAGAACTAAGAAATACTACAACTTTTAACATATTAAAGCGTAAAAAATCAAAGTTTATACAAAAAGTTGACGTTTTATTGATAAAAAAACGCAACTTTATGCTATTCTTTGATAAAAAAAGGAACATAATAAGCTTCCTAAATTGTTGTTTGGCTATATGATACCACTTGTAGGACACAAGGCCTATAATTTATCACACCACAATATATATTATTCGTATATGGCACACTAGAGTAAGAGAGAAAGATGTATGTCGTGAATATGAAAACCGAATGTATATTAGAAGATGAGAAAACACATACAAGTCACACACACACTCCTCACCTTTACACCTCTAAAGCACCCATACAAATTAGGTGGGAGTGTGATATATATAGAAACAATGTGACGCCCTAGTGGGCTTTTCAATGGGCCGTGTACCATGGACTATACATTGGACTTTTAGAACTTGTCTTATGACTTATTAGATTTAGTCCATGATGCACTTGACTATCCTATTACTAACGACATATTACAAAGTTGTTATAACATAAATGACCATCACTTTAATCAATGCTAACAGCTCTTCATGTTCTTCCTTAGTCTTGGAATAGATCAGGATATCGTCTATGAAGACTATCACAAGCTTATCCAAATAGGGCTTGCACACTCGGTTCATGAGGTCCATGAATACCGCTGGTGCGTTGGTTAAACCAAAAGGCATCACTTGGAATTCGTAATTTCCATAACGAGTTTTGAACGTGGTCTTTTGAATATCTTCTTCTCGAACTCTGAGCTGGTGATATCCAGATCGTAAGTCAATCTATGAGTAAACACTCGATCCTTGGGTAGAGGGTATCGGTTCTTCACTGTCAATTTGTTCAACTCTCGATAGTCAATGCACATGCGAAAAAATCCATCCTTCTTCTTTACAAACAATACTGGATCTCCCCAAGGTGATGAACTTGGTCATATAAATCCCTTTTCTGAAAATTTTGCCAATTGTTTCGACAGTTCTTTCAAATCGTTAGGGGCGAGGCGGTAGGGTGCTCGGGCTACGGGTGCAGCTCTAGGTATCAATTCAATCTGAAATTCGACTTGTCTTACTGGTGGGATTCCAGGTAAGTCATCTGGGAATACTTCCGGAAAGTCTCGGACGATGGGTACATCTTCTATACGTTTTTCACTCTTCTCCTTCCCTTTATGATGGATCGTGTTTTGTTTGAAATATTGTGAATCGGGAGGTCTTGGAAGATGAAAGAACATCATCTCCATGGTAAGGGTTAGAGAGGGAAAGTGTAGAGAGAGAGAGAAGCAAAGTCTAATTTTTATTGATAATATGAAAGGTGAAAATAACTCAAACAAAGCTCACCCTCCTAGTGAAGTCTAGGAGGTATATAAAGGGCCAAACACATGACTTTACAATATTGACACTTCTAGTCCTTGTGTTTGAGCCTAACAAGATAGATAATGTAATCCCAAATATGTTGTCACATTTTCGTGTGAGAAGCATACCCAACAATCTTCCCCCAATGTGGCAACATATGGGATTACTTACATCAATTCCTACAAGTACAAATACAAATAAAGAAAGGTCTTCATAAGCTCTTCAAGTGCTGAGGATGACTACAGTTGACGCTCTTTGTCTTCATCTTGTACCTCGGCTTGAGAACTTTTCTTCACTTGTAGTCAAATGATGTAATATACATGAACTGGATGAACTTCCCCCCAATTCATGCTACATGTCTTTAACGGCTTCTTCGTACACTTCTTATTGGTGAAGTTTCTGAATCAGCTTCCCCCCAAACTGACAACCGTCTTCAGCAGATTCGAAACTTTGATGTAGTTAACACGTCTTCTAACTTTTAAAGGTTGTAAGTACGCAGCGAAATTTGTAGATGACATCGTAAACCACACCACGCAAATCTGACTAGTACTAAGTAATGATTATGCTCAATGCGGAAGTCCCGTTAGGGGGTAACATGCAAGAAATTAGCATGATCTTCTCACATAAGTAGGCTACTTCGCACATCACACCCTGCGAAAGTTGAAACGATTACACCAAAATCACAAAACTGAACCACTGATCATCTCTGCGAACGTCTTCCGGTAGTAATAAAATTGTAAGCTCGATCACGTGAGTCTGTTATGCGTCCCTGATGTGCACATTTCTTCCCCCTAAATGCAGATCCATCTGGAAAAAGAGTGTTTTCGCAAAAAAATGCAAGAAAAGTCAAAGAAAGTCAAAGCACATCTACTCTCTCTTCCCCCACGATGTCTTCGCGGAATCGGAAGCATACACACTTTGGTTACGATGGAAACGGAGGCAGCGTACACCCTGTATGTCCAATTAAGCGAAGATGTGTGAAGTACCATAAATAGCCCGTGAGAATCAACTGCTGATAAAATCTCTACTCCTCTATACTCTTCTCATCTAACTCTTTACCGACCCCATTATCATTCCGACGGCTTTTTGTAGTGACCACTGATGGAGAAAACCCAGTATTACGAACTTGAGACTGAAGTAAAATAACCCAAGCTGGTGACTTAAACTTGCACTATTGTCTGACTAAGTACCTATACTGAGCACTACAACGTAACTCCTTTAAGCATAGGTCATTTCATATACCCATCCAACCATCCTTTACTGTATATGAACTCATCTTGGATATCCACATCTTTGTGTGACACTTGAGCACTACAACGTAACTCCTTTAAAGTGATAGCTATACTCTGTGAGCACAACAACGTAACTCCTTACATCAGGTATAACTAGATAACTCAAGTCTTAATCATTTTGAAGATTGTAAGCTCGAACAAGGATCTCGAAGAATCATGCATCCAACCAACCCCGATATCTTCAAGATACTAAGTACACGCACCCGTGATATTCCACTTCAACCTCAAATAAATAATAAAGAATTAACCCCGTAGTCACATCTTGCGGTTCAATACCCAACACTAGCCTTTTGACGGTTTAAGTGAACTATGATAATGGTTTTATCCCGATCTTGTCAAAAAAACGTATCCCCGTGAAAACTTTGTAACAACCAAAATAAATACCACACATTTACCATAATGTAATAAAATTACATTTGATAAATACTGCGTATTGATTTTATGATTGGTCCAGCCCATATTTGTTCATCCCACATCCACACTGCCATACAATTCAGTCCATAATTTTAATTCAGCCCAATACAAAAAAATATATATATATATTTCGGCCCATGGGAACAAACTACAAGCCCATTCCGGATCCGCAACAAGAGTTATATCCGGGTTAAAAAATAAAACATCTCAACCCTAATAATATGGGTATTTAAGGACAACAATAACACACGACTTAACCCTAATTACATTTCATCCGCCCCCTTTTACTTTTGTCTTTCACCTAACTCAATTCTTCACAGTCCACTCCAATCTCACTAAACTAACACACCATATATCTCTTACTTCTTGCAACAAGATTCGAACATTAAAAAAAGGTGCCACATCTTTCAACTATATCACGAATAACAACCATACTTGAGAACTCAAAGAAGAAGTGCGACAGCTTAAGATCTCTATGGTCTCGGGTAAGTATTGTTCATGTGTTTACGGTTTTTGTTTGTGGTCTTTAAACAATCAAAATGAAGACACGGGAATAACAATAATTGTTATTCACCGTTCTTTATTATTTCGGATATTAAAGAAGGTAAGCCTTCAATAGAATCTGTGATGAATATTTTTTCGTGTGTTAGATCTTATGTGGTCTAGATGTTACGCAAACTAACACGAAAAAAATATCTGAGATTAACTAATTTGACTTATATTACGAGTCTTGTTGTAAGTTGTAAGTTGGATGAGGTGGGTTTAGAGATTTTGAAGTTGATTGGTGATGGATTATATGAGTAGTTGTGGCTGAAGTGTGGGATCTGTTTGTAGGATTAGATTGAGTTATTGTTGATGGGTTAGTGTTGTATTTGAGTAATTGTAGTTGGTTGCTGCGTCTGTTATCATTCATATCTGATTTTGGACCTGATGTGGTCAACTGGTCGTTCTCCTTCATCTTTTTTTTTAATTTCTAAAAGTATAACTGTTGACCGTTTGACCTGTTGACCGTTGACCGGTTTGACCGATTGACCAGTTGACCGGCAATTGTGAAAGCATTTGCGAGAGCAATTGCGAAAGCAGTTGCGAGAGCATATGCAAAAGCATTTGTGAAAGAGCAATTACGAAAAACATTTTCGAAAAATGAATTGCGAAAAACCAATTTCGAAAAGCATTTTCGCAATTTCGAAAAGCATTTGTAGGTCACTAATATCTCAAATACACACACGTAAAACCAAAGTAAAACTTATACGACTACTATATATTAAGCTACGCTAATAGAGAAAAGATAATAAGCTAATAAGCTAAATAGAATAAGATGAGAATAAGATGTAAAGGAAGGCTTTCAATATTCGAATGATTCAAGGACAAGGCTTGCGCATAATACATGAAAAACCAACACAAAATATGATGCCCCATGCCTTCTATTTATAGGCTTTGGGTTAGGGCAACATTTACATGATAACTTCTAGAAAGAAAAATGAGAGGAGGGCCGGCCCATGGACTTCTTATGGACCGGTCCTTAAATGCTAACTTAAAGTCCATATCGTGCAACATTCTTAAATGAACAAGACTTGTATAATTAACAAAACATGTTCCTAACAATCTCCCCCTAAGTCTTGATCATCAATGTTGCTTGACGTCTTCTTTGCTTCTTAGGCTTCCGACGTCTTTATAATCTTTGTTTCTTTGTTCTTGTATAATGATGATATGATGTTGTCTCGATCTGCCAATCTCCAACGTCTTCTTGTCTTCTCCATCATGCTCATATATCTTTGACTTGTTTTCTGCAACATGTTCTTACTTTTCAATCTTAAAACTTGAGAAAGGTTGTAGTGCTTGAACTTTTGACTTTACTGTATCATATGTTGAACTTTTGATGTTACTGAGTCTTTGAGAGAACATTTCTTCAAGATATGAACATGATGGAGTCTTGATGGTCGAACTCCAGCTCCTCAGCAGCAGCAGCAACAGCAGCATCAGCACGAACCAACCGGTACTTACAGGCTCAGATTTGAGATCGTTAACAGCATAGTGTGAAGACTTTCTCAAATCCTAACCCAAACTGTTCTGAACCGGATTCACCCGAAAGGGATAGCACGGACACACCGAAGTGCACCCACGATTCAGTGAGTCGCTGGAGATCACCCCACGACTGTAGACCGTTTGGAGCAAACACTAAGCGTAACCCACAAGGAGTTACCGAAGTGACCTGCTGTCAGAGTTGTTTGATGTTGCTCTGGCAGGATTTCCATTCAATCATTGATAATCACAATTGTGACTTTTCTCATGAATGTTCTCGGCAGATTGCTAAGATCTGCGAAGGACACTTTCTTAATTTTACATCTGCTGCCCATGATGTAGAACAACAGAGTAATACTAAGTGTACCTAAGAGATCTTTTATGAATCTCATGGCTCTAGACTCAATTAGTGCACATTTGTTTGGTCATCGGAGGCGTGGAGCAGATTGCCTCCTTTTCAATATCAACACTCTCGTAATGAAAGGTCGATAGATTATGAAGGGTTCTCCGTGTGAATGAAACAAATGTCTTTTGAGAGACACTTGAGTGGCTTAGAAGGTTTATTAGTGCGTCACTGGGTCCATGACGTCTTTAGTTTTCAATACCGGTGATGCTCATCAACCAGTAGATTATGAATTGAACCCGGTGTCTGCCCTAAGGTTGAATAAATGGAGGGCTATTTCTTTTCACCCTTTTCTTTGCTTTTCTTTTTAATTCTTCAACCCCTTCTTTCTCTGTTCATTCATTTTCTCCTTTTTATATCATACCTAGGACTTTCTAGTTCTAAACTATTGGTATTGTCCTTGGGTAGATCCCTCCGGCTCTGGCGGATCATAGGACGGTTTTCCCTAACCTTAGTCACCTTATAACTCCATGACTATCCTAATGATGCCATAAAACCAAAACCATTGAAAATCTCTCAAAGTGTCGATAATTTGTTAAAACATTTTGTTGACACCTTGAGAGTTTGATGATTTTCAGAAAGACTCCCCCTTAACATGTGCGCATAAGTAATAAATTTGAAATTTGCACATGCCGGAAAGAGTTAGCACTTTTGAATTGATTGACTTTCAATGAACCTGATCGTTGCGAGACACGCTTACATCACCAGTTAAACTGGCTTGAAATTATTACCCGTCCAGATCAGATTCAAAGATTATCGCTCGAAATTGGTACATTCTACTCAGACACGTCCTTTGCGAGACACGCTTACATCACCAGTTAAACTGGCTTGAAATTATTACCTGTCCGGGACATGTCCTTTCGACTACTGACTTTTCCTATCGTCAATTCGAGGGTCAATTCTGAGTTTGAGCACAAGAGATTCCAGCAAATGAGACATCATATTTTAATCATCTTTTACTTCTCCCCCTCAAAAATAGCATACTCATGATGTTTTTGGAAAACGTTTATGATTAAAATATGCTGTTTTTGAGTTTTAGGGAAGAATTTCAAGAACATTTATATTTTTTTGAACAAAGATTATATTTTTCAAATACTCCCCCTTAACAAGGGAATACTTGTCCTTATGAGCAGAATGTTTGAAAAACGTTAGAAAACATTCTGGTTTTAATTCTGCTCATAAGTAAGAAGCTTTCGCTCCTTTTTCAGGATTGAGGCACTGAAGCGTACCTCAGGGTCCTTTCTTTGAGGTCCAGGTTGTACACTGTTATGTGTGCACAAGCCGTTGTCATATTACAGTCATATATAAGTAAGAATTATGAATGAATAATGAATATTGAAATCAAATTCTTACAATTAACCGCCTTTGCCAAAAGTGGTGAATTGTGGATCTGTCCTCTGAAATAATCTGATGGCAAATGGAGGACGACCACCAACATATGTTTCCAACCTCCTCATCTGATCCCTTCGGTAGAGCCTTTCTTCGATTGACCAGATAAAATTCTTGACTTGCCTAAGCTGATGATGATTCCATTTCTTGTGCTTCTTCAATACTTGATCCTGAACTCGTGTAACTAACCCATCTCGAACATTCTTCAGAGTGTCATCACAGAACTTGTGAATCTCTTTATGTGGCATGAAATGGTTTGTGTTTGTAGCGCTTATGTAGACGAATCCGAAGACAGGGTCGTTCTTGAGCAAGTACTGAGGCTCCTTGTTGTTAGTAAGAGTAAACATGGGTTCCTCAAGATTCAACTTCTTCTGATAACTTTCAACTCCAAGCTGAAGATCCTCGACACGTTCTTTGATAACCGTTCTTCTGATGAAGTGACAGATAGCCGTGCTAAACGCATACAGAAGAGTAGGATTAAGATGATTCAGCTTCCCTTGTACTTTCATCAAATACAAATCTTCAATGTCATTGAGATTGAGTGCGCGAAAATCTGCTTCATTGAACGTGTAAAGTAGATCATCTTGTCTGCGAACAGTGATCTCAGAAATGAAAGTGTAGCCAAGCTTTTGTGATCCCTTGGCATCAAGCACCGCCTTGATACGAAGATCACTGAACACCTTTTCACGGGATGCCATGAGGCCAAGCTTGTACTTGTACCACGACTTACGTTTGTCAAACCAGTGGTGAATTCCAAGTTCAGCGTCACGATCATATTTTGCAAGTTTGTTGATGAAGAGTTTACGGTGTCTAGCTTCTTCCTCAATGGCAGGATTGATGTAGTTCGCAGCAGGAGTGAATGTGATTGAGGTAGCATATTTGACTTTACTAGAAGCCCCATGTACGAGTAGTTCCAGATCTTGATTGAAGAAGAATTCGAATGGGATTTCTGACATTCCATGATATGGTCGGATCACAGGAAGTGGTTTTGTCCAGTCAGTGATGTATGGACGTTTCTTACTGTCAAGACCACCTTCCCTGAATACATCTGGATTTGTCCAATCGAAGTCTTTGGATAGTGCCCGAGCAATGTTCTCCAGATGATATTCCAACTCAGCGGCACTTGCAGATTTATCTTTTAAAAGAATGAAGGCATCATTTTTAATTCTACGAAGCTCTCTTTTTGTCATCTTCTTAATGTTGAATGCATGTTTGACTTTCTGAGTGTATTCAAACGTGCTATCTTCTATTTTGGAAGCTTCGTCGTTGTTGATCTGAGCCTTTGCAAGATGGTCGAACCAGTCATTTCCTTGTAAATCTTCATCAGTATCCAACCATGTTACCACAGCTGGTTCTTCAGAAGGTTTCTTACTGCTGGAAGGTTTAGACTTTGCTGGTATTCGAGGTGGTTGGGGTGGATCATCTTGAGGTTGAAACTCAATGTCTTCATTTATGAAATGTTCAAAGTGATGCTCGGTTTCCTTAGGACCAGATTCTTGATGTTCTGGAGGTGGTGAAGAAGATTTATGTTCTGTTGGTTCTTGAATGTGAATACCAGATCCACTCCCAGTCTTTTGTTTCTTCTGTGTGGGATTTGGATCTTGATCCTCATTGTCGTCATCACGAATCCTTTTACCCTTATCAGCAGCAACCTTGCAAGAAACCTTCTCAATGTGTGCTTCAATAGACTTTATGAGACTGATATCTTCAGGAGAAGGAGATGTCATAGCATGGAGTCTGTTGAGAAGTTCAAGTTTGAGTTCTTCAGTGGTGAAGTCTTTGAGTTGCTTGAAGCCAGAATTGGAGATAATTGCTTCTTTGACCTTGACATCAAGTTGAGTATTGACATGCTCGTTAATATTTTTCTGAAGATCAGCAGTGAAGCGTTTGACATAATGTCTTGTCTTACTTTTGATATTATCTTCTATATCAAAAGTAAGAAACTCATCCATATTCTGCTTTGTTTCCTGCATCTCCTTGACTTGATCAGAAAAATCCTTGATAAGGTTTTTCATCTCTGTCATTTGTTCTTGCAACTTGCTCTCTTTTCTTGCTTGAGCAAGTTTAGCTGCTTTCTTTATTTGCCTGGATATGGGTGAGAGGACTTCAACTCTTGTGACTTTGGCGATTTTACTGACATGTTTCCCTTTCATGACTGTTCTAATTCTTTCTGCCATTGTTGCTTTGCCTTTGTGTGATGGTGATTTTAATGGTGATGGAGTGAGTGAAGGTATAGATGATGAAGAATTAGGAGGTGTAGGATCCTTGTGAGATGAAGGTGAAGGTTTTGGAGTATTTCTCGATGATTCTGGAGGAGTTAGATGCTTGGGAGGTGAATTAGGAGGTGTGATAGGTTTGGGAGAAGGAATGGGAGGAGTCTGATCTCGTGGTTGTTGTTGAGGAGACTTGTTAATATTCATAGGATCATGAAGTGGAGAGATAATGTAGTTATCGGCTTCATCATCCTCCTTTTGTTTCCTTTCCTCGTCTTCCTTCCTTTTCCTTTCTATTTCAGCAAGTGACTCCAGCTCATTTGCAGCTTCTGTAGCCTTTGTTCCAGTAATTTCCTTTTCTTCATCAGAGTTTCCCCATTCACCAGTGTCATCATGGTGGTGTACCTCCTCTTGATGTGGGATGTCATCAAACATTGAATCTGAAATTTCATTTTCTGTGAAGACTATCTTTTCTGATTCAGATTGTGTTAGATTCTCCAAGTCGGGTTGATTAACCGAGCTTGATTGAGGAGGGGGAACCGTAGATGTAGCCATATCGGGTTGATTAACCGTTCTGGCTGAACTGTGGAAGTTTTTGATTCAGCGGGTTGATTAACCGGATTAGGGGATAAAACTGGTGCTGGAGTGACTCCTGATCCTCCTGCTCCCTTAGCAATTTCTTCCTTCTTCTTTTCTTCTAATTCCCTCATTACTCTCATATGTAGATCTGCTCTTCTTTCTTCATCAATCTTCTTTTGTATAATACTTGCCTTAGCTGCATTCTCTATGTCAAGCTTTGTTTGAAACTCAGCTTCTTGCTCATTAAGTATTTCCAATTCTAATTCAGTGTCTTCAGAGGATTCAGAAGATTCATCACGAATACCAATGTCTTCAACTTTTGGTTTTGGAGCATTCTTTACAATTCTCCTCTTGCTTGGGGGTTGTCTCTTTGAAGCACTTGATGCACTTCCAGCTTTACTAGCTCTACTACTTTTGGAACGAGTCTTGGAAGAACCTGTTCCCTCAGTTAGTTTAGTTATGCCGACAAGCTTCTTTTCATAAGCCTGAATATAATCTTCGTAAGCAGGAGTTTCCTTGACCTCATCAGTAAGTAGAACATCAAATAGCTTAAGACCTTGTTTGTAAGTGCTATCCTTTGGGAAGTATACTGATTTGAAATCCGTGTCCATCTTTATCACATGTCTTTCTCTGTCTTCGGGTCTATTAGAAATATCATGATGCTTATCAAGGAGAAGACTGATCAGCAACTTAGTGTAACGCACAAATGGAATTTTCGTCAATGGTTTTCTATACTGAGCATGTATTTGAAACATAAGATCTTCCCAGATAATAGCAGCAAAATCAAGGTTATGTTTGGTAACAATTCCCCAGAAGAGCTGAGCATGAGAAAGTCTTGGATGTTCGTGTCCACTGTCTCTTCCAGACACCGATCGAATCAGAATGTAGTACATTGCTCTCCATGGTTGAGGAATGGACTTAGCATTGCTATTTGAGATAATGTTGAGTGGAAGATTGGGATCTACATCATATCCAATGCCAATGAGAAAGTTGAGAATGTCTTGTTCAGTGGGTGAAGGCCAGTATTGTCGTGAGATATCCGATGGATTGGGTAAAGATAAAGCTTCACGTAGATGTGCTTGTGTGACTTTGACTTGTTTTCTGTCAAGAGTGCATGTGAAGAATTTGTTACTGTTATCAGGTTTGATAGTGCTCCACATCTAATGGATGTATAACTCAGGAATACTATCTGAATCCTCCAAAATACTACGGCATTCATGTTTTTTGAGGATTTCAATAACAATGCGACAACTTGGTTCAGCACACTTGATGTTGTCAAAGACAACTCTTGAATTGTTCTTGCCATACTTAGCCGTGAATCCTTGTGGGAATAATTCAGTTTTGGTGATCAATGGAAGTGGTTGTTGTGACGACATTGTGGATAATCTGAAACAGCATTATGAAACCAATTTGCAGGATATATGTGTGTTAGCATTAGTTGAGACTAAGTGTTTGCACATAACATCCTTTATTAACATGACTAAGCAATCGTTAATTTATGAATTGATCATTTTTTAATTTGCATAAGAAACTTTCTCTTTAATTTGACAAGACTTAAGGAAATTTGTAATTTCTTTGGAAATTTGTAATTTCGAAGGCAGTTGTCAAATGCGAGAGACTTTGACAAATGCGGGAGAAATTACCAATTGCGAGAGAAAATACCAATTGCGAGAAAAATTGTCAAATGCGAGAGAAATTACCAATTGCGAGAGAAAATAAACATTCATATGGATTTCTGGTACGATTAAGCATGCATTTATGTTACACAATCATGTTTTAAGCACAGAAGTACAATCATAATTATTCATAACACATAGGATTAAAAATCCCCAAATCTACGCAAAACCTAGAATTACGGATAATCATTTTACACAAAATCCACCGTTGGATCTCTAATTCCTTGAAAACCGTTTGTTATAATCACATAATATTCATAAAAACACTCACAGATTAGTTAAAACTTGAACGGATGATCAGAATCAATATTAGCCGTTGATTGGGTTGCTGAGTTGAAGTAAATGCGAGAGACAAGAATAGCAGTGAAAGTAAATGAATACCGCAGTTAAGTCAGATTGCATTTAATTCTTTACTTTTAACTTTTATCCTTTTTTCCACAATTAGTCCCTTAACCTCAATATATAGCACAATTAATCCTAACCAAACGATTTTCAATATTTAGGTCCTCTAAACTTTTGTTGTTACCATCAAAGTCCTAACTATTTAGCAAATAAGCCTTAGGATATACCATCATAACCAATACAAAGCAACAATGTTACAGAAAACCATGCAAGTACAAATTTTTAAAAAATTTGAGAAATTTTGTGTCTCCCCCTCAACATTTGTTCAGAAATAAATAAAGACGGTTTAAAAGGAACAAAATGTTGAATAAGGGTTTGTACTTGCACGCACACATTTTTTTTTTTTTTTTTTTAATATTTATGTACAAGATAGTGTGAGAGCTTGACTTGATTAGTTGTTCTTGAGGAGGTTCGTCAATTCTTAAGGAGTCAAGCATCTCATTCCAATTTGGTGAACCAGTTTCACAAAACGATCATGAGGTAAGGCTTTCGTGAAAAGATCCGCCAATTGGTGTTCCGTTCCCACGAAATACAACTCAATGGTACCCTGCTCCACATGCTCCTTGATGAAGTGATATCTGAGAGCGATGTGTTTGGACTTGGAATTTTGCACTGTGTTGCACGAGATAGCGATAGCACTTTTGGAGTCACAGTACATCGGAATTTTGTTGAATATGTAACCATAATCCACCAGTTGTGATCGCATCCAAATGATTTGAGCACAACAGGCAGACATGGCTACATATTCTGATTCCGTGGATGATAGAGACATAAAATCTTGCTTCTTTGACTGCCAGGACACCATCTTATCACCTAGGAATTGAACACCACCGGATGTGCTCTTTCTTGTATCAATACATCCCGCATGATCCGCATCTGAAAAAGCAGTTAGTGCAAAACCAGAATCCTTTGGATACCAGATCCTCAAATGAATGGTTCCCTTGATGTATCTAAGGATTCTTTTAACAGCAGATAAATGTCTTTCTGTTGGGTTAGACTAATAGCGTGAACATAGGTATGTGGAAAATACAACATCCGGTCTGCTAGCGGTGAGATACATGAGAGACCCAATTATGCTACGATAATTTGTAGGATCAGTGGGTTTCCCATGTATGTCAGCATCTAGCTTCGGGGATGAGGAGGACATAGGGGTGTTATAGGTGTCACTAGATGTCATGCCATGCTTTTTTAATATCTCTTGTGCATATTTAGACTGACTCAAGAATATACCACGAGGTGATTGGTGAATTTGTAATCCTAGGAAAAAATTTAGTTCACCGATCATGGACATCTCAAAGTTTTGTTTCATAAGTTTTGCAAAAGCATTTGAGTACTTTTTATCGGTAGACCCAAAAATGATGTCATCCACATAAATTTGTACGATGAGAATGTCCTCCCCGTGTTTTTGTATAAACAGAGTCGGGTCTACAGATCCTTTAGTGAAATGATTAGCAATAAGGAATGCTGAAAGTTTGTTGTACCAGGCCCTCGGGGCTTGTTTAAGGCCGTAGAGGGATTTCTTAAGCCTGTATATGTGATTAGGATGTTCTGGATCGACGAAGCCCTCTGGTTGTGAAACATACACCTCTTCACGAAGTTGTCCGTTCAAGAATGCTGTTTTCACGTCCATCTGGTAAACTGTGATGTTCTTATGAGCTGCGTATGCCAGGAACATTCTAACTGCCTCAAGCCCAGCCACTAGAGCAAAGGATTCCTCGAAGTCAATTCCTTCTTTTTGGCTATACCCTTTAGTAACCAACCGTGACTTGTTACGAATAACCGTGCCTTCTGCATCCAACTTATTTTTCCAAATCCATTTTAAGCCCACAACATAAACTCCATCTGGTTTTTCAACGAGTTCCCAGACTTCCAATCTTTTGAACTGATCCAACTCCTCTTGCATTGATTCAATCCAATTGTCATAAGTCATGGCCTCTTTAATATTTTTCGGTTCAGCTTGACAAACGGTGAGAGCGTATATGCAAGTTTCACCGTCTGTGTGGAGTTTCTGTCGTGTCATAACTGGGTTATCTGGATTGCCAATCACATTAACTAACGGATGATCCCTTGTCCATTTATGAGTAGATGGGTAGTGTTGAAGGTTGTGATTCAGATTTGACGGTTCCATGTTGCTCGATGAAGATTCTCCTGGTTCGGGAATGGTTGGGGGTGGAGTAAATGGATTGAAAAAGGCATTATCGTCAAAATCTGGTGGTGTTGGAACTTGGTTAGAAATGGGGGAAGAATCTTCAACTGCTGGTTGAGGTGTTTTATCTATGGATGATGATGGTTCAGGTGGTGGTGCATCTTCAGCAACTACTGTAGAGGTAGATGCTGATGGATCAGGTGCTTGATCTGTGAGTTGTTGAGCAGCGAAACTTGTGGAAGCCTCTGACGTACTGTTAACCAAACTGTCATCAAACATAGGTGCAAACAAATCTTCCAGATCTTTCCTGTTAAAAGGTAAAGGTGCAGCCGAAGATTCAGGGAAGTTTAGACGGTTATGTTCGGGTTCTAAGCGGTCTTGCTCAGAAGCCATTTTCGTGAGTTCATCAAAATTGGCGTGTATAGTCTCTTGAATTTCCCCGGTCCGACGATTCCAAATTCTATATCCCTTAGAATTTTCACAGTAGCCAACGAATATCCCGATGTCTGCTTTAGCCTTTAATTTACCAAGATCATCTCTATCATTTTTCGGGTAACACAGTGCTCCAAAAACATGAAAGTAGTTGATATTTGGTTTTCTGCCTTGTATAAGCTCATATGGAGTTTTGTTGTGTCGTCTGTTGATCATGCCGCGGTTCTGAGTATAACATGCAGTATTAACAGCTTCAGCCCAAAGGTAATCTGGTAATTGAGCATTGATCAACATTGTTCTAGCTGCTTCCACAAGCGTACGATTTCTTCTTTCAACTACACCATTCTGTTCGGGAGTGCGAGCAATTGAATATTGATGAACAATCCCATTCTTCTCAGTGTATTCCCGAAGGGTTTGATTCTTAAATTCAGTGCCGTTATCTGTACGAATAATCCTGACGGTGTTACGGACTTGAACTTGAATCTTTGTGAGAAATGTGATGACCATTGAAGGAACTTGATCTTTTGTCCTAAGAAAGTAGACCCATGTCCATCGTGGGTAGTCATCAACTATTACCAAAATGTACCTTTTCCTGTTAATGGTTTGAACCCGCATTGGACCACACAAATCCATATGTAGCAGCTGGAGGACATGATCTGTGCTGTGTTCTGTTTTGGGAGGAAAATGAGCACGGTGACTTTTCCCTTGTTCACATGCAGAACACAAATGATCTTTGGCATATCTGAATTTGGATAATCCGTCAACCAATTTATTCCTTGCAAGGTCAGTCATGGTTTTGAAGTTGAGATGAGACAATCTTTTATGCCATAACCAAGCCTTTGTGGGATTAGCTTTGGAGAGTAAACAGATAGGAGATGAAGCTGTCATGCCTTCAAAGGATATGGTGTATAGACTGGTTCCGCGTCTTCCTTTCATCAAATCATTTCCTTGAAGATCACGAATGAAGCAAGTTTTCTCCCTAAATGCTACTTCTATGTCTCCATCACAGAATTGTCCCACTGAGAATAAATTATGACCAAGGCCTTCAACATAGTATACACGACTCATTTCGTTGTTCCCATTAACATAATCTCCATAGCCCATTATTGCAGCGAAGTGATCATTCCCGAATCTGACCGTTCCAATGAACTTTGCGATAAAGTTTGTAAGAAGCTTGAGGTTGCCGGTCATGTGTCGGGAACACCCGCTATCAACAATCCATAGGACAATTTGAATCACCTGCATCACAAACATTGGAAACAGGTGGAGAATTGATAACGGTTGGACACGTTGGGTTAGAAACACAAGATTTAATTATTTTAGGAACCCATTTAAAGCTTGCAGTGTTTTGTAACCAACGTTTCCATGTCCAACTAGTCTCAGCCTTTTTCCTTATGAATGCACTAGGTGATTTGGTTGTCTTAGTTTTGGCTATGGGTGTTTCAATGGTATGCTCAGAAACAACTAGTGGTGGTTTTCCTAAAATGGACTTGGCAACAGTTTTGAGCCTAGAGGAAGAGCCACTAGTTCATTTCTTTTTACGTTTCAACAGAGTTTTAGTGTTGGTCCCTTTACACGATTAGAATTAACTAGAAAGTTAATCTATTGGTGTTAATGACTAATACAATGTTTAAGGATTATTCTAACAGTTATAAAACGTGAATGTAAAAACAACAATATTTTTCAACGTTTAAATTCTTATTAGAAATAATTCCAAGAATCTATACCCAAGTGTTTTGCGGAACAAACACTTGGGATTGAATAGACAAGGGTATGGGGTGTCTCCTATCGAAACTCAAGTTTTGCTTGAGTGGTAACAATATACCCACTGAGCTATCTCAGTGAGTTGTATACTCTTTGTAGGAGAGAAGTTCCTTTGTAAAAGTTCAAGACTTTAATTATACAAAGCACACTTTAACTTCTCTCACAGTTGCTCTATTTATACACAAGTATTCTAAGTATAAGTGATTAAATATAATACAAGTTGTTGAGGTTGCGTGTCTGACAATTACAAATAGTAATTGTCATTTCCAAGAACCAATAGGAAAGGGCTAAATAAGTCTTTGGGAGTTGTTGGCTGACACTCCATGACTTTTAGCCGCAATAGGGAAGGTTGAGTCTGACAAGAGAAGAGTGTTGGGTTTACACTCTTATCTTCTCAGATCTTTTCCCTATTGTTCCCGCCTTTTCTTCAGGCGTTGGTTCCTCAGTCATTCAATCACTTTGTTGGTTGAGGAGACTGGGGTTCAGTGAGCTCTTATCCAATACTCATTGAATCCATCATCTTCTTCTTTGGCTTAAGTCCTACTCAGGGAGTACCGCCTTCCTGAGTAGTGAATCCTTCTTCTTGAATTCGCCTTAAGCATCCTGAAGATGACTCACTGAGAGGCTGTTCTCTCAGTGACTTGAATTGTTCTCGGTTTAAGTTAACACTTAGTTAATTTGTGTCCAAATCATGTTCGAAGCATTCTTGGGTTTTACATGACCCAACAATCTCCCCCTATTTGGATATAAATTATTCCTAAGTGTTTTGATCAGATATGAGTGAGCTAACGACTTCTGCTCATACTGAATGTACTAGAATGTAAATAAGGACACTGAAATAATAAAAACATCATCTTATTAATATCATTTACAAGTCCTAACAAAACTAAGTACAAAAAGGGAAAGTGTTGGGTATTCAGGCAGGTCATCAGTTCAACTTGATTCCAAGGGCTTCAAGCTTGGGCTTCTTCGACTGCAGCTCATGTTGGTCAGGATGTTCATTGATTTTTCTTTTCAGGTCATGACAAAACCTCACATTCTCAGGACTCTTGAGTGGAGAGGCCATCATTAGAAAGCCTAGCATTGCTTTGATCCCTGATAGATCTATATCACTCCACCTCTGGAAGGCTTTGTCACCAAACTCATCAATGAAGAACAACCCTCTTTCAGGCTGTTCAATGACCATATTGTTTCTGAAAGGAACACCTTCAGGGAGAGCCCTATTGCAGTCAAGACCAGGAATCTTGATCTCAGGCTCAGCTTCTATCTTCTTTCTTTTCCTTGAAGAAGACTGAGAGGAAGCAGGTTGTGCAGATTCAGGGAGAAGAGATTGAATGCCAAGTTCCTGAGGTGCTGCTGCCAATCTTTCATACCTCAGACTCAATGACTTCATCAGATTAGGGACCACAACATTTGATTTCTTTGCTATTAATGGACCCAACTCGTCTAATTCAGTGATCCCAAAGTCAGCGAATCTGAAAGGTGAATGAACATCAAAGTTTCTCTTGTCAGCACCTTTGTAGACAGTGACAACGGCAGGATTGGTGTTTCTTTGAATATGAACATCAGTGATTGGTTCTGGCTTCATCCTTTCAGTCATATACCACTGATATTTCTTAATCCTATTCTGCCTGATCTCTTCAGCCCTTTTGGCTCTTTCCTCCCTTTTCTGCCTGAGAGTGGTCATCTCCTCAGACTGAGCTTTCACAAAGGTCATACCACCTTCTCTTCCTGAGAGATCCTTAGCCTCAAGACCAATTTTCTCAGCCTCTTCATGAACAACCTTGATTAAGGCAGACTTGCTTGCCTTCTCCTCTTCCTTCAACTTCTTCTTTGCCTCCTCTTCCTGAAGATAAGTACTGAGTTCATCAGCTGAGAAGTGGTAAAGAACTCCATCAATTTCATATGGGATCCTGAGTGGTAATTCAGGATCCTTTGCAACCGTGATAGGTGCTGGTTGAGGCTCAGGCTCAGTGAGAATGCCTTTGCCTTTATCTTGATGGGAGGAAGAGGCTTCAGGAATGTCTTCCTTAGTGTGAGAAGGAATCTCCCCCTCAGTGTGAGAAGGAGGTTGTTGGCTTTGGCTTGAGACTCCAGTGTCTTTCTCCCCCTCAACTGTTGCTTGAGCCATGGTGATAGCAAGAGTTGGAGTCACTGGAGCAGTAGGACCTTTGAAGGCCTGATAGATCTCAGTCATCATTGATTTGATGTCCGAGGTGTCTTTTTGAAGACTTGAGATCTGATCTGCCAGAGAAGCCTGAGAAGCCTCGATGCCTGACATCCTTGACCCAAGAGACCATGCCAAGGATGTTGAAGATTGTGCCCAAGTACCAAGATGTTTTTCCTGAAGACCCATGGAAGTCCTGATTGAGTCCAAGGAGGTAGTAAGACCCTGAAGTTTAGAATCCTTCAGTAAGCTGAGGAGATCATGGATTTCAGCTGACTGCTTCTGATAAGTCTCAGCAGCTTGAAGGATCTTTTCAGTGAGTATGGGGTCATCCTTAACAGCTGACTGAATAGTACCAAGGCTTTTGGTGATGCCTTCAAGAGAAAGATTGAACTTCTGGAAATGAAGATCAATAGCTGTCAGGGAATGTTTGGTGTCTGATTGGATTTTGATCACATCTTCATGAAAACTTTCAACATCTGCCTTCAGGTTGGCATAGTGAACAGCTGCTTCAGTGTGTTGATCAAACATCTCATCAGTGAGACCAGTGAAAAGAGCATTGTTGGTCTTCAGTAGGAATTTGACCAACTTTCTTTCAGTGAGGGGAAGAGAGTTATCATACTTCTGGAGAATGTCAGTAGATGAATCAGAAGATTGAGAGCCTGACTCTTCACTTTGGCTTGGAGAGGACTGATGTGATGGATCAGGTTGTTCAGGTTGTACATCAGTTTCCATATCCTCTCCTGCCTCAAAAATTTCTTCTTCACTCTCTTCCCTGAGCTCTTCATCAGACTCCATAAAAGCCTGATAGTCCCCCATGGACTCAATACCTAAAAAATCAACCGGCTCCTCTTTATAAAAAGATTTGCCTTCGGTTTGGTCAGGTCCTGACCCCTTTGTCATAATAACTGAGTGGGTTGTCTCAGCCTGACTAGCCATAATAACTGGGGTAACACCAGCCTGGCTTTTGGGGGCAGTTCCTGAAAGACTGGATCCGCCTGAGGGGTTGATGGGTTCCATATCAGCGGGTTGTTTCTTTCCCTCTGAGTCTTTGTCCCCCTTAGCACCTTCAACTACTGATGGGTGCTTCTCAGTAGTATCACTAGGTACTGATTGTGAGAGTTTGTGGACCCCCTTCCCATCAGGATTGTACTGTCCTTCAGGGGATTTAGGATCCTTTTCTCCCTGAGATCCTGAGGGTGATTGCTCAGGAACGTTAGCGGGATGTGAGTGTTTGTGGGTCCCCTTCTCAGTAAGGTAGTGCTGCCTTACCGAGGATTTAGAACCCTTTCCTCCCTTGGGAACTGATTATTTTTTGACAACTTCTTCATCGGGATGTGAGGGGGTGTGGGTCCTCTTCCCAGTAGGGTGGTGCTGCCCTACCGAGGGTTCAGGACCCTTTCCTCCCTTGGGCACTGATTGTGATTTATCAGTACCTTCATCGGGATGTGAGGGGGGAATGCTTCCTGATCCCTCTGACTTGTTTATGTCAGTTTGACCATGTGGAATGGGTGTGCCCGAGGTCACTGAGGATGATTGCTCAGTGACTTCCGTTGGCCTTTGTTTTGAGGTCAAGAGGGTCTCAGAAATGGGTGTCTCAGAGGTCTCGGCCTTTTTCAACCTCTTTTTAAGGTTGAGCTGGTTTTGAGGATCAGTCTCAGTGGCGAGTGGCTTGGGTCTAACCACCTGGCTGGACTGACCCTTCTTTGTCTTCTTCACCTTTTTGGTCGGTGAAGGAACTGGAGAGATAGTGTCATTACCCTGAATGACTGATTGCATGTATTCAGTCAGGGCAATAAGTGTAACCTCACTGATGCCACTAGTGAAGTTTGACTTGTGCAGTACCTCAGGCTTCGTACCTTCTGCATCAGTCCTCACATAGTCAGAACCGAGTAGGTCCTGAAGCACACAGGAAACAAATCTAGGATAGGACATGTGCCTTTGCCTATGTTTTCCTGAGAGCTTAGCAACGAGGTCTCGGAAGATTATTCCCCCGATGTCTATTTTTGTACCCTCAAGGAGACTGAACAACATCAATTGTTGTGATGAGTTCAACTGTTCCGTAGAGGATTTATTTCCACCCAGGACCTGAATGACAAATGTCATCAGTATCCTCCAAATAGGGTGGAACCATGTTTTGACTACTGGAGCCTTTTCCAGTAAGCCTCCCACAGACATTCCTGGACGTCTGGGGTCATGGGGTGCAAGAAAGATCAGTTCATTCTTTATGTCCTGATCAGTAGGGTTGGGAGAAAAGGCTTCAGCAAAGTCAAGGCCTGTGGCTTTGATGAATGCTGAGTAGTCAAAGGAGAGGGTTCTACTCCCATTCATCACCGTGAAGGTGATGATTGACTCTTTGGTGTCTTTGGGGCTGGTTGCCACAGCCGTACACCAGAATTCCCTCAAATAGTCATGGTAGATGACTGAGGGGGTATGGGTGAAAGCCTTTGCAAGAAAACAATTACGAAGATATTTCATAACGTTCTTGTAGGCTGGGTAGATTTGTGGATATGAGAAATTTCCCACCACATTATTTTTGGTTAGGTCTACACCCTCCATTGTGAAATCCACGTTGGGGGCATATTTCACAGCTTTAGAAGAAGCCATTTATGGGTAAGTCTGGGTTTGACTAAGGTTAAAGGGGTTCTAAAGCTTAAGAATGCACACACAATTTGTTTTTGAGAATAAAAAATGGCAGAGTTTTGCTTAAAATTCTATAAAAACGTGTGTATGTATTCTTCTGGTTGGGGTATTTATAGGAAAGAGGAGATGGGGGTGTTTTGGTCATTTGAGCAAATCTTTATTTATTCAAAAAATTATTTGGAAATTGGTTTGAATAATAAGTTTTGGGATCCGCATTTAATGCCAACACTCCACTTTCCTGGTTTGGCGCAACAGTCGAGGTGAACAGTTGAGCAGTTCTGCAAAAGTGCAACTTGCAGAGATGAGTCATCACATATTTGAAATGTGATTGGAGAGGCATTTAATGCCAAGTGGGAATGTGGTGGCCCATAGGTGGAAGCCAGAAAGGCTAAAAAAGAACAAATATTCTTGAATTAAATATGTGTTCAGTTACCAACCTCGGACATTTACTAACTAAATACTTAGAGCATTTAAGTTAGTATTTAATGTCCTTTTCAGGGTCCTGAATGACTTTTCATTCAGTGATTGGTTTTCAGGGACTTGAGATTAGTCACTGATGACTCAGGAATGAGGAATGATTCCTGAGACAAGGATTCAGGAACTTGGGTTTAGTTCCTGAGGATGAGGATTCAGTGAGATGTATTCACTGATATACATATTCAGTCAGGGACCTGAGATGTTAAGAATTTACACTTTTAGTTGGAAGAGAGAAAAAAAATTAGTCAGTGGACTGATTCTCTATATCCAACATTCCTAATTCAGCTTTCAGTCTTGTGAAAGTTGGTTCATCCAAAGGTTTGGTGAAGATATCAGCTAACTGATATTCAGTAGGAATGAAGTGTAATTCAATGTCACCATTTATGACATGGTCCCTGATGAAGTGATATCTGATATCAATATGTTTTGTTCTCTGATGAAGAACAGGGTTATTAGAGATTGCAATTTCACTTGTGTTATCACAAAAGATGGGTACCATCTTGTACTGAATTCCATAGTCACTGAGTTGACTTTTCATCCAGAGTACATTTGCACAACAACTAGCTGCAGCAACATATTCAGCCTCAGCTGAGGATAGGGCAACTGACTGTTGCTTCTTAGCACTCCAACAGACTAATTTCCCACCAAGAATTTGGCAAGAGCCTGATGTGCTTTTTCTATCCATGTTGCATCCAGCATAGTCAGAGTCTGAGTATCCTTTGAGATCAAGTCCTGAGCACTTTGGATAGTATAATCCAAGGTTAGGAGTGCCCTTCAGGTACCTGAATATCCTTTTCACAGCAGTGACATGAGATTCTCTTGGGTCAGATTGATATCTGGCACATAGACATACTGAGAATTGGATATCAGGCCTTGATGCAAGTAGATACATCAGTGATCCTATCATTCCTCTAAAGAGAGTTTGATTGACTGGTTTACCAGTTAGATCAGGACCAAGGTTGTTTGGGGGAGCCATGGAGTTTTGACTGAGGCACAATCACTGAGATCATACTTCTTCAGTAGATTCTTTACATACTTCTCTTGACTGATAGTGGTTCCTCTATCAGTCTGCTTGATCTGAAGACCAAGAAAGTATGTCAGTTCTCCCATCATGCTCATTTCAAACTTCTTTGCCATTAGTTTTTCAAATTGTTTGCAAAGTTTGAAACTTGTTGAGCCAAAGATGATGTCATCAACATACACTTGTACTAGTATGACATCATTATTTGTCTTATAGATAAACAATGTGTTGTCTATCTTGCCTCTGACAAATTTGTTTTGGATTAAGAAGGCTGAGAGAGTCTCATACCATGCCCTGGGAGCTTGCTTCAGTCCATAAAGGGCTTTGTTAAGCTTATAGACATGATCAGGAGACTCATGGCTTTCAAATCCAGGAGGTTGCTCAACATAAACTTCTTCTTTCAGTGAACCATTTAAGAATGCACTTTTAACATCCATTTGGTATACCTTGAAGTTCATGTATGTAGCAAAAGCAAGGAAGATCCTGATGGCTTCCATCCTTGCTACTGGTGCAAATGTTTCTTCATAGTCAATGCCTTCTAGTTGATTATAGCCTTTGGCTACAAGTCTGGCTTTGTTTTTAATGACTATGCCATTTTCATCAGTTTTGTTTTTGAATACCCATTTCATGCCAATGACTGAGACATTCTCAGGACATTTGACCAAGGTCATTACCTTGTTTCTGTCAAATTGTTCTAGTTCATCATGCATGGCCTGAACCCAACTTGGATGTTTAAGTGCTTCTTTAACACTTTTGGGTTCAATTGTGGAAATAAAGTCCACAAATAGGCATTCATTGGATGAGGCTGCTCTCAGTTCAGCAGCCATGCTTCTTGTAAGCATGCCTTCAGAAGGCTCACCAATGATATTGACAAGTTCTATATCCTGAGATCTGGTCCAACTATCCTGAGGTCTTGGGAGTGGGTTAGAACTTGTAGAAGCCTGATGGGTATGATCAGGATTAGACACAAGATTTCCATTTCCTTGTGTGTCTAAGTGGGTTGAGTCATCACTGAGATTGTTTGGGTCCTGAGTATTTTGTTCAGACTGAAGGATATCATCAGTACTTGTATGTGCTTCAACAAACTCAGTGATGGTTGGGTTTGGTAGGTTGTGAGGGATAATGTAGTAGGAGAGGTTAGCATCTTCTTGATACTGAGTAGAAGAGTTGTTTTCAGACAGATATTCATCAGGAGGATATCTAGAAGAATTATCAATTCCTATCTCTTCTACTGAGGCAGTTGAGAATCTGATTGTATCAGTGCTCTCATCAAAGGTAACATGAAATGTTTCCTCAGTCTGCTGTCTCCTTGTGTTGAACACTTTGAAGGCTTTTGAGACAAGTGAGTATCCCAGGAAGTATCCATCATCAGCTTTTGCATCAAATTTTCCTAGGTGATCCTTGTGATTATGAATAAACACAGGACACCCAAAGACATGAAAGTAGCTGATGTCAGGGATTCTTCCTTTGAATAACTCATATGGGGTTTTCCCATGTCTCTTGACAATTATGGATCTGTTTTGTGTATAACAGGCAGTTTTGACTGCTTCAGTCCAAAAATGGTTGGAAAGGACTGATCCACATAGCATTGTCCTGGCAGCTTCAATGAGTGTTCTGTTTTTCCTTTCAGCAACACCATTTTGTTCAGGTGTGTATGGAGAGGAAAAGTTTTGGGAAATACCTTTCTCATCACAGAAACATTCAAGTTCATTATTTTTGAACTCAGTCCCATTGTCAGTTCTAATTTGTTTGACCTTAATGTCATTTTGATTTTCAATGTTCCTGACAAAGGACATGATTGTTTCAGCTGCCTGACTCTTTTTGATCAGGAAAAATACCCAGGTGTATCTTGAGTATTCATCCACTATGACCAGAGTATACTTCTCATGGTTAATAGACCTTGGACTGACAGGTCCAAATAGATCCATATGAAGAAGATGTAGGCAGTTTCTGATGGAAAAGTTGGTTTTGGTTTTAAAGGATGCTCTGTGATGTTTACCTTTTTCACAAGCTGAGCATGGTTTATCCTTAGAAAACACAAGTGATGGTAAGCCAAGGACCTTGTTTTGTTTTACAAGATTGTTAATGTTCTTAAAGTTCAGGTGGGTTAGTCTCTTATGCCAAAGCCAGTTGAGTGCATCAGTGGCCTTAGCAAAGAGACATGTTCCATCCTGAGTTAGACTTGACATGTCTAATACATAAACATCTTGTCTCCTTGGTGCAATGAGGACAATTTCCTTATTTGCATTGAAGATGGTTCCTTGCAAATCATCGAACTGAACTATGTACTTTGCATCACATAGTTGACTGACACTGATCAGATTGTACTTAAGACCATTTACATATGCTATCCTAGTAAAGACAATACCATTGCAGTTAACTGAACCATAACCTTTAGTGAGACATGATGAGTTATCAGCAAATATCACTTTGGGTCCTGGTTCTTCCACATATTTGTGCAGACACTCCTTAACACCAGTCATGCTCCTTGAACATCCACTATCTAGATGCCAAATAGGGTCCCTAGCATGTTTCTGCACAAATAGTAAACTAGGTCAGTTCTTTCTAGGACTCCATTTCATGGAGGGTTTGGTATTGTAGGTCCTTATGAAAGTATTAATTGATTCATGGTCAGTGGTTGAGTGGATTGAGCTACCACATGTTTTGCATTTGGTAGTAGGGGTAGCCTCAGTAGTCTGAGAGGATTGCTTCATTCCTCTTCTTGACTGAATGACCTTGTCTTTTCCTGAGGATTTCTGAGTGGAGCTTCCACTAGATTCACCATGTTTGTCATATTGACAATTGTCAGGATGGTGGTCATTAAACCCACACAAAGGGCAGGGAGGAAAAGGCTTGGCCTTTTGCTTCTATTTCTGCTTAGAATCAGAAGGGTAGTTCAGGCACTGAGCCTTGAGTCCTGAAAAGTTTGACATGACTGAGCATTGTTTATGATCAGAGGTCCTGTGATCTTCCTTTTTGCAAATCATGCAATAAAGGACTCTATAGCAATCATCAGTGAGATGATTTGTATAGTTGCATAGCTCACATCTTTTCTGGGGTTTGGTGGGTTTGGGTTTGGTTTTTGAGGAAGTTGGTTTTTGTTCCTTCTTGGATTGAGAAGATTTCTCAGAAGATTCAATCTTCTCTCCTAGCTTCCTGACCATTTCAGCCAACTGATCAATTTTTGAGTCAGGGCTTTGGGTTGTTTCTTCAGAAGGGACTGAAGTTGATGAGTCATCAGTATTTACTGAGACATCAAGGTTTGCTCTCTTCAGGATGGTTGTTCCCCTTCCTGATCTCTCCTTAGGAGAGTGTGGTGAGAAGACCATAGGTGGGAGGCCTAGGTTAGGTGTAGCACCCTGAAGGGTATTCAGTGGAGGAAGTGGAGGGTATTATTCTGATTCAGACTCATCCAAGGACTCAGTGAGTGGTTCAGTGAGTTCAAGCTTACTGAGTTTTTCAGTGAGTCCTAGCATATTTTTCAAGGCCTGACTTTCAGGAAGCAAGATCTTTCCAGTCTCAAAGTTTGGTAACTTACTGACTGGGTTGTCCCTGACAATCCAGTCATTTGACTTGGGAAGCATTTCTTGCTCAAAAGATATGCCAGCTAGAACAAAGTTTAATTCATTTTGACACATAATTGGATCAACCATAAGAGGGTCAATGCCAATGGTTTTCTGAGAGATTAATCCCATAGTGTCAAAAACCTTAGGGTTCTTCTTGGTCCAGCTTTGAATGATAGCCTTTTCTTTGTTAAGTTCAGTTTGAAGGACTTGGTTTTGTTTCAAAATCTCAGTGTTCTGAATTTGTAAAGTTATTGTTTCTAGTTTGGCTTGCTTAAGTACAAGCAGTTCATCTCTACATTTGTTCAATTCTGACACAATATTGTTATATTTTGAAAGCAAGTTAAGTCTTTGTTCTTCAACAAACTTTAAATCAACACAAATATAATTCATGTAAGACTGCCAATCAGAATCATCATCCATAGAAAGTAAGGTATTTACCTTTTTCATGGTGATGTTGACCCATTCTCCATTTCTAGCATGGCCTTTTCCCACAGCCATCTGATCCTCTTCTGAAAGTGCCATCAGTGCACTAACTCTTATTTCCTCATCTGAGGAAACTTCTTCATCATCCCAATCATATGCTTCAGCTATTAAAACCTTGTTCTTTGTCTGAATAGGTTTAGGTGTTTGAACAGCCTGAGACAATATGGGGTTGGCTTCAAGAAGTGCAAGTTTAGCTTTGATATTCCTATATTTTGTTTCAAAATCCTTTAGACCCTTGTTTTGGTATTGTTGGGTGGACTGAAACATTTTAGGTTGAAACTTGCTAGTTCCTGAAAATTTGTAAGAGGGTTCTGAGATAGTTTTAGAATAACAGTCCTTAGCAAAATGACCCTTTTTACCACATTTAAAGCATTCTGTGATTTCATTTGCTTTTGATTTTGTAAAGTTGGATTGATTTCTTTTGATGAAACGTTTTGAACTAGCAAGGAGTGCCCTCTCTTGGAATTCCAAGTTCAGGTCATTCAGGTATTCCTCATCAGTCCTTTCATCAATTTCTTCTTCAGAAACCTCTTGAGTATCCTACACAACACCATTAGAATAGAAAGCAGTTGATATGGGTGTTGAGGTTAAGGCCTTTTTGGACTCATGTGTTTTTGAGTCAGGGTATCTCCTTGAGATCAAGTTGTCTTCATAGACAAACTTCCCATAAATTTCAGGGAGCTCAAGGGTCTGAATGTGGTTAGCATTCCTCAGGCCTTGTGAGAAGTTGAGCCACTTCTCAGGGAGACTGTTGACAAAGCCAACATTTGTCTCATGTTTGGTCAGTACAACACCATCATTTGATAATTCATTTATCAAAGTTTTGTATCTGGTGTAGGTCTGTGAGAGACTTTCAGAGTCCTTTGCCCTGAAAGTATTATACTCAAGTTTAAGGTCCCTGACCCTATTTTCCTTGGTATCTGAGGGACCCTCAAAGCTGTTTACCAAGTCATCCCAAGTTTGCTTGGCTGTTAGACAGTTGATGACTGATTCCATTATATCGTCAGGAAGACATGATATAAGGATGCTTTTCAGGCATTGGTCTTGATTGACCACCCTCCTCTCATCTATGGTCCATTGGGCTTCAGGCTTGTTTAGCCCTGTGCCAGTCTTAGGGACAAATGGGCCATCCCTGATACAGGTGATGTAGTAGGGTTCCATACCAGTAAGATAGCAAATCATACGCTTCTTCCATTTGCTAAATTTCCCAGTTTCAAGTCTGGGTGCAACAGCTGAGTAGCTGCCACCCTTTTTGTCGACTAGCTGGGGTACATTGATATCAGCCATAGTAGGATCTTGGTTTTAAAAACCTAGAGCACTCTTGGTTAGTTTAAAAGATTTTATAAACCAGAGGCTCTGATACCACTTGTTGGTCCCTTTACACGATTAGAATTAACTAGAAAGTTAATCTATTGGTGTTAATGACTAATACAATGTTTAAGGATTATTCTAACAGTTATAAAACGTGAATGTAAAAACAACAATATTTTTCAACGTTTAAATTCTTATTAGAAATAATTCCAAGAATCTATACCCAAGTGTTTTGCGGAACAAACACTTGGGATTGAATAGACAAGGGTATGGGGTGTCTCCTATCGAAACTCAAGTTTTGCTTGAGTGGTAACAATATACCCACTGAGCTATCTCAGTGAGTTGTATACTCTTTGTAGGAGAGAAGTTCCTTTGTAAAAGTTCAAGACTTTAATTATACAAAGCACACCTTAACTTCTCTCACAGTTGTCTCTATTTATACACAAGTATTCTAAGTATAAGTGATTAAATATAATACAAGTTGTTGAGGTTGCGTGTCTGACAATTACAAATAGTAATTGTCATTTCCAAGAACCAATAGGAAAGGGCTAAATAAGTCTTTGGGAGTTGTTGGCTGACACTCCATGACTTTTAGCCGCAATAGGGAAGGTTGAGTCTGACAAGAGAAGAGTGTTGGGTTTACACTCTTATCTTCTCAGATCTTTTCCCTATTGTTCCCGCCTTTTCTTCAGGCGTTGGTTCCTGAGTCAGTGAATCACTTTGTTGGTTGAGGATCCTTCTTCTTGAATTCGCCTTAAGCATCCTGAAGATGACTCACTGAGAGGCTGTTCTCTCAGTGACTTGAATTGTTCTCGGTTTAAGTTAACACTTAGTTAATTTGTGTCCAAATCATGTTCGAAGCATTCTTGGGTTTTACATGACCCAACAATCTCCCCCTATTTAGCAATGCAGTTTTGATGATCACCAGATAATATACTAGCACGACAAACAATACAACTAGCATCAACCAAAACATCAACATTATCATTCATAGATTCAACATTTGTTACATCATTCCTAGAATTAGACTTATCTAAGGTCGATTCTATTCCTGACATAACATCTGTGTTATTCAAACTACTTTCTTGAACTTCTGAAGACTTAGATGAACCATTCCTACACTTCCTGACTCTATTCTTCTGTTGTTTCTTGGTAGTCTTGGAACTGCTAGCCTTAGAGATAATATCTAGTCCTGTGGAAGTAGAAGTGTTTGCATTAGTGGTTGAGTCTGATGCTTAGGTAGTTGCTTTGTCTACTATATACATCCCTGGGGCAATCTTATGAACATTTTCTTTGCCTTTGTCTAAAACTCTGATTTTCTTCTTCAGATCAACAATGATGTGTTGGAATTCTTGATTTTGTGAATCTAATTTTCTGTTGAGGCGGACTGTGTCATTTCTGTTTTGAAGAATTTCATCTAGTTCCTTTTCATTTTGAAACAGTTTAAGTCTTAATAAAGCCTTTGTTTCCTTATTATTTTCAGGAACATGACTGTTTTGAAATGATAAAGGCCTTATGAGATTTTGAAATTTTAGTTCAAATTCAGCACTTTGATTTTGACACCAATCTAGCCTTTTTTGAAGTGTAAAAACTTTGTTTTCCACATCATTGTTAATTTGTCGAAGATCCTCATTCTCTTTGACCAAATTTTCTATCTCTATTTGCAACATCTCAACATTTACAGCATGATCTTTCATAAGTAATTCATTGCATGACTCATAAAGCGAATTCATAATCACAGAAACAACGTCATAACACAAAACTTTTTCTAAGAGTCGATCATTTTCTTTTGCTAAAAATTTCTTTTGAAGTTTTTGACGTTGAACTTTGTCATCTTTAGCTTTGAAAATGGTTTTCATAGATGCTACTTCCGAGTATAACTCATCTTCCCATTTTGTTGCGCATTTCTTCAGATTTCTGACATGAGGAAGAATTTTCTTTTGAAGAATCTCTTTCTTTTCTTTTTGAACAGGAGAAAGAAAAGAAGAGACAGGAATTTGAGAACTAAACTCAATTTCATTCTCCAAACGAGAAATGTCGTCCATAAATGTCTGAAAATATCGAAGAACCCGACATTTTTTAGGCAATTGTGGATCAACAAGATCCTCTGTCAAGCAATCTTTGAATTGTACAGCAGTTGTGGGGACAGAAGTTATAGGCGAAGGAGCATTTATGTTTGTGTATGTTAACGTTTGTTCTGGATGGTCCTTAGGAGGGACAAATGATTTGCTCAAATGAGGTCGTGCATTATAATCATAATGTACTCTTGAAAACTCTTTTTGTGAATTTGATCGACCCTCAAGCTTGTGTGCAAGAAAATCAGTTTCTTCATTAATAGAATACATAACAACACGTTGAAAGGTATCATCTAACAAAAATGTTGCATTGTATAACTTAGGATTGTCTTTGAGTGCTATGTGTAAATTACGGGGTTTGTCACTTCCAAGTGCAAAACTTTCTCCTTTAGGACTCGGTTTCACAGTTAGTTTTTGAATTTGTGTTACAGATTTACCCGTTTTATACACAACATTTTGAAATTCTTTGAGTTTAGTTTCCAAATCCAGGATTTCCTCAAGATATGAGTCAACACGTTTCCTAGTGGCTTGCTTTTCTTCAAGAAGATCCTGCTGAGATGTTGAAAGCTCTGATTGGGTTTTTAACAATTCAGAAGTTAAAGCATCAATTTGTTTTTTGAATTCAAATTGATCCTTTTCTTTTTGAGAGAGAAGCTCAGCTTTGGCAACGGTTAGCTCACGAACTTGACTTTCTAAATTTTGAACTTTTACGTATTCTTGTTGGAAAGCAATTTCAAAACCTTTTTCACGTTTATCTTGTTTTAGATATCCCGAAAGTTGTAGTTTGTAGCACTCATTGTCCTTCGTTAACAATGCAATTTTCTCTTTCAGATTTTTATTGATTTCATTGCATTTTTCAATTTGTGATTGGGTGGTCATTAACAAGGCCTGAAGCTCTGAATCTTGATCAGTCAAAGGATCATTTTGTTCAAGATGATCCACATTTTCATCTTCAATAGGATCATCAAAGGAAACAACAGTTTTATCATCATCAAATGATACAACAGTGTTTATTGGATCATCTGATGGAGATGAGAATGATGAATGAACAGAATTGTCATTTGTAGATGAAGATGCAGATGGTGAAGCAATTTCATGTATAAGACATTTTGGATCAGGTACCTGAGATAGACCATCGGTGTCATAGACCGGGCCTGTCTCGGACATGTTCATCTCTTGCATGTTTGCCATGAGCATTACTGCAGCATTTGCCTCAAGATCTTCCATCTCATCATCAGATGCAGCATTTGCCATGAAGCTTTGCTCATTTTGTGTCACCATTCCTGCTGCCTTTTCATCTTTAAGAGCCATCAGAAGAGATTCCTTGTGATATGCACTGCCCATAGTACGAGGCTTTGGACATGCATTTGCCATGTGACCATTCCCACCACAGTTGTAGCATGTGATTGAAGTATTTGCAATGCCTTTCTGTGCATTCCCAGCCATCTGATTTCTGCTCTGAGTATTACCCACACTGTTCCTGTTACCCCCTGCTGAATTGAACCTATTTCCTCCTGACTGAAACCTTTGAGACCCGTAGTTTCCACTGTTTCCTGAACCATATCTGCCCGAAGACCGATTCTGAATTTCCACTCTGCCATTATTAATAACAGCTTGATTCCTGGTGTTGGAAGATGAACGAAGACGGTTGTTGGATTTGGTGAACTTGCCAAATGCCTTAGCAATTAATCCAAATGCTTCATTAAGAGAGTTGAATGCATCCTCTTCTTCATCATAATCAGCGTTTGAGTACAACATGGAATCTGAGTTGTTATATGGAACCATTTGATTGTCAGAGTATTGAGATAGTGCTTCATATGGGATGATTTGGTTAGAAGCTTGTGGTGGAAAACTTGGTTGGAAAGATGATTGACCAAATTCCTGGTTTGGTAGTGGAAAGTTGGATTGAGCAACGAGAGCAAGTGAGTTAGGTGTTGGTGCTGGGATGAAACCGCCTCGTGCTGCAACTTCCTTATCTACCTCAGATTGATGTTTCAGAAAGTCATACATTAGTCCATATTTGAGCTCACCAATCTTCTTAGTTTGCCTGACAAATGTTGCATATTTCTGCCATTCTGGTCCAAGGCAACCCAGAAATTTTGAATTGATAACAATCTTAGGTAACTTGATGTCATAACGATCGAGGTCATTTACAACATTTGTGAACCGATGGTAGTATGATTCAATTGTCTCCCCTGGTTCCATGATGAAATTGTTATATTCCATGTAAAGCTTTGACTCAAGGTCTTCTTGATTTAATTCAGTCCCTTCCATGAGAAGATGCACATGTTCCCACATGTCTTTGGCAGTCTTTTGAGCATCAATACTTCGGTAAATAGGATTAGGAATCCCCTGAAGTATGTAAGACATTGCCAATTGATTTGCCTCTTGTTGCAGTGTTTGTTCATTTGTGTAGTTAGCGACAGCAATGGGAGTTGATGTTTCATCTCTTTCTGTAGTTCCTGGAACAATATTAACTGGAAGTGGAAAGGGTCCTTCTTCAATGACTTGCTTAAGATATTTCCCATGGGGTTTACGGAGTTCAATGAATCTGAGATATCTACTAGCCCACTGCACATAGTTACCAGGTGTCAACATAGATGGAGTATCCTGATTCCCAGCTTCATGTCGGGATTGCTGACTGCTGATTGCCTCACACATCTTGTTAAACCAATGTGGCTCTCTGGAGTAGGATGGATTGTTCAGCATTTGATTCTGTTGCATGATTTGTTGTGGGGATACTTGTGGTGGAGAGAGAAATTGATGCTGTTGGACGAATGCTTATTGTTGTTGATACTGAGGATGAAATTGCTGTTGTTGAGGATATTGCTGTAGCTGATAGTAGTAATTGAAGTGAGGTAGTTGAGACATTTTGTTGGATCTTTAGATAATTAAGATGTGTTTTAAGAGTTATGATGTTTGATTTTTAAGTTTACTTAATGTTCTTAGTCCAATTGCGAGAAACACTGTTTGAATTGCGAGAGATTTTGAATTGCGAAAGAGGTTGTCCAATTGCGAAAGATCTGAGTAATTCCGAGAGATTCACCAAATGCGAAAGAGAATTGTAATTGCGAGAAACAATTTCAATTGCGAGAGAACTTAGCAATTGCGAGAGATAACTCTGAATTGCGAAAGATCAAGCAATTTCGAAAGATTTTCAAAATTACAATTTCGATCACATTCTCAAACTTTTATACAAAAGATGAAAATAATACTAAGTCGAGGTAGTTTCATAAACTTATACAAGGAAGGAAACACCGAGTACCAAATCCGAAGAAGCTGATGAATTGCGAGAAACCCTTGTTCAGTCCAATTGCGAGAAACCCTTAAACTAGCAATTCCGAGAAACCCTTTTTACCAAATGCGAGAAACCCTTGAATATTTTGCAGACCAATTGCGAGAAACCCTTTTCCTTCGAATTTCAACCCAAAACGTTGTAGGATGATGAAAAACGTAAAACTAATGAATATTAGCGATTAACACAATGAATTTGCACCAAAGTTTACAACTTTATCCTTAAAACACGAAGATTAGATGAAAAGGAATAAGCAACGATTTGCAAAACTCACGTTTTTCACACTTTTAACGCAACGAACCACAAAAAACTTATGTAAACCAATTAAACCAGATGAAATAACGATTAAATCTACTCTTAAAACACGAAACTTAACTACCTTTGGCGTATGATACCAATTGATGGATCGTGTTTTGGTTGAAATATTGTGAATCGGGAGGTCTTGGAAGATGAAAGAACATCATCTCCATGGTAAGGGTTAGAGAGGGAAAGTGTAGAGAGAGAGAGAAGCAAAGTCTGATTTTTATTGATAATATGAAAGGTGAAAATAACTCAAACAAAGCTCACCCTCCTAGTGAAGTCTAGGAGGTATATAAAGGGCCAAACACATGACTTTACAATATTGACGCTTTTAGTCCTTGTGTTTGAGCCTAACAAGATAGATAATGTAATCCCAAATATGTTGTCACATTTTTGTGTGAGAAGCATACCCAACACTTTATTTTCAGAAATCCGGGCCAAGAAGAGGTAACACCCTTTTTCTACGTACTTCTGTGCCTTAGTACAAGAGATAATGTTAAGTCTGGAGGGACCTCCATGATTACTCCTATCTCCTTGTATGTTCAAGACTTTTCTTTCGTAGGGCACACGAACAATTTTCTCATCGCAGATAATATTAGCATGATACTTGGATAACCAGTCCATGCCGATGATATATCGAAACTGCCTAAGGTGACAGGTAAGAGATCGATGTTGAAAGGATGATTTAAGAAATTCAGCGTACAGCCACGGATGATAGTGTCTATCTTTTCAAGATTTCCATTTATAACTCTACATTGTACTCAATACTTAAGGTTGTCGCGGGATTTTTGAGCAAGGGCATAAATGTAGTGGATACAAAACTACTATCGGCACCAGTATCAAACAGTATAGAAGCATAATGATTGTTGAGAAGGAACGTACTAGTGACAACGTTCGGGTCCTCCTTGATCTCCTGCCCAATAACATATACCCTTCCTTGGGCTGCTCCCACTTCTCCCTGTTGGTTCCCAGTGCCTTAGTTTCCCCGATTTCCTCCTACTCCTCGATTACCATGATTATGCCCATATCCTCCCGCACCTCGATTCCCATGATTTCCCCCATTTCATGGGTTGCCTTGATTCCCTTGGTTCCACTGCTCGCGACACTCATTCCTGTAGTGTCCCTTTTTCCCACATCCATAACAGGTGATACTAGCCTTCCAATCCATTCCCTGAGTTGTTTGCACCATGGCCAAGGGTCGGGATCTGTAGTCTTTGGCTATGTGTCCTATTTTTGAGCAGTTTTTGCACACCACAGTACATTGCCCGTGATGATGATGATTACAACGGTTACATTTTGGTTGTTTCCCCTTATAACCATTCTTCTCCCCATCAGCAATAGAATAAACCTTTGCGACCTCTTGTCTTTTGTTCGGGTGGTCATTACCTTTAGACTAATCCTCCCTTTTCCTCTTATCGTTCTTCCCCTTTTCTGCACATTCGAGAACTAGTGAATCCATTAAACATTGAGCTATCGTGATGGCTTCATGGAGATTAGTCGGGTTTGTAGCAATCACATCATTCCTAGTAGCCAGCGGCAACCCATCAGTGTATCGCTCAATCTTGAGCGCCTCAGAATGAACCATCTCGGGGCAAAGTAGTGACAATTCTTGGAAACGACGATTGTAAGTTGTCATATCAGTACCTTTCACCTTATGATTCCAAAATTCAATTTCCAGTTTCTTAACCTCATTCCGTGGACAGTAGGTCTTAATCAACAAGGCCTTGAACTGATCCCACGTCATAGCATAAGCCACATCCCTTCCAACAGATTTGAGGTAATTGTTCCACCAGGTCAATGCTTCATCCTTCAAAGAGAAAGTAGCATACTTCACCTTAGCATCTTCCTCACAGTTACTAATAACGAATACAGACTCGATTTTCTCCATCCACCTCATTAGCACAACAACTCCTTCAGTTCCGCCAAACTCAGTTGGCCCACAAGTACAAAATTCTTTGTAAGTACAACCACGGTTTCTGATGGGTGGTGGAGTTCCAGCAGAGGTATTTGAGTGGTTAGACTCAGCTAAGATTTCAGCAACACGCTGAGCCACAAGTTGATCATTTAAAGCTTGGTTCACATGAGGGGTGTTAGGTGGAGTGCGACCATTGACACCCTGATCATTGACATTCTGATCTTCATTTGTTGGGTTGTTGGTATTTTGTTTGTCGGTGTTCTGACCGTAAAGGTTTCGAACTGGACGCCGGCCTCGACGACCGGTGTTGACAACCGCAGGCCCTGTTGGGGTGGTCCTGACTGGGTTTCATCTTGGAACCATTGATCTGAATAACAAGATAAGAGAGTCTTGAGATTAAAAACAATATAGTATATCATACAAGAAAGTGATCATCACAGGGTTGAATACCAACACGAATACCAATCACAACAACATGAATACTATTCCATTCATATTACAAACAATTCATGCTCAAAACCATATTTCCAAAAGTTCTCATTCATAATAACATAAACGACAATACAAGGTTCTCGAAATACAACGGAAAGAAAGGATAATTGATCGTCATAGACGATACTGATAACTAAAGATAACAAAGATAGCTAGTAACACTAACATCTCTAACTAACGACTCCTTAGTTTAGGGATGGTACAACAGTCACAAGTCTAAGTACAACTAGCCACGAGCTCGGCGAATCTCCCTCAAAGTAGCCTCCAGGTCTGCCATCTGTCTCCACACAGATGAGATCTCAAGGCGGTCTACCTCACGGTCTCTCCTGAGCTGAGCGATCATGGTCTACTGCTCTGTGACCCTATGCCAAAGGGCTCTATTAGTGTCTCGTGCAGTCAAGAGACCTCTCTGCAGATCTCTAAATGCATCACGCCAATCCAATAACTCGCGCCTCAGTGATGTGGTCCTGCCATACAATACTCCCACGTCTCTCTCAATCTCTCCAAATCTCGCTGCTGATACACCCACCAGTCGATCAGTTATCTGACTGATCCTCTCCTCGTGGGTGGTGATCTGCTCCAAAATCTGACTATCTCTACATGGGTTGCTGCCTCTGAGGCAACCTCTGATGGAGTGTCTGGGGCTGGCGGACTCTTTGGCCTAGGTGAGTGAGGAGGTGAGGCCAGCTCGAAAGAGTGCTCTGGTGAATCAGGCTCAGGCATGTGATCGGGGGAGTCTTGTCCAGGTGAGTGCACTAAGGGTGCAGGACCCTGATCTGGTGGAACGGCCTCATCTGGATCAACCTCCTCCTCCTCTTGAGATTCTCCCTCAGGGTTAACGTCCTCATCCTCATCCTCATCCTCTTAATCTGGGTCACTGAAACGACGTCTCTATGGGACAGGTGAGTCATGAGATGATGGAGTAGGTGATCGGGGTCTTCAGCGGGATGTTGATGCAAGTGGTGATGACAGAAGAGAATGAGCTGAGACATACATAGGTGGCGATGGTGATCGCATCAACATGTGAGTAGTGCTGCAGGTAAGCCGAGGAGTCTGAGCTCGAGCTAATGCCTGGTGTAGAGTAAGATGTCGCAAGGAGCTAGGACGACCAGCTGATGATGATGGCTGAGAAGTGAGTGAAGTCTGTGGTACAGGAGCAACTGATGATGATGACACAAGAGCTGAGTGTTGAATAATCACATAAGGATCACCTGAGCTGGTGTCATCATAGTTTGCACTAAGCGGGATGTAGGAGTAAGGATCTCCTCATAGACATCTTGTGCTAAAGAGGGCATCGTCTGTGACAACGGTGTAGGGTAGGTATAAGCGTACAAAAATAGCCAATCTCATAAACCAAAATCATATCCAAAACAATCAACCATAGAATACCACATTATTCTAAACATGTTCAAGACAATTACCTCATAAGTCATAAAGTATCATCCTAGTATATAGCCAAGATCTTACACACAAGTTCCAAATATAAACCATTCATAACTCATAATCATAATATTCCAGTTCTCAACTCACGAGGCTTCGGCTTGGCAGGCTGGCATGTCTTGGTCAAGGATCAATTTTGAAAAAAATGGTTATAGTATAGGTTCTTGATAAGTACCTAGTTCTATATAACCTTGAGCTCTGATACCAATTTTTAACACCCCCAAAATTTGGTTCAGCGAAAGACAAAACAAGTTTTGGGATGCTACGAAGTTGGTACAAAACACAAGCATAGAAAGCTGGATAACATTATCCGTTTACATAAAACATTTCAAAAATCCAAATCTCAAGTCTACATTTAACCAAAAGTACTTAAAGTAAGGCCCAAAAGAAAAACATAAGATAGGTCCCCAAAAGTGATACCAGAGATTGGGTTGATCCTTAGCCATGCCACTCGCCAAGCCTCCAACAGTAACATCCAAAGTAAACATCATCAATTACCTGAGAAAACATGCTAAAAGTCAGCTAACGCTAGTGAGTTCATAGGTTTTTGTAAATCAAAAATAGTAGACCATGATCAATAATTAAGTCTGCTATGAGTGACTAGGTCGCAACCAACCAAACCAAAACCCACACTTGGGTGTGTCCACAAATAATAACAGATATCCTATAGGTGCACACTACAGATGTCTATAGACACAGGAGCCCTTGGTAATTGGCACAAAGAGCCCTTGTTAATGATTAGGCACAAAGAGCCTGCGTATATAATAACCATAGTCAACTAGCACAGCAACATATCAAAAACATAAAATAACCGTTGGTCCATTCAAAACGGTTTTGCATGTTTTCTCCCCCAAGTTTAAATAAGCATTATTAAGAGTAAAAGTGGGGCTATGAAAGTCACTTCAATCAAGCAATGCACAAACACAAATCTACAGAAGCAAAGTACTCAGCAGCTCTCAAGTATCGGCACTCACGGACTCGGCACAACCTAACAATATAAATTCGCCTTAACATATATCTCCAAATGTCAACATTTCCAAAAGCTAACTATCCCCAAGTATAATCCTTTTAAATTCCAAAATCTCTTTCTTATATTAGTTACTAGCGTTTGGTATCAACGGGTGTGCAGTGGAGACACAACATGACTCAAGTGTACTCACGCCACATAATGACTAAAACTAAACGACTCACAAGACGAGGGCGTATGATTAAGTTTTGACTTGATAAGTTATGCGGACGAATTGTCGGGTTCTTATCGGGTTCGTCAACTCAATAAGTCTCGCAATTTCTTCGTTTAATTTATCAATCCAAAACTCAATTACCATACTTGATAAGTCATAAGGATGAATTGCTCGTTAATAAATTTCCTCCGACATGCTTATTGGGCTCTTATTGGACTCGTCAGCCTAATAAGTCCGATAACCATGTGGGCCGAGTTTATTAACATCAACTGATCCGTGACTTGATACTAACTCCACAAAATATCAATATTTCCATAAATAGCACTTCTCGATTTGCGTGCCCTCGAAATATTAAATAACTCGTACTTATTTCCATTTATTTGTCAAAAACATTAAATAACGTTTTACGCGTCATTTAACCTTTTCTTTTTAACCTTTAAAATATTAAGTAACCATATATTCGTTAATTAATATTTTTAAGTTACCGTCTAATAGTGTCATTTAAGTTTCAACAAGTCATTATATATTTCAAGTCACATTTCCGAGTTTAATTCATAATCGAGTCAATATTCATTTCTCAATAGTCCATTATCAATCGTAAAGTCAAAATATCTCTTTTGGCTTGTCGAGGCCACAACGAGACTAAGAAGTCTCGGCGACACTCGACTTGGCTCAATATCAACATAGTTCAATACATAATTATAACAACAATGCCGCAAATTCAATCAACCACCAACAATATTTTAACGGCCAAAATAACCTACGGCTCGTTATCTACTAACTCCTCCCATAATTCAACGCAACAACAACAAGAAGAAGAATATATTCAGGCTGAGACCTCGGCTCCAACTCTCGGCACCATGTCAAACCAAATCGACCCTAAGGTCTTCTCGACATCAACTCTCAACAACCAACAATATAACCAAATTTATAACAATCATGAATCCAAAACCAGTATTCCAATCCAAATTTCAAATGAATAACTCGGTGCAATCTGAGGGTTTTACCAGACCCTAATTCCGAATAAATAGCCACAATCACAAAAATAATAAGAACATATGCGACCTACAAGACTTGACTTGACCACAATGCATTCAATAGACCACAGCCGTGAGCTAAAGCTCACGACACAGCCTTGACAAGACCACCGTCGACACAACACAACCAAGAAATGATACCAAACGTTTATTAGTTATTTTTTTGTTGAATAAAAACATGAGACCCATTCGTTTTAACACCCAATCGAACTACAAATCGTAAAAATCCACTCGACATATTCGAGTTGTTTCACACCGAGTCACAACCACGGGTGACATGGTGTTACCTACCTTTAACAATCTCGGAGATACGTAGATCTTGGTCGGAAAGGTTTTAGGTGACGCGTGGTGGTGGTGGGGGAAGGTTTTCGAGCGCGTACGGTGGTGAATGAGGACAAGGGGTTTAAAAGAAGAGGTTTGGTGGTGGCGGTGTAAGAAGAGGAGAGGCGGTGGTGGTGTATGGTGGTCGCCGGATTGTTTGGCCGGAGAAGATGAGAGGGTGAGAGAGAAAGAGGGTCGGCTGTGTGAAGTGAGAGAGTGAAATAACCCTAAATGGGTTATAATATGAGTTTATATAGTCATAGGACTAAGTTTGAGTGCATATTGTCCCTCAGGGACAGAATTTGTAATTTAGGCGTGGGGTGGAAAGTGGCACTCGGCCCAACTTCCTATAAAACGTATCCGGGATAGATTTGAGTTCCCAGACATCTTCTCGAGTGATTTTAATGTTTTCCACCGATTTTAGAATAATTTTTCCAATCAAATCGACTATAAATACGTCTATATTCGTTTTACGCGTCAAAATAATCAATATTTCTCGTATTTATTAGGTCTAACTGTGCCGACTCACGGAGTGCCTAACTGGGTACACAGGGCATTACTCGTCACATCATAAAAGTTCACAATATATTACCAAAAATGAGGATAAAATACCCAACCCATTCGAACAGTGATTACAAAAGATAAAAGGCTCGTTTTAAAAAGTAATGCGGTAATTGAAAATGTTCCCGAAATTTACCAATTGTCACAAATACGATTGGATCATATGACCGCCTTCAACGTACCATATGATCAAGTATATAAACTTCTACTTATTTAACTTGTTAAAGAGATATAAACTTAAATGAGTATTGGATAAACGCTGATCAAAGTTGATACATATTAAACTACTACATGAAATTGTTGTTGAATGATGAGGTCATGACATCATATTGTATTAAGAGGGTAAATTTTTTTTTTTTTTTTTTTTTTTTTTTTTTTTTTTTTTTTTTTTTTTTTTAAGAACGGCAAGTGGTGCAGTCGATGGAGCTCCGACTAACACCCTAGGCCAGCCTATACTGATTACCCATCCCACCTGGAATGGGGATCTCCTCAGGTGGAACCCCCACATGTGGTAAATATGGCTCTGACGGGAATCGAACCCTCAACCTTCACATGACCTCCGCACTAGCTCTTAAGAGGGTAATTATTGTAATAATATAAACAATTATGAATGTTCATTGAAACAATGAAACTTTGTTGGCAAACTTTTGGTTGAATCAATGTGTAAAGTAAAATTGAAGGAACCCATGTATGAAACATTAAAACAAAGTAATCAGATAAGGTAATGCCTAGAGTAAGCAAGCATGGGTTCATTATAAAATACAAAAATTCACTCATGCTTCATGCCAAACCAAATAAGTAAAATAATCTCATCAAAAGCTACTTTACTAAATCACACACGCACTTTTTAGTTAAACGAAACCACACACACTTGTTTTTGTTTTTACTTGTGGTGTTGTTATTTATTTTATCAACCAAGTAGACGATTAAACGGTTTAGGGTTTAATATCATACTAGCTTATACTCATGTGTATCATGTCAAAATTACCTAGCTTGCAATTGATCAAGCTTTTAAAGTGGGTTGAAATGATAATTAAACTTAGACAAGTAATTATCTAAGACAGAATAATATTGGGGCACACAATTTTCTTTACCAAACTAGACCTTTCATTGTCATTATTAAGTGCAAAAGATTAATAACCGATAACCTGAACCGACTAAACCGACTCACAATCGGCTGACTTTCCATACTTTATTGCCATGGTTTTATTTGTTTATTATATTTTGAAAAAAAAAATGTAGATAACTTTTAAATGCCCAACTTAAATAATACACCACATTAGTTAACTATTTCGGTTAGAAAGATGACCGATAACATTTAACAAAAATTGGAAATACTTAAAAAAAACCTGACAGTATTTGCACGTAAACTTAAGTTTGATACTTTGAATTAAGAATAAAAAAGTTAAATATCTTAAATTACATTGAACTAAGGGTAACAAATGGTGTGGATCTTAGAGTACCTATGAAAGTGATTGAAGAGGTAAACACTAGATTTGAAAATACTCTTTATGATTATTTTCTTGGTAAACGAACTGCTTTTCCGGTAGTTGACTACTATGTGCGGAATGTGTGGGCTAAGTATGGTATTTAAAAGGTTATAATGAATGCGAAGGGGTTCTTTTTCTTTAAGTTTTCCACTCCGAAATGTGTTGAAGATGTTCTTGAAAACGGGTCGTGGATGATTAGGAATGTGCCTATAATTCTTAAAAATTGGACTTTAAACACTAATCTGCTCAAGGAGGATTTGACTAACATTCTGGTGTGGGTTAAATTCCATGATGTTCCTCTAGCTATGTTCTCTGATGATGGTCTCAGTCTCCTTGCCACATTGATTGGTACGCCAAAAATGTTAGACTCTTACACTAATCAAATGTGCTTGGAATCCTGGGGCCGCAGTAGTTTTGCTAGGTGCTTGATTGAAGTTAAGGCGGACCAAGTGCTTAGGGAGAGTCTTACTGTTGAGATACCCTTACTTGATGGGTCGGGTTCTACTATTGAAAAGGTGCGGGTGGAATACGAATGGAAACCGCCTCGATGTGATACTTGTAAGCTTTTTGGTCATACTTTGGAAAATTGTCCTAAATTTGTTCCCCCTCCAATTCAGCCTACGCATAAAGATAATGATGGTTTCCATGCGGTCAATAACAAGAATAAGGGTAAGAATGGTACCCAAAGTTTACCAGGGAAATGAGGATTTACTAAACCTGTTGTGGGTCCTAAATTTCGTTATCAACCTAAAGCAACTCCTCCAGAGCCAAAGAAGGTGGATATTACAAAGAAGAAGTTCACTGAAGTGGCTAGTTTGAGTGGGGCGAAGATTGCTACATCGAATACGTTGATATCCTTAATATGGTTGATACTGATGATTGTGGCATTCCTTGTCCTACTCCTATTGTTGAGAAAATTGGGAAGCTTGAATAGCTAATTATTGATGGGAAAGCTACTTATGTGGATGATGATGGTCATTCTCTTAAAAAGGTTGATTATCCGGGTAATGTAAAAGAAGCTAAGGTGGATGGATCTCAAAAGACTGGTAATGTATCACAAGAACCGCTTGTGAGTGTTATAAAAGAGAAGGTGCAGGTTGCGGCTAGTAAGCCTAGTTCTT